>CAWUBA010000002.1:0-190690 GCA_963920205.1 Stenodema calcarata
GCTCTTCTTGAAGGTCGATTCGAACTCAAATCATCACCTCGAGTCGATATGAAGTCAACTTTTTTTCGTTTTCACGAAGTATTTGAGTCGACAATTGCCGTTCTTGAAGGTCCATTCGAACTCAAATCAACACCTCCAGTCGATATGAAGTCGACTTTTTTTCGTTTTCGCGAAGGGAGTGATTATAGACACACCTCAAATACTTCGTGAAAACGAGAAAAAGTCGACTTCATATCGACTCGAGGTGTTGATTTGAGTTCGAATGGACCTTCAAGAAGAGCAATTGTCGACTCAAATACTTCGTGAAAACGAAAAAAAGTTGACTTCATATCGACTCGAGGTGTTGATTTGAGTTCGAATGGACCTTCAAGAAGAGCAATTGTCGACTCAAATACTTCATGAAAACGAAAAAAAGTTGACTTCATATCGACTCGAGGTGTTGATTTGAGTTCGAATGGACCTTCAAGAAGAGCAATTGTCGACTCAAATACTTCGTGAAAACGAGAAAAAGTCGACTTCATATCGACTCGAGGTGTTGATTTGAGTTCGAATGGACCTTCAAGAAGACCAATTGTCGACTCAAATACTTCGTGAAAACGAAAAAAAGTTGACTTCATATCGACTCGAGGTGTTGATTTGAGTTCGAATGGACCTTCAAGAAGAGCAATTGTCGACTCAAATACTTCGTGAAAACGAGAAAAAGTCGACTTCATATCGACTCGAGGTGTTGATTTGAGTTCGAATGGACCTCTAAGAAGAGCAATTGTCGACTCAAATACTTCGTGAAAACGAAAAAAAGTTGACTTCATATCGACTCGAGGTGTTGATTTGAGTTCGAATGGACCTTCAGAAGACCAATTGTCGACTCAAATACTTCGTGAAAACGAAAAAAAGTTGACTTCATATCGACTCGAGGTGTTGATTTGGGTTCGAATGGACCTTCAAGAAGAGCAATTGTCGACTCAAATACTTCGTGAAAACGAAATAAAGTTCACTTCATATCGACTCGAGGTGTTGATTTGAGTTCGAATGGACCTTCAAGAAGAGCAATCGTCGACTCAAATACTTCGTGAAAACGAAAAAAAGTTGACTTCATATCGACTCGAGGTGTTGATTTGGGTTTGAATGGACCTTCAAGAAGAGCAATTGTCGACTCAAATACTTCGTGAAAACGAAAAAAAGTTGACTTCATATCGACTCGAGGTGTTGATTTGAGTTCGAATGGACCTTCAAGAAGAGCAATTGTCGACTCAAATACTTCGTGAAAACGAAAAAAAATTGACTTCATATAGACTCGAGGTGTTGATTTGAGTTCGAATGGACCTTCAAGTAGAGCAACTGTCGACTCAAATACTTCGTGAAAACGAAAAAAAGTTGACTTCATATCGACTCGAGGTGTTGATTTGAGTTCGAATGGACCTTCAAGAAGAGCAATTGTCGACTCAAATACTTCATGAAAACGAAAAAAAGTTGACTTCATATCGACTCGAGGTGTTGATTTGAGTTCGAATGGACCTTCAAGAAGAGCAATTGTAGACTCAAATACTTCGTGAAAACGAGAAAAAGTCGACTTCATATCGACTCGAGGTGTTGATTTGAGTTCGAATGGACCTTCAAGAAGAGCAATCGTCGACTCAAATACTTCGTGAAAACGAAAAAAAGTTGACTTCATATCGACTCGAGGTGTTTGTTTGAGTTCGAATGGACCTTCAAGAAGAGCAATCGTCGACTCAAATACATCGTGGAAATGAAAAAAAGTTGACTTCATATCGACTCGAGGTGTTGATTTGAGTTCGAATGGACCTTCAAGAAGAGCAATCGTCGACTCAAATACTTCGTGGAAATGAAAAAAAGTTGACTTCATATCGACTCGAGGTGTTTGTTTGAGTTCGAATGGACCTTCAAGAAGAGCAATCGTCGACTCAAATACTTCGTGGAAATGAAAAAAAGTTGACTTCATATAGACTCGAGGTGTTGATTTGAGTTCGAATGTACCTTCAAGAAGAGCAATTGTCGACTCAAATACTTCGTGAAAACGAGAAAAAGTCGACTTCATATCGACTCGAGGTGTTGATTTGAGGTCGAATGGACCTTCAAGAAGAGCAATTGTCGACTCAAATACTTCGTGAAAACGAGAAAAAGTCGACTTCATATCGACTCGAGGTGTTGATTTGAGTTCGAATGGACCTCTAAGAAGAGCAATTGTCGACTCAAATACTTCGTGAAAACGAAAAAAAGTCGACTTCATATCGACTCGAGGTGTTGATTTGAGTTCGAATGGACCTTCAAGAAGAGCAATTGTCGACTCAAATACTTCATGAAAACGAAAAAAAGTTCACTTCATATCGACTCGAGGTGTTGATTTGAGTTCGAATGGACCTTCAAGAAGAGCAATTGTAGACTCAAATACTTCGTGAAAACGAGAAAAAGTCGACTTCATATCGACTCGAGGTGTTGATTTGAGTTCGAATGGACCTCTAAGAAGAGCAATTGTCGACTTAAATACTTCGTGAAAACGAAATAAAGTTGACTTCATATCGACTCGAGGTATTAATTTGAGTTCGAATGGACCTTCAAGAAGAGCAATTGTCGACTCAAATACTTCGTGAAAACGAAAAAAAGTTGACTTCATATCGACTCGAGGTGTTGATTTGAGTTCGAATGGACCTTCAAGAAGAGCAATTGTCGACTCAAATACTTCGTGAAAACGAAAAAAAAGTTGACTTCATATCGACTCGAGGTGTTGATTTGGGTTCGAATGGACCTTCAAGAAGAGCAATTGTCGACTCAAATACTTCGTGAAAACGAAATAAAGTTCACTTCATATCGACTCGAGGTGTTGATTTGAGTTCGAATGGACCTTCAAGAAGAGCAATTGTCGACTCAAATACTTCGTGAAAACGAAAAAAAGTCGACTTCATATCGACTCGAGGTGTTGATTTGGGTTCGAATGGACCTTCAAGAAGAGCAATTGTCGACTCAAATACTTCGTGAAAACGAAATAAAGTTGACTTCATATCGACTCGAGGTGTTAATTTGAGTTCGAATGGACCTTCAAGAAGAGCAATTGTCGACTCAAATACTTCGTGAAAACGAAAAAAAGTTGACTTCATATCGACTCGAGGTGTTGATTTGAGTTCGAATGGACCTTCAAGAAGAGCAATTGTCGACTCAAATACTTCGTGAAAACGAGAAAAAGTCGACTTCATATCGACTCGAGGTGTTGATTTGAGTTCGAATGGACCTCTAAGAAGAGCAATTGTCGACTCAAATACTTCGTGAAAACGAGAAAAAGTCGACTTCATATCGACTCGAGGTGTTGATTTGAGTTCGAATGGACCTTCAAGAAGAGCAATTGTCGACTCAAATACTTCGTGAAAACGAGAAAAAGTCGACTTCATATCGACTCGAGGTGTTGATTTGAGTTCGAATGGACCTCTAAGAAGAGCAATTGTGGACTCAAATACTTCGTGAAAACGAAAAAAAGTCGACTTCATATCGACTCGAGGTGTTGATTTGAGTTCGAATGGACCTTCAAGAAGAGCAATTGTCGACTCAAATACTTCATGAAAACGAAAAAAAGTTGACTTCATATCGACTCGAGGTGTTGATTTGAGTTCGAATGGACCTTCAAGAAGAGCAATTGTCGACTCAAATACTTCGTGAAAACGAGAAAAAGTCGACTTCATATCGACTCGAGGTGTTGATTTGAGTTCGAATGGACCTCTAAGAAGAGCAATTGTCGACTCAAATACTTCGTGAAAACGAAAAAAAGTTGACTTCATATCGACTCGAGGTGTTGATTTGAGTTCGAATGGACCTTCAAGAAGACCAATTGTCGACTCAAATACTTCGTGAAAACGAAAAAAAGTTGACTTCATATCGACTCGAAGTGTTGATTTGGGTTCGAATGGACCTTCAAGAAGAGCAATTGTCGACTCAAATACTTCGTGAAAACGAAAAAAAGTTGACTTCATATCGACTCGAGGTGTTGATTTGAGTTCGAATGGACCTTCAAGAAGAGCAATTGTCGACTCAAATACTTCGTGAAAACGAAAAAAAGTTGACTTCATATCGACTCGAGGTGTTGATTTGAGTTCGAATGGACCTTCAAGAAGAGCAATTGTCGACTCAAATACTTCGTGAAAACGAGAAAAAGTCGACTTCATATCGACTCGAGGTGTTGATTTGAGTTCGAATGGACCTCTAAGAAGAGCAATTGTCGACTCAAATACTTCGTGAAAACGAAAAAAAGTTGACTTCATATCGACTCGAGGTGTTGATTTGAGTTCGAATGGACCTTCAAGAAGACCAATTGTCGACTCAAATACTTCGTGAAAACGAAAAAAAGTTGACTTCATATCGACTCGAGGTGATGATTTGAGTTCGAATGGACCTTCAAGAAGACCAATTGTCGACTCAAATACTTCGTGAAAACGAAAAAAAGTTGACTTCATATCGACTCGAGGTGTTGATTTGAGTTCGAATGGACCTTCAAGAAGAGCAATTGTCGACTCAAATACTTCGTGCAAACGAAAAAAAGTCGACTTCATATCGACTCGAGGTGTTGATTTGAGTTCGAATGGACCTTCAAGAAGACCAATTGTCGACTCAAATACTTCGTGAAAACGAAAAAAAGTTGACTTCATATCGACTCGAGGTGATGATTTGAGTTCGAATGGACCTTCAAGAAGACCAATTGTCGACTCAAATACTTCGTGAAAACGAAAAAAAGTTGACTTCATATCGACTCGAGGTGTTGATTTGAGTTCGAATGGACCTTCAAGAAGAGCAATTGTCGACTCAAATACTTCGTGAAAACGAAAAAAAGTTGACTTCATATCGACTCGAGGTGTTGATTTGAGTTCGAATGGACCTTCAAGAAGAGCAATTGTCGACTCAAATACTTCGTGAAAACGAAAAAAAGTTGACTTCATATCGACTCGAGGTGATGATTTGAGTTCGAATGGACCTTCAAGAAGACCAATTGTCGACTCAAATACTTCGTGAAAACGAAAAAAAGTTGACTTCATATCGATTCGAGGTGTTGATTTGAGTTCGAATGGACCTTCAAGAAGACCAATTGTCGACTCAAATACTTCGTGAAAACGAAAAAAAGTTGACTTCATATCGACTCGAGGTGATGATTTGAGTTCGAATGGACCTTCAAGAAGACCAATTGTCGACTCAAATACTTCGTGAAAACGAAAAAAAGTTGACTTCATATCGACTCGAGGTGATGATTTGAGTTCGAATGGACCTTCAAGAAGACCAATTGTCGACTCAAATACTTCGTGAAAACGAAAAGAAGTTGACTTCATATCGACTCGAGGTGTTGATTTGAGTTCGAATGGACCTTCAAGAAGACCAATTGTCGACTCAAATACTTCGTGAAAACGAAAAAAAGTTGACTTCATATCGACTCGAGGTGATGATTTGAGTTCGAATGGACCTTCAAGAAGACCAATTGTCGACTCAAATACTTCGTGAAAACGAAAAAAAGTTGACTTCATATCGACTCGAGGTGTTGATTTGAGTTCGAATGGACCTTCAAGAAGAGCAATTGTCGACTCAAATACTTCGTGAAAACGAGAAAAAGTCGACTTCATATCGACTCGAGGTGTTGATTTGAGTTCGAATGGACCTCTAAGAAGAGCAATTGTCGACTCAAATACTTCGTGAAAACGAAAAAAAGTTGACTTCATATCGACTCGAGGTGTTGATTTGAGTTCGAATGGACCTTCAGAAGACCAATTGTCGACTCAAATACTTCGTGAAAACGAAAAAAAGTTGACTTCATATCGACTCGAGGTGTTGATTTGGGTTCGAATGGACCTTCAAGAAGAGCAATTGTCGACTCAAATACTTCGTGAAAACGAAATAAAGTTCACTTCATATCGACTCGAGGTGTTGATTTGAGTTCGAATGGACCTTCAAGAAGAGCAATCGTCGACTCAAATACTTCGTGAAAACGAAAAAAAGTTGACTTCATATCGACTCGAGGTGTTGATTTGGGTTCGAATGGACCTTCAAGAAGAGCAATTGTCGACTCAAATACTTCGTGAAAACGAAATAAAGTTGACTTCATATCGACTCGAGGTATTAATTTGAGTTCGAATGGACCTTCAAGAAGAGCAATTGTCGACTCAAATACTTCGTGAAAACGAAAAAAAGGTGACTTCATATCGACTCGAGGTGTTGATTTGAGTTCGAATGGACCTTCAGAAGACCAATTGTCTACTCAAATACTTCGTGAAAACGAAAAAAAGTTGACTTCATATCGACTCGAGGTGTTGATTTGGGTTCGAATGGACCTTCAAGAAGAGCAATTGTCGACTCAAATACTTCGTGAAAACGAAATAAAGTTCACTTCATATCGACTCGAGGTGTTGATTTGAGTTCGAATGGACCTTCAAGAAGAGCAATCGTCGACTCAAATACTTCGTGAAAACGAAAAAAAGTTGACTTCATATCGACTCGAGGTGTTGATTTGGGTTCGAATGGACCTTCAAGAAGAGCAATTGTCGACTCAAATACTTCGTGAAAACGAAATAAAGTTGACTTCATATCGACTCGAGGTATTAATTTGAGTTCGAATGGACCTTCAAGAAGAGCAATTGTCGACTCAAATACTTCGTGAAAACGAGAAAAAGTCGACTTCATATCGACTCGAGGTGTTGATTTGAGTTCGAATGGACCTCTAAGAAGAGCAATTGTCGACTCAAATACTTCGTGAAAACGAAAAAAAGTTGACTTCATATCGACTCGAGGTGTTGATTTGAGTTCGAATGGACCTTCAAGAAGACCAATTGTCGACTCAAATACTTCGTGAAAACGAAAAAAAGTTGACTTCATATCGACTCGAGGTGATGATTTGAGTTCGAATGGACCTTCAAGAAGACCAATTGTCGACTCAAATACTTCGTGAAAACGAAAAAAAGTTGACTTCATATCGACTCGAGGTGTTGATTTGAGTTCGAATGGACCTTCAAGAAGAGCAATTGTCGACTCAAATACTTCGTGAAAACGAGAAAAAGTCGACTTCATATCGACTCGAGGTGTTGATTTGAGTTCGAATGGACCTCTAAGAAGAGCAATTGTCGACTCAAATACTTCGTGAAAACGAAAAAAAGTTGACTTCATATCGACTCGAGGTGTTGATTTGAGTTCGAATGGACCTTCAGAAGACCAATTGTCGACTCAAATACTTCGTGAAAACGAAAAAAAGTTGACTTCATATCGACTCGAGGTGTTGATTTGGGTTCGAATGGACCTTCAAGAAGAGCAATTGTCGACTCAAATACTTCGTGAAAACGAAATAAAGTTGACTTCATATCGACTCGAGGTGTTGATTTGGGTTCGAATGGACCTTCAAGAAGAGCAATTGTCGACTCAAATACTTCGTGAAAACGAAATAAAGTTGACTTCATATCGACTCGAGGTATTAATTTGAGTTCGAATGGACCTTCAAGAAGAGCAATTGTCGACTCAAATACTTCGTGAAAACGAAAAAAAGTTGACTTCTTATCGACTCGAGGTGTTGATTTGAGTTCGAATGGACCTTCAGAAGACCAATTGTCGACTCAAATACTTCGTGAAAACGAAAAAAAGTTGACTTCATATCGACTCGAGGTGTTGATTTGGGTTCGAATGGACCTTCAAGAAGAGCAATTGTCGACTCAAATACTTCGTGAAAACGAAATAAAGTTCACTTCATATCGACTCGAGGTGTTGATTTGAGTTCGAATGGACCTTCAAGAAGAGCAATCGTCGACTCAAATACTTCGTGAAAACGAAAAAAAGTTGACTTCATATCGACTCGAGGTGTTGATTTGGGTTCGAATGGACCTTCAAGAAGAGCAATTGTCGACTCAAATACTTCGTGAAAACGAAATAAAGTTGACTTCATATCGACTCGAGGTATTAATTTGAGTTCGAATGGACCTTCAAGAAGAGCAATTGTCGACTCAAATACTTCGTGAAAACGAAATAAAGTTGACTTCATATCGACTCGAGGTATTAATTTGAGTTCGAATGGACCTTCAAGAAGAGCAATTGTCGACTCAAATACTTCGTGAAAACGAAAAAAAGTTGACTTCATATCGACTCGAGGTGTTGATTTGAGTTCGAATGGACCTTCAAGAAGACCAATTGTCGACTCAAATACTTCGTGAAAACGTAAAAAAGTTGACTTCATATCGACTCGAGGTGTTGATTTGAGTTCGAATGGACCTTCAAGAAGAGCAATTGTCGACTCAAATACTTCGTGAAAACGAAAAAAAGTTGACTTCATATCGACTCGAGGTGTTGATTTGAGTTCGAATGGACCTTCAAGAAGAGCAATTGTCGTCTCAAATACTTCGAGAAAACGAAAAAAAGTTGACTTCATATCGACTCGAGGTGTTGATTTGAGTTCGAATGGACCTTCAAGAAGAGCAATTGTCGACTCAAATACTTCGTGAAAACGAAAAAAAGTTGACTTCATATCGACTCGAGGTGTTGATTTGAGTTCGAATGGACCTTCAAGAAGAGCAATTGTCGTCTCAAATACTTCGAGAAAACGAAAAAAAATTGACTTCATATCGACTCGAGGTGTTGATTTGGGTTCGAATGGACCTTCAAGAAGAGCAATTGTCGTCTCAAATACTTCGAGAAAACGAAAAAAAGTTGACTTCATATCGACTCGAGGTGTTGATTTGAGTTCGAATGGACCTTCAAGAAGAGCAATTGTCGACTCAAATACTTCGTGAAAACGAAAAAAAGTTGACTTCATATCGACTCGAGGTGTTGATTTGGGTTCGAATGGACCTTCAAGAAGAGCAATTGTCGACTCAAATACTTCGTGAAAACGAAATAAAGTTCACTTCATATCGACTCGAGGTGTTGATTTGAGTTCGAATGGACCTTCAAGAAGAGCAATTGTCGACTCAAATACTTCGTGAAAACGAAAAAAAGTCGACTTCATATCGACTCGAGGTGTTGATTTGGGTTCGAATGGACCTTCAAGAAGAGCAATTGTCGACTCAAATACTTCGTGAAAACGAAATAAAGTTCACTTCATATCGACTCGAGGTGTTGATTTGAGTTCGAATGGACCTTCAAGAAGAGCAATCGTCGACTCAAATACTTCGTGAAAACGAAAAAAAGTTGACTTCATATCGACTCGAGGTGTTGATTTGGGTTCGAATGGACCTTCAAGAAGAGCAATTGTCGACTCAAATACTTCGTGAAAACGAAATAAAGTTGACTTCATATCGACTCGAGGTATTAATTTGAGTTCGAATGGACCTTCAAGAAGAGCAATTGTCGACTCAAATACTTCGTGAAAACGAAAAAAAGGTGACTTCATATCGACTCGAGGTGTTGATTTGGGTTCGAATGGACCTTCAAGAAGAGCAATTGTCGACTCAAATACTTCGTGAAAACGAAAAAAAGTTGACTTCATATCGACTCGAGGTGTTGATTTGAGTTCGAATGGACCTTCAAGAAGACCAATTGTCGACTCAAATACTTCGTGAAAACGAAAAAAAGTTGACTTCATATCGACTCGAGGTGTTGATTTGAGTTCGAATGGACCTCTAAGAAGAGCCATTGTCGACTTAAATACTTCGTGAAAACGAAAAAAAGTTGACTTCATATCGACTCGAGGTGATGATTTGAGTTCGAATGGACCCCTCAAGAAGACCAATTGTCGACTCAAATACTTCGTGAAAACGAGAAAAAGTCGACTTCATATCGACTCGAGGTGTTGATTTGAGTTCGAATGGACCTCTAAGAAGAGCAATTGTCGACTCAAATACTTCGTGAAAACGAAAAAAAGTTGACTTCATATCGACTCGAGGTGTTGATTTGAGTTCGAATGGACCTTCAAGAAGAGCAATTGTCGACTCAAATACTTCGTGAAAACGAGAAAAAAGCGACTTCATATCGACTCGAGGTGTTGATTTGAGTTCGAATGGACCTCTAAGAAGAGCAATTGTCGACTCAAATACTTCGTGAAAACGAGAAAAAGTCGACTTCATATCGACTCGAGGTGTTGATTTGAGGTCGAATGGACCTTCAAGAAGAGCAATTGTCGACTCAAATACTTCGTGAAAACGAGAAAAAGTCGACTTCATATCGACTCGAGGTGTTGATTTGAGTTCGAATGGACCTCTAAGAAGAGCAATTGTCGACTCAAATACTTCGTGCAAACGAAAAAAAGTCGACTTCATATCGACTCGAGGTGTTGATTTGAGTTCGAATGGACCTTCAAGAAGACCAATTGTCGACTCAAATACTTCGTGAAAACGAAAAAAAGTTGACTTCATATCGACTCGAGGTGATGATTTGAGTTCGAATGGACCTTCAAGAAGACCAATTGTCGACTCAAATACTTCGTGAAAACGAAAAAAAGTTGACTTCATATCGACTCGAGGTGTTGATTTGAGTTCGAATGGACCTTCAAGAAGAGCAATTGTCGACTCAAATACTTCGTGAAAACGAAAAAAAGTTGACTTCATATCGACTCGAGGTGTTGATTTGAGTTCGAATGGACCTTCAAGAAGAGCAATTGTCGACTCAAATACTTCGTGAAAACGAAAAAAAGTTGACTTCATATCGACTCGAGGTGATGATTTGAGTTCGAATGGACCTTCAAGAAGACCAATTGTCGACTCAAATACTTCGTGAAAACGAAAAAAAGTTGACTTCATATCGATTCGAGGTGTTGATTTGAGTTCGAATGGACCTTCAAGAAGACCAATTGTCGACTCAAATACTTCGTGAAAACGAAAAAAAGTTGACTTCATATCGACTCGAGGTGATGATTTGAGTTCGAATGGACCTTCAAGAAGACCAATTGTCGACTCAAATACTTCGTGAAAACGAAAAAAAGTTGACTTCATATCGACTCGAGGTGATGATTTGAGTTCGAATGGACCTTCAAGAAGACCAATTGTCGACTCAAATACTTCGTGAAAACGAAAAAAAGTTGACTTCATATCGACTCGAGGTGATGATTTGAGTTCGAATGGACCTTCAAGAAGACCAATTGTCGACTCAAATACTTCGTGAAAACGAAAAAAAGTTGACTTCATATCGACTCGAGGTGTTGATTTGAGTTCGAATGGACCTTCAAGAAGAGCAATTGTCGACTCAAATACTTCGTGAAAACGAGAAAAAGTCGACTTCATATCGACTCGAGGTGTTGATTTGAGTTCGAATGGACCTCTAAGAAGAGCAATTGTCGACTCAAATACTTCGTGAAAACGAAAAAAAGTTGACTTCATATCGACTCGAGGTGTTGATTTGAGTTCGAATGGACCTTCAGAAGACCAATTGTCGACTCAAATACTTCGTGAAAACGAAAAAAAGTTGACTTCATATCGACTCGAGGTGTTGATTTGGGTTCGAATGGACCTTCAAGAAGAGCAATTGTCGACTCAAATACTTCGTGAAAACGAAAAAAAGTTGACTTCATATCGACTCGAGGTGTTGATTTGAGTTCGAATGGACCTTCAAGAAGAGCAATCGTCGACTCAAATACTTCGTGAAAACGAAAAAAAGTTGACTTCATATCGACTCGAGGTGTTGATTTGGGTTCGAATGGACCTTCAAGAAGAGCAATTGTCGACTCAAATACTTCGTGAAAACGAAATAAAGTTGACTTCATATCGACTCGAGGTGTTGATTTGAGTTCGAATGGACCTTCAAGAAGAGCAATTGTCGACTCAAATACTTCGTGAAAACGAAAAAAAGTTGACTTCATATCGACTCGAGGTGTTGATTTGAGTTCGAATGGACCTTCAAGAAGAGCAATTGTCGTCTCAAATACTTCGAGAAAACGAAAAAAAGTTGACTTCATATCGACTCGAGGTGTTGATTTGAGTTCGAATGGACCTTCAAGAAGAGCAATTGTCGACTCAAATACTTCGAGAAAACGAAAAAAAATTGACTTCATATCGACTCGAGGTGTTGATTTGGGTTCGAATGGACCTTCAAGAAGAGCAATTGTCGTCTCAAATACTTCGAGAAAACGAAAAAAAGTTGACTTCATATCGACTCGAGGTGTTGATTTGAGTTCGAATGGACCTTCAAGAAGAGCAATTGTCGACTCAAATACTTCGTGAAAACGAAAAAAAGTTGACTTCATATCGACTCGAGGTGTTGATTTGGGTTCGAATGGACCTTCAAGAAGAGCAATTGTCGACTCAAATACTTCGTGAAAACGAAATAAAGTTGACTTCATATCGACTCGAGGTATTAATTTGAGTTCGAATGGACCTTCAAGAAGAGCAATTGTCGACTCAAATACTTCGTGAAAACGAAAAAAAGTTGACTTCATATCGACTCGAGGTGTTGATTTGAGTTCGAATGGACCTTCAAGAAGAGCAATTGTCGACTCAAATACTTCGTGAAAACGAAAAAAAAGTTGACTTCATATCGACTCGAGGTGTTGATTTGGGTTCGAATGGACCTTCAAGAAGAGCAATTGTCGACTCAAATACTTCGTGAAAACGAAATAAAGTTCACTTCATATCGACTCGAGGTGTTGATTTGAGTTCGAATGGACCTTCAAGAAGAGCAATTGTCGACTCAAATACTTCGTGAAAACGAAAAAAAGTCGACTTCATATCGACTCGAGGTGTTGATTTGGGTTCGAATGGACCTTCAAGAAGAGCAATTGTCGACTCAAATACTTCGTGAAAACGAAATAAAGTTCACTTCATATCGACTCGAGGTGTTGATTTGAGTTCGAATGGACCTTCAAGAAGAGCAATCGTCGACTCAAATACTTCGTGAAAACGAAAAAAAGTTGACTTCATATCGACTCGAGGTGTTGATTTGGGTTCGAATGGACCTTCAAGAAGAGCAATTGTCGACTCAAATACTTCGTGAAAACGAAATAAAGTTGACTTCATATCGACTCGAGGTATTAATTTGAGTTCGAATGGACCTTCAAGAAGAGCAATTGTCGACTCAAATACTTCGTGAAAACGAAAAAAAGGTGACTTCATATCGACTCGAGGTGTTGATTTGGGTTCGAATGGACCTTCAAGAAGAGCAATTGTCGACTCAAATACTTCGTGAAAACGAAAAAAAGTTGACTTCATATCGACTCGAGGTGTTGATTTGAGTTCGAATGGACCTTCAAGAAGACCAATTGTCGACTCAAATACTTCGTGAAAACGAAAAAAAGTTGACTTCATATCGACTCGAGGTGTTGATTTGAGTTCGAATGGACCTCTAAGAAGAGCCATTGTCGACTTAAATACTTCGTGAAAACGAAAAAAAGTTGACTTCATATCGACTCGAGGTGATGATTTGAGTTCGAATGGACCCCTCAAGAAGACCAATTGTCGACTCAAATACTTCGTGAAAACGAGAAAAAGTCGACTTCATATCGACTCGAGGTGTTGATTTGAGTTCGAATGGACCTCTAAGAAGAGCAATTGTCGACTCAAATACTTCGTGAAAACGAAAAAAAGTTGACTTCATATCGACTCGAGGTGTTGATTTGAGTTCGAATGGACCTTCAAGAAGAGCAATTGTCGACTCAAATACTTCGTGAAAACGAGAAAAAAGCGACTTCATATCGACTCGAGGTGTTGATTTGAGTTCGAATGGACCTCTAAGAAGAGCAATTGTCGACTCAAATACTTCGTGAAAACGAGAAAAAGTCGACTTCATATCGACTCGAGGTGTTGATTTGAGGTCGAATGGACCTTCAAGAAGAGCAATTGTCGACTCAAATACTTCGTGAAAACGAGAAAAAGTCGACTTCATATCGACTCGAGGTGTTGATTTGAGTTCGAATGGACCTCTAAGAAGAGCAATTGTCGACTCAAATACTTCGTGAAAACGAAAAAAAGTCGACTTCATATCGACTCGAGGTGTTGATTTGAGTTCGAATGGACCTTCAAGAAGAGCAATTGTCGACTCAAATACTTCATGAAAACGAAAAAAAGTTGACTTCATATCGACTCGAGGTGTTGATTTGAGTTCGAATGGACCTTCAAGAAGAGCAATTGTCGACTCAAATACTTCGTGAAAACGAGAAAAAGTCGACTTCATATCGACTCGAGGTGTTGATTTGAGTTCGAATGGACCTCTAAGAAGAGCAAATGTCGACTTAAATACTTCGTGAAAACGAAAAAAAGTTGACTTCATATCGACTCGAGGTGTTGATTTGGGTTCGAATGGACCTTCAAGAAGAGCAATCGTCGACTCAAATACTTCGTGAAAACGAGAAAAAGTCGACTTCATATCGACTCGAGGTGTTGATTTGAGTTCGAATGGACCTCTAAGAAGAGCAATTGTCGACTCAAATACTTCGTGAAAACGAAAAAAAGTTGACTTCATATCGACTCGAGGTGTTGATTTGAGTTCGAATGGACCTTCAAGAAGACCAATTGTCGACTCAAATACTTCGTGAAAACGAAAAAAAGTTGACTTCATATCGACTCGAGGTGTTGATTTGGGTTCGAATGGACCTTCAAGAAGAGCAAATGTCGACTCAAATACTTCGTGAAAACGAAAAAAAGTTGACTTCATATCGACTCGAGGTGTTGATTTGAGTTCGAATGGACCTTCAAGAAGAGCAATTGTCGACTCAAATACTTCGTGAAAACGAAAAAAAGTTGACTTCATATCGACTCGAGGTGTTGATTTGAGTTCGAATGGACCTTCAAGAAGAGCAATTGTCGACTCAAATACTTCGTGAAAACGAGAAAAAGTCGACTTCATATCGACTCGAGGTGTTGATTTGAGTTCGAATGGACCTCTAAGAAGAGCAATTGTCGACTCAAATACTTCGTGAAAACGAAAAAAAGTTGACTTCATATCGACTCGAGGTGTTGATTTGAGTTCGAATGGACCTTCAAGAAGACCAATTGTCGACTCAAATACTTCGTGAAAACGAAAAAAAGTTGACTTCATATCGACTCGAGGTGATGATTTGAGTTCGAATGGACCTTCAAGAAGACCAATTGTCGACTCAAATACTTCGTGAAAACGAAAAAAAGTTGACTTCATATCGACTCGAGGTGTTGATTTGAGTTCGAATGGACCTTCAAGAAGACCAATTGTCGACTCAAATACTTCGTGAAAACGAAAAAAAGTTGACTTCATATCGACTCGAGGTGATGATTTGAGTTCGAATGAACCTTCAAGAAGACCAATTGTCGACTCAAATACTTCGTGAAAACGAAAAAAAGTTGACTTCATATCGACTCGAGGTGATGATTTGAGTTCGAATGGACCTTCAAGAAGACCAATTGTCGACTCAAATACTTCGTGAAAACGAAAAAAAGTTGACTTCATATCGACTCGAGGTGTTGATTTGAGTTCGAATGGACCTTCAAGAAGAGCAATTGTCGACTCAAATACTTCGTGAAAACGAGAAAAAGTCGACTTCATATCGACTCGAGGTGTTGATTTGAGTTCGAATGGACCTCTAAGAAGAGCAATTGTCGATTCAAATACTTCGTGAAAACGAAAAAAAGTTGACTTCATATCGACTCGAGGTGTTGATTTGAGTTCGAATGGACCTTCAGAAGACCAATTGTCGACTCAAATACTTTGTGAAAACGAAAAAAAGTTGACTTCATATCGACTCGAGGTGTTGATTTGGGTTCGAATGGACCTTCAAGAAGAGCAATTGTCGACTCAAATACTTCGTGAAAACGAAATAAAGTTCACTTCATATCGACTCGAGGTGTTGATTTGAGTTCGAATGGACCTTCAAGAAGAGCAATCGTCGACTCAAATACTTCGTGAAAACGAAAAAAAGTTGACTTCATATCGACTCGAGGTGTTGATTTGGGTTCGAATGGACCTTCAAGAAGAGCAATTGTCGACTCAAATACTTCGTGAAAACGAAATAAAGTTGACTTCATATCGACTCGAGGTATTAATTTGAGTTCGAATGGACCTTCAAGAAGAGCAATTGTCGACTCAAATACTTCGTGAAAACGAAAAAAAGGTGACTTCATATCGACTCGAGGTGTTGATTTGGGTTCGAATGGACCTTCAAGAAGAGCAATTGTCGACTCAAATACTTCGTGAAAACGAAAAAAAGTTGACTTCATATCGACTCGAGGTGTTGATTTGAGTTCGAATGGACCTTCAAGAAGACCAATTGTCGACTCAAATACTTCGTGAAAACGAAAAAAAGTTGACTTCATATCGACTCGAGGTGTTGATTTGAGTTCGAATGGACCTTCAAGAAGAGCAATTGTCGACTCAAATACTTCGTGAAAACGAAAAAAAGTTGACTTCATATCGACTCGAGGTGTTGATTTGAGTTCGAATGGACCTTCAAGAAGAGCAATTGTCGTCTCAAATACTTCGAGAAAACGAAAAAAAGTTGACTTCATATCGACTCGAGGTGTTGATTTGAGTTCGAATGGACCTTCAAGAAGAGCAATTGTCGACTCAAATACTTCGTGAAAACGAAAAAAAGTTGACTTCATATCGACTCGAGGTGTTGATTTGAGTTCGAATGGACCTTCAAGAAGAGCAATTGTCGACTCAAATACTTCGTGAAAACGAAAAAAAGTTGACTTCATATCGACTCGAGGTGTTGATTTGAGTTCGAATGGACCTTCAAGAAGACCAATTGTCGACTCAAATACTTCGTGAAAACGAAAAAAAGTTGACTTCATATCGACTCGAGGTGTTGATTTGAGTTCGAATGGACCTTCAAGAAGAGCAATTGTCGACTCAAATACTTCGTGAAAACGAAAAAAAGTTGACTTCATATCGACTCGAGGTGTTGATTTGAGTTCGAATGGACCTTCAAGAAGAGCAATTGTCGTCTCAAATACTTCGAGAAAACGAAAAAAAATTGACTTCATATCGACTCGAGGTGTTGATTTGGGTTCGAATGGACCTTCAAGAAGAGCAATTGTCGTCTCAAATACTTCGAGAAAACGAAAAAAAGTTGACTTCATATCGACTCGAGGTGTTGATTTGAGTTCGAATGGACCTTCAACAAGAGCAATTGTCGTCTCAAATATTTCGAGAAAACGAAAAAAAGTTGACTTCATATCGACTCGAGGTGTTGATTTGAGTTCGAATGGACCTTCAAGAAGACCAATTGTCGACTCAAATACTTCGTGAAAACGAAAAAAAGTTGACTTCATATCGACTCGAGGTGTTGATTTGAGTTCGAATGGACCTTCAAGAAGAGCAATTGTCGTCTCAAATACTTCGTGAAAACGAAAAAAAGTTGACTTCATATCGACTCGAGATGTTCATTCGAGTTCGAATGGACCTTCAAGAAGAGCAATTGTCGACTCAAATACTTCGAGAAAACGAAAAAAAGTTGACTTCATATCGACTCGAGGTGTTGATTTGAGTTCGAATGGACCTTCAAGAACAGCAATTGTCGACTCAAATACTTCGTGAAAACGAAAAAAAGTTGACTTCATATCGACTCGAGGTGTTGATTTGGGTTCGAATGGACCTTCAAGAAGAGCAATTGTGGACTCAAATATGTACTTCGTGAAAACGAAAAAAAGTTGACTTCATATCGACTCGAGGTGTTGATTTGAGTTCGAATGGACCTTCAAGAAGAGCAATTGTCGACTCAAATACTTCGTGAAAACGAAAAAAAGTCGACTTCATATCGACTCGAGGTGTTGATTTGAGGTCGAATGGACCTTCAAGAAGAGCAATTGTCGACTCAAATACTTCGTGAAAACAAAAAAAGTTGACTTCATATTGACTCGAGGTGTTGATTTGAGTTCGAATGGACCTTCAAGAAGAGCAATTGTCGACTCAAATACTTCGTGAAAACGAAAAAAAGTTGACTTCATATCGACTCGAGGTGTTGATTTGAGTTCGAATGGACCTTCAAGAAGAGCAATTGTCGACTCAAATACTTCGTGAAAACGAAAAAAAGTTGACTTCATATCGACTCGAGGTGTTGATTTGGGTTCGAATGGACCTTCAAGAAGAGCAATTGTCGACTCAAATACTTCGTGAAAACGAAATAAAGTTGACTTCATATCGACTCGAGGTATTAATTTGAGTTCGAATGGACCTTCAAGAAGAGCAATTGTCGACTCAAATACTTCGTGAAAACGAAAAAAAGTTGACTTCATATCGACTCGAGGTGTTGATTTGAGTTCGAATGGACCTTCAAGAAGAGCAATTGTCGACTCAAATACTTCGTGAAAACGAAAAAAAAGTTGACTTCATATCGACTCGAGGTGTTGATTTGGGTTCGAATGGACCTTCAAGAAGAGCAATTGTCGACTCAAATACTTCGTGAAAACGAAAAAAAGTTGACTTCATATCGACTCGAGGTGTTAATTTGAGTTCGAATGGACCTTCAAGAAGAGCAATTGTCGACTCAAATACTTCGTGAAAACGAAAAAAAGTTGACTTCATATCGACTCGAGGTGATGATTTGAGTTCGAATGGACCTTCAAGAAGAGCAATTGTCGACTCAAATACTTCGTGAAAACGAAAAAAAGTTGACTTCATATCGACTCGAGGTGTTGATTTGGGTTCGAATGGACCTTCAAGAAGAGCAATTGTCGACTCAAATACTTCGTGAAAACGAAAAAAAGTTGACTTCATATCGACTCGAGGTGTTGATTTGAGTTCGAATGGACCTTCAAAAAGACCAATTGTCGACTCAAATACTTCGTGAAAACGAAAAAAAGTTGACTTCATATCGACTCGAGGTGTTGATTTGAGTTCGAATGGACCTTCAAGAAGAGCAATTGTCGACTCAAATACTTCGTGAAAACGAAAAAAAGTCGACTTCATATCGACTCGAGGTGTTGATTTGAGGTCGAATGGACCTTCAAGAAGAGCAATTGTCGACTCAAATACTTCGTGAAAACAAAAAAAGTTGACTTCATATCGACTCGAGGTGTTGATTTGAGTTCGAATGGACCTTCAAGAAGAGCAATTGTCGACTCAAATACTTCGTGAAAACGAAAAAAAGTTGACTTCATATCGACTCGAGGTGTTGATTTGAGTTCGAATGGACCTTCAAGAAGAGCAATTGTCGACTCAAATACTTCGTGAAAACGAAAAAAAGTTGACTTCATATCGACTCGAGGTGTTGATTTGAGTTCGAATGGACCTCCAAGAAGACCAATTGTCGACTCAAATACTTCGTGAAAACGAAAAAAAGTTGACTTCATATCGACTCGAGGTGTTGATTTGAGTTCGAATGGACCTTCAAGAAGAGCAATCGTCGACTCAAATACTTCGTGAAAACGAAAAAAAGTCGACTTCATATCGACTCGAGGTGTTGATTTGAGTTCGAATGGACCTTCAAGAAGAGCAATTGTCGACTCAAATACTTCGTGAAAACGAAAAAAAAGTTGACTTCATATCGACTCGAGGTGTTGATTTGAGTTCGAATGGACCTTCAAGAAGAGCAATCGTCGACTCAAATACTTCGTGAAAACGAAAAAAAGTCGACTTCATATCGACTCGAGGTGTTGAATCGAGTTCGAATGGACCTTCAAGAAGAGCAATTGTCGACTCAAATACTTCGTGAAAACGAAAAAAAGTTGACTTCATATAGACTCGAGGTGTTGATTTGAGTTCGAATGGACCTTCAAGAAGAGCAATTGTCGACTCAAATACTTCGTGAAAACGAAAAAAAGTCGACTTCATATCGACTCGAGGTGTTGATTTGAGGTCGAATGGACCTTCAAGAAGAGCAATTGTCGACTCAAATACTTCGTGAAAACAAAAAAAGTTGACTTCATATCGACTCGAGGTGTTGATTTGAGTTCGAATGGACCTTCAAGAAGAGCAATTGTCGACTCAAATACTTCGTGAAAACGGAAAAAAGTTGACTTCATATCGACTCGAGGTGTTGATTTGAGTTCGAATGGGGGAGTGATTATAGACACACCGCGTGTCTATAAGGAAACAAAATATTATTTACACACCGGAAAAGCTTTTCCAGCGTGTAAATAATATTTTTTTTCTTTATAGACACGCGGTGTGTCTATAATCACTCCCAAACTTGTTTGAACCCTTGAACCAAATTTCGTAATTTTAGCTCAACGCTAACTTGGCCAAGTGCCGTGGACGTACTTTTTTATAGTGAACCGAAAATTCGCTAAAAGGTTGAATTAGGTGGGAAAATGCAATAGACGATTAACTATGTATAATTATGTGGATCGTTACCGTTCACTTCTTCGTCGACTTCTGGATCTGGTGACACTCGCATTTCCTGAAACAAATACGAATTTATTATTCGAAGTTTACAGTCGAATGAACACGAAAAACATCTGTCGATATTACTCCAATGTTTTCTTGTGCAACGCACGGGTCACCCGTGGGGTTCTACAAGGCTGTACAAGAAAAGAGACCACCGATCGTACTTTTGGAAGTTTCGTATGATGCACCTTTGACCAAAGTCAACATTTGAGGTGAACTTCGAAAAATTGCACATTAAAGGTGGGGTTTTGGGGAGTTTTCAGAGGGGAGGAAAATTACTCACGAATTCCCTAAATGAAACAGTCTGACGAAAGACACTTCATTTCAAAGGTTTCGTTGCGCCGATCACGATGGTGAAGTCCGAATTGCGATATCTTATTCAAATATTCTCAGAAAAACCACGTTTTTATCTTTTAAACTCACATTTCTCTACTTTACTCTATTTAATTTCAACTTTTGACCACATTTTCGGAATCAACGTTAAATTTCCTATAAGATAGTGCAGTTTGATTCTCAAGAAGTAACATCTGAAGACCACAAAAGCAGCTCAAACATGAACGAATTTTAAATAATTAAAATTGTGAAAATCTTAAGAACGTTACTACTCTTCCAAAACAAATCCTAAAAACTGGCAAATCTCGTTAAAACTTCACCATTCAATAAGCATTTCAACGGTTTGGTCAACTTTGAGATTATCTCGTTCCTTCGATCAAAAATTCAAGTTTAAATGCGAAAAAATAAGTTAGGCAAAAGGGGGAGTTTGATCAGTGAATAGAAAAATATATTTTAAAAAAAAATGGTTTTAATGCAAAATGTTGTTGTTTAAACAGGTGGATACGCGAATTTGTTATGCGCTAATTTTGAACATCAGACTTATTAACTGTTCAGGGTCACTACACCCTCTGACAACAAAACAACTTTAAATCGCCCAACTTTTTTTGCATTTAAACTAGAATTTTTGATCGAAGTAACAAGATAATCTCAAAGTTGACGATACCGTTGAAAAGCTTATTGAATGGTAAAGTTTTAACGAGATTTGCCAGTTTCTTGGATTCGTTTTGGAAGAGGAGTAACGTTCTTAAGATTTTCAGAATTTTTATGTTTCAAATTCGCCCATGTTTGAGCTGCTTTTGTTGTCATTAAACGGTACTTCTTAAGGATCAAACTAGACTATCTTATAGAAAATTTAACGGTGATTTCGAAAATGTGGTCAAAAGTAGAAATTTATGGGAGTAAAGTGGAGAAATTTGAGTTTAAAAGATTACAAACGTCGTTTTTCTGGAAAAAAAAACTTCAAAAAATCATATTTCGAGAACGATACGAGTAGAAATACGCGGTTGGCGGTTTTTAACTCCATGTTTGATGTAGTTTTACGGAAAAAATGTTCTAAAAAAAAAAAACTACAAGTCAAACAGTCAAACTTTCAGGTGAAGTCCACTCTACCTTCATCCCTCTGCCTTCTGATCGTTGTTGATTGAATTAATAAATCAATTTTTTTTTGTTAATACTACAAAAACTGTGTTTGTGTTGTATCTTGGGTTCGTTAAAAATTGAATAAAATGTTGAGAAAAAAAGAAGAGTTTCGGTGGCAAACTGGATTTTTGTGCCGAAGTTGTAGGGTAAGGGAAGCTCTCAGATATTAAAGATATATAAGGAAGGTGAAGAAGAGAGAGCCGCCTCCTGTACCCTGGTACCCTCTTCTTACCCTGAAACGGCTCTCAACCACCCTACGGGGTTATCGCGAAGGGAGAAAAAGAAAAAAAAAGAAAAAAGAAAAAGGAAGAAAAAACCTCTTAGAGGGAGAAGGCACCACGAAAAAAAAGAGACGGAAATAGAGAGAAACAGTCCTTTCACTTTGAAAGGTAGGGAATAGGCGAGAGGGGTAGGGTTATAGTGAAGGGTAAGAGGGGGGGGGGAGATATTTCAGGAGGTAGATAGGGACAGATAGGGTAGGGCATGAAGTGGGGAAGAGGGTTAAGAAAGAGCTGGAGTGACGTGGGACGGAGTGGGAGGCGGCAAGCTTTATCATAAACATCCCCCTGAACCACCCCCTTGTATACCCTAGAGTTCTCATCCCGTCCCTTTTCCACCTACCATCCGCCCACGTCACCCTTTCACCCTCATACCCGGTACGGAAACCTTCTAGAAACCTCCCCCCACCCCCTCCGGCAGTACCCTGAAGTTTCCACTCTTAAGCCCCCCCCCCCACTGTACCCTGTTCCTCTCAAGCCCTTTCCTACCGACAACTTGGTCCCTTTCAGAAGGATACAACCCCCCTCGCACATACCCTATCTTCCCTCCCTTCTACGGTGTCCCTATCTTCCGCAGGGTGAGCCCTTCGCAGTAATCAAAGGGGGAGAAAACCCTCTAAGGGAGAAGGCCCTTAAGGGACAGCCACCGAGAGGGAGTAGAAGGGGGATTACCCGTTAGGGTTCAGGAAGATAGGGGTACCGGGGGGGGGGGGGGAATGGTGAAGGGTGGAGGGTTACAGCCCTCCTGAGGGGGCAAGTAGGCGAAGGGTACGGGGGTAAGGGTAAGGGATCGAACAGGGTGTGTCCCTTTACCCTGTTCCAACGAGGAACCGTCCCTGTATTCCAGACTCTGACGGAGGAAAACAAAACTTTTTCCAACGCAGAAACACACGTCGTGAGTAACCCGTGGATTACTCAACCCAGTGTGGAATTCGTAGGAACAACTAAGAAACCAATCCACAGTCACGCAGCATAACTATAAGAGCAAATTTTCGAAGAAATAACTGGTTTTATGTAAAATCTCCATGAAGAACAACCACGTTTCTTCATCTTCAAAGTGCTCCAGTTTGAAAACGTAATAAGATATCGCAATTCTGATTTCACCATCATATTCAGCGTAAAAAAAAACCTTCAAAATGAGGTGTCACTCGTCAAAATGTTCCATTTTGGGGATTTATGGGTAATTTCCCCCCCTAAAACTCCCCAAAACCCCCCTTGGAGTGGCCCGATTCAGCCCATCTACGAACTTAGTCTGTCGATTGCCAAGACAGATTTGTGCAAATTTGAACTTTTTATCTGAATTCAATCAAACGTTATCGTCTGGAGTGACACATACATAAATATATAATATATATTATACGAATATATAAATATTATTGAATGGCGGAAAATATATTCATATAGGTAATATATAAATATGTATACACATATATTTTTTTGTGTCTTTCAGCAGTGGTTTCAGGATGGTATGAAACGGATTTTGGTATGGAAACTTTTCGAAAATTCCATTTTTAAACATCTTGGACCGCGAATTTTCTTCAAAAATTCGCTAAAATTAACACTGGTAGGATGGAATTCCCCAGTACATTGACTGTGCAAATCACTATTACAGTGGTCCCTCTTTCAGCAGAGGATATTGAGCCAAATGTTCTTGCGCCTTTCACAGCAATTTGGGAGGGTTTTGTACAGTGGAAAGCTCACTCTCGTCCACATTATTTTACATATTGTAGATATCAGCTGAACGGAAGGAGTATTTCGAGGGTCTCACGGCAACTTCCCACATCGTCATTTGGGCGACTTTTCAGCTGGAGCCAAAAAAACCACCTGCCAGTGACTATGTTTACTGAGTAATTCAGTAAAATAAATCGTGAGATTTAGTGTTACCTAACTTAGACACCTAACTTATACTTAGTTAGATCGATCCACCGGGGGAAGACGCTTCGAATGGTACGCGTAACTCATTTTGGCCGAAAGTGACGATGTGGGGCGTTGCCGTGAGATCCTCGATTTTGAAAAATAAATTACTCAAAATCGCAAAAAACTTCTTCAACCACAGGATTTGTAAAGCATGCAACCCGACCAATGGAAAGTTGATACTCATATGCCAGCAGAGGCCATAAGATTGTTACGAGTATATGAGGAGCTTTTTTACAAAACTTCATAAATCAGCTTTTGACCAACATGCGGTTTTTTCAGATTCTGGTAGTTTAGTTAGTCTTTTAGGTACTTTGTGTAGAAGTTTCGTGTATCACGACTAAATAATATTTAGTTGTGATGCACGAAACTTCTACACAAAGTAAAAGACTAACTAAACTACCAGAATTCAGAAGAAACCGCATGTTGGTCAAAAGTGGATTTATGAAGTTTTGTAAAAAAGCTCCTCATATATTATAGTATATATACATATAGTATATATATACTATATGTATATATACTATAATATATTATAACAGTTTGCTGTGCGTTAGTGAACACCAAACGGTTATTACATTTTGAAACGTCGCTTGATTGTTTCAAACTTGACATCGCGCGGTTTGAGGGATGGCCATCGATAGTATCAAAATATCGATATACCTACCGATATTTTTATATCGATAGTGCATAGTTCGATAGTATATTTACATACTATTTTTCACTAGGTACTTACTTGATAAAATTATTAATAATTAGTGATAATTCATAATAATAATTAATCTAGACATTTAGACCTAGTGACCTAGACAGAAGGGTGATCTGTACAAAGAAGATAATGAACCGTTGTGTCAAGAATTTGCAGAGTTTTTTGTTCTGAGGTGCGTTTCGCGCTACGGAAATGAACGTAATTTCGAATGTTTGTTGGTAGGTACTTCTTTTGCGGCAAATGAACTTTTCGCCCTCTAGGAGCGTGAACGAAAACCTCTTACCCGATCAACTACTGAGCACTTGTTGTCAATCACAGTTATCACGGATAACAAGAATATTTTAAGAGGTAAGTTATCGAAGAACTTTGAAATTGAAGCCGTATCCGGTACTTGACGAGGTTTGAATTCATCGCGTATTAGCGAGGAGGATAAGTATTTTCTGAGTTCATTTTAAAACAACTCGCCGGAACGGATTTCGATAACCTGTGAGAAATAATCGGTCTATGGCCCAGTATATCTACAGTTATGCAGCATCGCTATAAGAGCAAATTTTCGAAGAAACAACTGGTTTTACGTGAAATGTCTCTATTTTGCTGGTTTTATGACATATTTTGTATCCGTTTTTTTTTTTTGGAGGAACACTTCAGTTTGTAAAATTTTTTAACACTGAGCACGATGGTGAAGTCAGAATTGCGATATCTCATTCCGTTCTCAAACTGGAGCACTTTGAAGATGAAGAAACGTGGTTGTTAAATACATGATTCTTCATTCTTCATCGTTAGTCTGCTCTAATCTGATAACGGAATGAGACATCGCAATTCTGACTTCACCATCGTATTCAGAGTTGAAAAATCAATAAGTTGAGGGGGGTTGAGGGAGTTTTACGTGGAGGGGGGGGGGGAATAACCCAAATATCCCCAAAAAAATCAGTCTGTCAAGTGACATCATGTTCTTTAATGAAAACATTTTGCGTAAAACCAGTTATTTCTTCGAAAATTCGCTCTTATAGCCATGCTGCATGACTGTGGATTAAATTTAATTAATTTTATTAAGCGTTCGTGTTCCAAATAGTTGTCTATGCCTTCATTCCTAAATATTTAATGATAGAGAATAACTTGGTTTGCTGACTGAAAGATCAGGGGTGAACAATGCTCTTGCCATTCTACAAAAACTAAATTACAGTGGTTTTCAACGTACGACCTAATTACCCTGTCCCGTGGATCCTAGATTTTAAGGTTTTCAACGTGTACAATTTTCCAGTCACACTTTAGAACGAGAGTGACGTGATATTTGAAATTTGAGTTATTTCCTTTCAAAAAGTGAAAGAATCGATGGTTAACGTCAATAATTATTAGTAACTCGTCGGGGGCTTCCAAAGTTACTAGGCTTTATATACTCCAGTCTTCCCTCCCCGTTTTATAGTGCCCAACTTCTTTTGTTCTTCCTCCCTTTTACTGTAAAAATTTTACTTGAATTTCAGTAAAAGTCATTGCGAAATAAGTAAATTTGAGTGACATTCACACCAAATACAGTAAATATCTGTAAAATTGGCATTTTATTGACATTTTTGTCAAATTTACAGTAAAAAGGAGAAAGGTTACTGAAAATTCTTGGTAAAATAGGAAAATTTGAGAGACATTTCCAAATAATACAGTAAATTTTAGTAAAATTCACACACAAAAAATGTAGGTAAATATTTTTGGGAAAATTCACAAAAAGATGTGATTATGGCTTTATTCGAATTCATATTTGAGGCGTTCAGGATCAAAAGCGGATGAATCATTTCAAAAATTGGTTTTGTCACAGTTTTGACAAGTTCTACCCTTCTTCATGTAGCGTATTCATCGGTATTCAAATTTGGGTTTTGATGGTTCAGAAACTAGTGTAGAGTTTTAATAGGAAGTTAAATAGTGACCAGTTGAAGGTAGTTTTAGTTTTATTTCAAATTTGGTTCGAATTCGGGGGAGTCGTTGTGGGTCTGGTCTGTGCTCCAATTTTAGTAACTGGGGTCAAAATTTGGGTGACTCGTATTAAAAATTCTATAAATAAATAAATAAATGAAATTTATTTAATGTATATACATATATAGCTTTTCCGAGTCAAATTAAAGGTTTTCCGAAACAAAATAAAGGTTTCCAATTTCAAAATAAAGGTTTTCCATTTCATAATAAAGATCGTTAAGATAAGTTCACTGTAGCGGACTGAAACACTGAATGAAAACAAGACAAGGACAGTCTGCCCGTCCATTCTCTATCGAGTTTGATATGGACTAAGTATTCCTTATGCATGATCAGGGAGATTTCTGCCCCGTGCGTCCATTCCTTCTTTATGCAATCCTTATCGCGACCGCGTGTATCCCTTCTTCATGTAGCGTATTCATCGTACTCATTCACTCCAAAAGCGAATGGATGAACTCGGACGTCGTGTGAAATATCTTCTCAACTGAATCCTGCAGCTTCATGCAAGGAATTTGCTCAGCGAGCCAATCATGACTTGGTTTCAGTGATTGCTCGTAGTGTAGCCGCTGTTAGCTCAACCGATTGTTCGAACTATGTGATGGACATGATGCTACAGCAGCAGCTGAGAATGATCTATAACAATATTAGTTTTGTTTTGTTCAATTTTGATCAAGTTCCGTTTTGTTCTGTTCAATGTTGTCAAGAAACCAAACAAATAAATCAATTGAAAAATGTAAAAAATGTTAACAGTGTACATAATATGTATTATATAGTACTTGATAATAATTATAGAAAATTATAGAAAACACTTACTACATTTGGAAAAAGTGGAAATTTTCGCTGTACAGCGTCGTCAGCCCGAGAAGAAAGATTTCTTCTCGGGCTGACGACGCTGTACAGCGAAAATTTCCACTTTTTCCAAATGTAGTAAGTGTTTTCTATAATTTTCTATAATTTTCATCCTCCTGTTCGTGCATTCAAGTTCATATTTCACGCGAGTGTCTTTAGTTTCACCAATCCATCGTACTTGATAATAATATACATAATATGTATATTATTATCAAGTACGATAATATGATATATTATATACTATATGTATATAAAAAGAGGCAATTTGAAACGAGAAACCTTTAAAGTATAAAGCCTTTATTTTGAAATGGAAAACCTTTAATTTGTTTCGGGAAACCTTTAATTTGACTCGGAAAAGCTAGGTATTTACACATTTAATAAACATATCATTTTTGGTGTATTTTGGCAGTGGATTCAGGATGGTCTGAAACACCAGAAACATTTTATCACCTATGAAATTTGTTCGGAAATTCGAATTTTAAAAATTTTACCGAGAAAAATAGCTTTTTTTTTGACATTTTCATGTCTTTCATATGGCACATAACTCAAAAACCGTTACGAAAATTGTCCCAAATGAGTTTCTGACGATTTCCCCGTACAACTGAGTCGTTGCTATGGGAATAGTACTTCGTCAATGTTTCAAATTTTGGAGTTATATCCACTTTTGATCCTGAACGCCTCATTTATGAATATGAATACGCCCATCTCTGGTCGTCTGAAACGGATTTCGGTATGAAATGTTGTCGGAAATTCGAGTTTTAAACATTTTCGGACCAATTTTCTTCTTGAAAAGTTCCAGGTCGAGTAATCTGTGGAGATGTTTCTGGTGACGGAGTCACGACCCTGTTGCAGAGGGTGACGGGGGAGGGTTCCGACGGTCGAAACAAGGGACACCCCCCCCCCCCCCCTTCACCCTCACCACGACAGAAACATCTGGTTCTGAGTAATCCACAGATTACTCGGCCTGGAACTTTCTACGAAGAAAATTGGTCCAAAATATTTAAAACTCGAATCTCCGAAATTGTTTCATACCGAAATCCGTTTCAGACGACCAGAAATGGGCGTATTCATATATAGGTAACTATTGATTATTATTAATATGGCTTTACTGAACTTGCCAAAACTGTGACAAAATCAATGTTTCAAATTTTGAAGTTATCCGCTTTTGATCCTGAACGCCTCATTTATGAATATGAATACGCCCATCGGTATAAAATGTTTTCGAAAATTCGAGTTTTAAACATTTTCGGACCAATTTTCTTCGTGAAAAGTTCCAGGTCGAGTAATCTGTGGATTACTCAGAACCAGATGTTTGTGAGGGAGGGGGTGACTCTTGGCGGATGACCCCTCACGACCCTGTTGAAGAGGGTGACGGGGGTGAGGGGGGTGGTGGTGGTTCCGACGGTCGAAACAAGGGACACCCCCCTTCACCCCTCCCCCCACCCCTTCACACAAACCGATGGCACCAAAGGTGACGGCAAGGGGGATGATGGGGGGGGGGGATACGAGGGAGTCTATAATAAATTTAAAAGGGGCAACCCCCACCCCCTCCTCCCCCTAGACCGCAACCTCCCCCCTCTTTCACCCCCCTCGCCGTTCGTACAACAACAGATGCGGGTGTTAGGGGGGTTCAGGGGGGAGGGGGGGCGATAGTGGGTGGTAGAAGGGACTCGAAACACATCACAGAACGGGAAGGGGGGCGATGGGGGGGTGATGAAGGGGGGCGATGGGAAGGTGAAGAGAGTAGAGAGGGAGGCAACAATCGATATCGCCCCCCTCCCCTCCCACCCCACTGGTACTACCCTCGTCCTCTCGCCCGTCCCACCAGGTCGACCTCTCGCGTTAAGGGTCAAGCCTCGAGTGCACTCAACCCCCAACCCCCATACCCTAATTGTTCATAATAAAAACAATATATAAATATATACTATATATATATATAAATTAAATAAATTTCATTTATTTATTCATTTATAGATTTTATTTTACGGGTCACCCACATTGGACCCCAGTTACTAAAATTGGAGCACAGACCAGACCCCCAACGACTCCCCCGAATTCGAACCAAATTTGAAATAAAACTAAAAACTACCTTCAACTGGTCACTATATAGATAGTAGGTACCTATTTAAACCCTACACGAGTTTCAGAACTATCAAACCCAAATATCAAACATTTTTTGAACTTCTTTCGTCTCCATTGATTTCAAAAATGTTTATAAACTAATTTCCGTTTGTTTCAGCCAATTTTCAAAGAAAAGGGGAGCTATTTTTCTCAGTAAAATGTTTAAAATTCGAATTTCCGAACAAATTTTATACCAAAATGTGTTTCAGACGATCCTGAACCCACTGGCAAAAGACACAAAAAAAAATCCAGTCACCAGTCATGCAGCATGGCTATAAGAGCGAATTTTCGAATATATAACTGGTTTTATGTAAAACGTCTCCATTGAAGAACTTGATGTCCATGAAGACCATCTCAAGTATCAACCACGTTTCTTCACCTTCAAAGCGCTCCAGTTTGAGAACGGAGTGAGATATCGCAATTCTGATATCACCATCGTGTTCAGCGTTGAAAAATGTTTAAGCTAATGAGGGTTGTGGGGGGAGGGGGGTGAATTACCCATAACTTCACATAACTTCCCAAAATGAAACAGTCTGACAAGTGACACCTCATTTTAAAGGTTTTTACACGCTGAATACGATCGTAGAGTCCGAGGTACCTAATTTCGTTCGCAAACTTGAGTACTTTGAAGATGAAGAATACGTTCTTCATGGTTAATCTGGTCTAATCCGATGACGGAATGCGATATCGCAATTCTGACTTCACCGTCGTGTTCAGCGTTGAAATGTCCAAAAGCCGAGGGGGTTTTGGGGATGTTGGGGGGGGGGGGGGGGGTCACCCATAAATTCCAAAAATGAAACGGTCTGTCAAGTCACACCTCATTTTTATTAAGGTTTTTACACGCTGAATACGATGGGGAAGTCAGAATTGCTATATCTTATTTTTCTCACAAACTGGAGCACTTTGAAGATGAAGAAACGTGGTTGTTACTCGAGATGTTCTTTCTGGACATCATGTTCTTTAATGAAGACGTTTTACTTAAAACCAATTATTTCATCGAAAATTCGCTCTTATAGTCATGCTGCATGACTGGGGATTTTGTATTCCAATGAGATTAGGGATGCTAAATCCATAGAATCCTTGAAAGTTACATGTAGGTCCTTGATTGTTACATGTACTCCACAAATCATTTTCTGGGGAAATCGATACTTATTCATTTCCTACTACAAAAAAAGTGCCTTTTTTTAATTTAATTTTTTAATGTTTTTATTTTTTTAGGTGTTCAAATCAGGCGGAGAGAAAATGTTGGCTGTTGTGCCAAAATGTAATATTCCATTAGACTATGAACAGAGCGATAGTGATGATGATGAAGGGGGCGAAGAAGTGCAGAACAGAAGAGTTTAGAGATACTCGTGCTTAGTGACATATAGTATGTTGAGAGATATACACAGTGTTCTTCAAGTTTCAAATCGTTTATAATTTTTTTTCAAATTTTGGAATTTGAATGTTCAAAAGTTTGTTCAATAAATACCTTGTGACGTTGAATTTCGTGGTCAAAATGGTACTAAGTAGCACGAATGAAAATTGGACAACGTACTCTCCAAGGTACAACCTCCAGGGCACACGATCCTACAATCCATGGTATCCCAAAATAATCTTTTTTTCCTCATTTAACCTGAAGAAAGAAAGAGGAAAGAACAGAGAAATATAAAATTAGCGACAAGATGAAGGATTTTTCAACGTGAAGATGTAAATGAATGCAAAATGAAGGCGCGGAATTCCAGAGGCTTATTAAAACCCGATCACCTAGCCAGCCAGCCCTCTGACGTCATAGGCTCTTACGGCATAGGCTGTGACGTACTAGTTGGCCTCCTGCCGGCCGTCTGACGTCATTTGCTCGTGCGTCATAGGCTCTGACGTACTAGTTGGCCTCCGGCCAGCCGTCTGACGTCATAGGCTCTTATGGCATAGGCTCTGACGTAGTGGCCCGCCTGTCGCTTGTGTTCTGACGTGATCTGAGGGAAAGGGTGAATCAAGGAAACAAATTTTTCCCGTTTCAGTTTATGTGCCAAAGCAAAGACATGAAATGTCAAAAGAATGTCAACTCCATCCAGTTATGAAGCTTGCATTCGTATAGACAATATAAATTATTGAGAATGATCACCTGTGTGTAAACAATTATTTAAACAATCACGCTCATACCGCAGCTTGTCGGCCACGCACTCCGCAGTGGTTAACGTAATATGGTTAGGTAAATCAAGAGCTATCCAACGAGTGGTGAACGATTTTTGTGCGATGATAACTGGCGAAGATGAAGTTCCGTAGCACCGAATCGGTTGTAAGCGAAAATCATCAGAAATTTTCGTGACGATTTCGTGTAACGCTTTTGTGTAACGTTTTTCGAGTTATGTGCCAGAGTTATGACATAAAATGTCAAAAATATTCCACCGATTTTCAACTTCTGTCCGTTAAAGGGTAAAAGAGGTGGATACACGAATTTGTAATTTTTAACATCAGACTTATTAACATCAGACTTATTTACTGTTAGAATCACTACTCCCTCTGACGACAAAACGACACTATTTCGTTTTGACGTTTCTAACAGGTTATTTCCATATGTTTACCCCTTAAAATGACCTCCAAGTGAAGAATCTCATCAGCGGTCCGGAAATCGTCCCTCCGGACTGAAGGTTAAATCGCCCAACTTTTTTTCCATTCAAACTAGACTTTTTGTTCGAAAGAACGAGATAATCTCAAAGTTGACCACACCGTTGAAAGGCCTATTCAACGGTGAAGTTTTCATCAGATTTGTCAGTTTCTTGGATTTGTTTTGGAAGAGGAGTAACGTTCTTAAGATTTTCAGAATTTTTATTTTTTCAAATTCGCCCATGTTTGAGCTGCTTTTATGGTCTCGAAGTGGTAGTTTTCATGATTCAAAGTACACTGTCTTATAGGAAAAGAAACGCTGATTCCAAAAATATGGCTGAAAATTGAAATTTATAGGATTAAAGTGGAGAAATTTGTGTTTATAAGAGAAAAAACGTGTAATTTCTGAAAAAACCTTCAAAAAATCATACCCCGCGAATGGATCGAGATAAAATTATGTGGTTGATGGCATTTTATTACATTTTTGATGTAGTTTTACGTAAAAATACGATTGGACCACCCAATTTTAGAATGTTTAAACGATCTTTGCTCACCAATTTTATGAATGGGGTGGTCGGTGAGTATTGACCCACTGGTCAATGTGAGAGTGTCAGAATGAGTAATCCACGGATGACTCAGGTATCTGGCCCGTGGAATTCGACCGGGGTTAAAGTTCAAAGAGTGAGAGGTTTCAGGGTACTAGGGTATGATGGTGGAAGGGGGGGGGGGGTGATTGGGAGCAACAAAAAAATGGGGAAGGGGGAAGAGGTGAAAAAAAGGAACCCAGCAGTTGGGAGGAGGGTTTCAGGGTATGAAAAAAAAACTCCTCTCGTTTCAACCCTGTACCCTCACCCCCCCTCCCCATCCATCGTTCGCCGTAAAAGGGCCAGCGAAGGGACGGTGGCGGTGTGGGAAGGGGGTTAAGGGGGGTGGGTGCTCTACCCTGATTAGGGGCCTGGAGGTTTTACTAGAAACTCTCCCATCGAATCTAAGGGGCGGTAGGAGGGTGATGGGGGTGGAGGGTTGAGGCGGCATGAAATGAAGGTTTCTAGGGTCCGTAAGGGTATGTGATGGTGAGGGTATGGGTGCAGGGGGGGAGGGGGTGGCTACAAGCCTCTCTCGAATGGAATAGGGTAAGTGTGGAAGGGGATGTGTATAGGGTACACCCCCCCCCCCCACCAACCCTGAAGAGGGTCCATGAGAGACGAACCGACGGGCGGTGGAGGGGGGTAATGGGTGGGTGAAGGGTACCCTACCTCTACCCTACCACTACCCTACACCCACCCTTTTCTCCCGAGTTTGTGTACCCTGTTACCCTCCGCCCACTTCCACCCGCTGTCTGGATCCATACTGGGGATGGTAACGTTGTGTTGAAGGGGAGACGTGTGGGGGGGGGGGGGGCGGCCCATTCCAACACAACCCCAGCCCCCTTTCACAATACGCTATATTTCGACCTTCTCTTATTTTTAAAACGAAATAAACAACAATAAATATTATTTAACGTCGAATTGTACCGACAACCGCAACCACCACTTACACAACCAGAAAAATGATGAAAAATTCTCAAAACGAACTAATAGCGAATTTTTTAGGGTATTGTTCTCCGCCCAAAATTGTTGAAAATCGAATTTCTGGAAATTTTCATACCAAAATCGATTTCAGACCATCCTGAATCTACTGCCAAAAGGCACCAAAAATCATACGTATTCACGTTGGAATTTTGAAAGTTTCGTTGCAACCGTTTTATTGGCCAAAACCAAGTTTAGTCGACATTTTGGTTTATTATCTTCGATAATGAACCATTGGAATCGCCCAAAGAAAAAAAAATTTTAACCCCCCCTCAAAATTTGTTGGTTTACGTTTCAAGATACGTAGATTCAGAAAATCGAATTAAAAAAAATCCGTATGTCCGCCGTACGCCGTCCGCCGTACGCCGTCCGCCGTACGCCGTCCGCCGTCCGAGGCACTTTGCCCAGTTAGCGTTGAGTTAAAATTACGAAATTTGGTTTCTGGGTTTGGACCAGCCCCACAATGATCCACGAAACTTTTCATAACCCTAGGTCAAGGGGAAGGGGTTCAAAACGAATTTTGAAATTTTGAAAATTCCATATCTCGAAAAATTCATATAGAACGGTATGTTTTTTATTTCATATTTAGATAGAGTTTGTTCCGTAGAATTTTTTAAGACCATCCGCAGCTTTGTACGACCAGCCGTTCGTTCACAATGAGGGCTCAAAGATTGTGCCACACAACACGATCGTGTATCAAACTGTTGAAATACAGGTCCATTTTCATACTAACAAGCTCTTTGGAACATCATATGGCTTAAGTGATGTCGAGTTTGTTGTTCTGAGGTGCGTTTCGTGCTACGGAAATGAAGGTAATTTCGAATGTTTGTTGGTAGGTACTTCTTTTATAGAAAAATTATTACCGACGTAGTATTAAAAACCCCAGAATTATATCGTATTAATTAATCATAATTAATAATAATTATTATTAATAATAAATACAAATGATTAATACCTAACAATAAATTATAATAATTTTTCACTAGGTACTTGATAAAATTATTAATAATTAGTGATAATTGGTAATAATAATTAATCTAACATTTAGGATCTAGACATTTAGACCTGGTGATCTAGACAGAAGGGTGATCTGTACAAAGAAGATAATGAACCGTTGTGTCAAGAATTTGCAGAGTTTTTGAGTGTCTTGACGCCAAAAACACACTAACGAGAAATTCTTTGTGACTAAAAATTGTGGCAAATCGCATTCTGCGTTGAATGAGACCAACAGCAGCTCTAATGAGTGATTCCAAAATTTTTGGTGAATTTTAGAAGTTTCGGTGCAACCGTTTTATTGACCAAAATCCAGGTCAATCTACGGTTTTTAAGTGTTTTTACGTTAAAAACCCCTAAAAACACACACAAATGAGAAATCCTGTGGAAATAAACATTGTGGCGAATCAAATTCTGTATCGAACAAGACCAAACGCAGCTCTCTAGATCAAATGTACGTTTCTTGCCGAATTTTAGAAGTTTTGGAGCAACCGTGTTTACCAAAACCCAGTTTAGTCGACATTTTGGAGTGTTTGCACGCTAAAAACGCCCATAACGAGAAAACACATCGAAATAAACATTGTGGGAAATCAAATTCTGCGTTGAATAAGACCAATCGCAACTTTTAAAATTTAATCTACGATTTTTGGCGAATCTTAGAAGTTTCGGTGCAACCGTTTTTTTTGGCCTAAACCCAGTTTGCTCGACATTTTTTGGCGTTTTTACGTTATAATCTCAAAGTTGACCACACCATTGAAAAGCTTATTGAATAGTGAAGTTTTCATGAGATTGTCCAGTTTCCAGGAATTTCTTTTGAAACTGTAATAACGTTCTTAAGATTTTCAGAATTTTTATTTTTTCAAATTCGTCCACGTTTGCGCTGTTTTTATGGTCATCAGATGGTACTTTTCAGGAATCAAAGTACACCATCTTATAGAAAATGTAACGGTGATTCCGAAAATGGGGTCATAAATTGAAATTAAATGGACTAAAGTGGAGAAATTTGAGTTTTAAAGAGAAAAAATCGTGGTTTTTTGAAAAAACCTTTAAAAAATCATATCTCAAGAACGGATTGAGATACAAATTTGCGATTAGTGGCATTTTACTCCATTTTTGATGTAGTTTGACGTAAAAAGTTTTGATGTGTTTTTTGGCATCTTCGTGTGGATCACCTTATTTTGGAATTTTGAATGGGGTGGTCGGTGAGTATTCACCCTGTTATTAAATAAATTATTATTATTATTAAACTTTGTAGTAGTTCCAGCGGTAAAAATTCCTTCGTGTAGGTCATGCTGCGCGTCACATGGTGAACTTTTTTTTCTCGGAGGTTTCAAAGTCAATTTGCCTGTCTGAGCGGTTTTCGAGTGAAAGATGGAGGTTGTTCGGTTGGTTGGTGATGGAGGGAAGGGGGGGGGGGGGTCCAAGGGGCAACAGGTGGCTCGTATTGTAAAACCTCCCTTCATCCCCTTCCACTACCATTAATTTCCATCCTCAAATCCGGCATTTCTCCGGAGATCGAGAAAAGTGGGAAAATTCCAATTAAAAAATTAATAAATAAATTCAAATTGCAAATTTGTAAAAAAAAAATTTGTATTGGCAATCGAAAGGCAAAGTTCGTAGATGGGCATAATCGGGCCACTCTAAGGGGGAGTTTTCTGGGATTAAAACTCCTAAATGGGAAAAATTACCCATAAATTCAAAAAATTGAACAGTCTGACAAGTGACACCTCATTTTAAAGGTTGTTTTACGCTGAACACGATGGTGAAGTCAGAATTGCGATATCCCATTCCGTTGTCAAATTAGAACAGACTAAACATGAAGAACATCTCAAGTATCAACCACGTTACTTCATCTTCAAAGTTCTTCAACTATTTAATATTATGTTACTGATGTAATGTTTTACCGAACTAAACATGTCGATCTTATAACATATTATGTAACTCATTTCCATCAAATTAACAGTGAAATTAGTTACTAATTTCACTAAGTTCAACAACGAACCAAAACTTCGAAAATTCGCCAAAATTCGTGAATTGAAACTTCAGAGCTGCTGTTGGTTTCCTTCGATGCAGAATTTGATTTGCCACAATGTTTATTTCGATGTTTTTTCTCGTTATGGTTGTTTTCAGCGTCAAAACACTCATAAATGTCGACTAAAGTGGGTTTTGGCCAATTAAACGGTTTCACCGAAACTTCTAAAATTCGCCAAAAATCTTGGATTCAATCTTAAGAGCTGCTGTTGGTCTCATTCAACGCAGAATTCGATTCGCCACAATGTTTATTCAGAAGGATTTCTCATTTGAGTGTGTTTTCAAGGGTTTGTAGCGTAAAAACACTCAACAAACGTAGATTATCCTGGGTTTTGGCCAGTAAAACGGTTGCAACGAAACTTCTAAAATTCACCAAAAATCGTGGGTTCGACCTTGAGAGCTGCGGTTGGTCACATTCAACGCAGAATTTGATTCGCCACAATGTTTATTTAGAAGGATTTCTCAACTGAGTGTGTTTTTCAGGGTTTGAAGCGTAAAAACACAAAAAAAACGTAGATTAACCTGGGTTTTGGCCAATAAAACGGTTGCTGCAAAACTTCTAAAATTCGCCAAAAATCGTCGAAAAATTCCACTCGAATTTCAGAAAAATGTGTACACGAAAATATGTTTCAGACCATCGTGAATTCATTGCCAAAACACATTTTGGTGTGCAAAATTTTCGGAAATTCGAATTTTATAAAGTTTGGATCGAGAAGAATTTCGTCGGAAATTCGCTGAAAATTTTCGGATTGTCGGAGACGTCGAATATTGGTGACATGCTGACAGAACCTACACGTTTTGGTAGTGTTTCGGGTCCAAATCGAATCCCGACGAATCTTCGTCAGGACTCGTCAGAAAATTAGGGGTAGATATCGAGTGATTTGTCTTATAATCGATTATTTTTTAATCGATACTCGTAGGTTCTGATTAATCGAGTAATCGATCAATTTATAACGATTAATCAACGTTTATCATCACAACAGTGGATTTTTTTACTTGTACTTGAAATGTATTTTAAAATTTTAATTAATTTCTTACGTTGAGTTCGTTGTTTTCATTGCATTTACGACCTGCCCAATTATTTTTCATCCTCTTTGAAATAACCGAAAAATCGATTATTAAGGCCCCTGATTAATCGGTGAATCGATTGATCCATATAATAATCGCTGATACTATTAATCGATAAATCGTTGGTCGATACCCATCTCTACAGAAAAGGTACCCTGAGAAATAACATCTCTTCCCAATGGAGAATCAGCTGTTTTTCGTCTGGTGAGTGTTGATGGTTAACAACGTTAGGAGAACAAGGAAATCTTCAGCAGATGATTACATCAACTTTGGCAGTTGGGAGCGGGACTAGAGCAGATGAACCGTTAAGAACTCGAGTTACAACCACGTTTCTTCAACTTCAAAGTGCTCCAGTTTGAGAACGGGATGAGATATCGCAATTCCGAAGTCACCATCGTGTTTAGCGTAAAAAAACCTTCAACATGAGGTGTCACTCGTCAGACTGTTCCGTTTTTGGAATTTATGGGTAATTTTCCCCCCCTGAAACTCCCCAAAACCCCCACTTGGAGTGGCCCGATTCTGCCCATCGACGAAATTACCTTTTCGATCGCCAAGACAGATTTTTTGTGCAAATTTGAACTTTTAATGTCAATTTTATCGAGAGTCATCGTCTGGAGTGACACATACATGGTTAAATATGTATACCTATATATCAATATATATAGAAAAATATATATATTCACATGATTTTTTGTGTCATTTTGCAACGAATACAAGAATTTGGAACGGATTGTGGTGGAAACATGTTTTTCAGAAATTTGAGTTTAAAATGTTGAACCTTCGTTTTTTTTTCTCGAAAATTCGCTAAATGACATTCTGACGAGTGACACCCCATTTTAAAGACTTTTTAACCCTAAACACGATGGCGATGTCAGAATTGCGATATCTCACTCCGTTCTCAAACAGGAGCACTTTGAAGATGAAGAAACGTGGTTGTTACTCGAGGTGTTCTTCACGGTTCATCTGCTCTAATCTGATAACGGAATGAGATATCGCAATTCTGACTTCACCTTCGTATTCAGCGTTGTAAGTTCTACAAACTGAGGTGTTACTCGTCCATGAATGGGTACAAAATTAGTCATAAAACCACTAAAATGAAACATTTTACGTAAAAACCAGTTATTTCGTCGGAAATTCGCTCTTATAGTCATGCTGCACAACTGTGAATTTCGAACTCACAATTCCACTCCGTTTTTTCGGTGATTGAAATCAATTTTTAACTCACCAAACCTCAAATTGTGATCCCTCATTTAAAATTACTTCAAAAAAATTGACACTTGCGTAGAAATTTGGTGCGTTTTACGTCAGTACGGTCTGATTTTGACGATATTTCACAAATAATTGGTTACTAAAAAGGTGATAATATGATATTATAATAGAAAAGTGTAAAATAAACGTTAAAACTCACGGATTTTCGTTTGAGTGACATCCCCCGGTGAATTAGAGGCGTCTCGAGTGCATCGTCAGGGCAATTTTGGACTTTTGAAGAGCGAAATTCGGTTGTGTTTGGAGGAGTTGTTGAATTACTGTTTGATTTTGACGTTGTGGAGGTTTTGAATTTACGTGTGGAAAAATAAAAAAAAACAACGAAATATTGATTTTTGTTGTTGTTTTTTTGTTAAAAAGGTTTTTTTTTTCAAATTTTTGATAATTTTTTGAAATATTTTGATCGTGTTGATGACGTATGCGCGTTGTGCTGTGTTGTGGGGGTGGGAGGGGACTTGTAAACTCGGCGGTGACTGGTTGAACACTGAGCTGTAGCGAGGGGCGAGAAGGTGGTCCTTGTGGGCGGTCCACGTGGCGGGCGGTGGTCCACGTGGGGGGTGGAGGTGGTCCACGGGGGGGGGGGAGGAGGAGGAGGAGGTGGTCCACGTGGACCGCCGCCCGTTTCGTCGCTCTCTCGCACTCCGCGGACCACATGGGCCGTCGTGACGTCATCAAGGATCGAGATAGAAGACGCGGTCGTAGGGTGTTGTTAGAACAGTCCGAAAATTTTGAAAATCGAATTTTCGAAAAATATTTGTACCGAAATCCGTTTCAGAACATCGTGAATCCACTGCCAAAAGACACTAAAAATCATAATATATATAGGTACATATTACCCCTTTTTGTTATTTTATTTCTATCTAAAATTTAAAATATAGGTACATATTATGTACTTATATATATCTCTTGATATAATTGAGATAAAAGGTTCAAATTTGCACAAAAAATCTCTCTTGGCATTCGAAAGGCTAAGTTCGTAGATGTACAGAATCGAGCCACTCTAAGGGGGGTTTTGGGGAGTTTTAGGGGGGGAAATCACCCATAAAATCCAAAAATGAAACAGCCTGACAAGTGACACCTCATTTTATAGGTTTTTTTTCGCGCTGAACACGATGGTGAAGTCAGAATTGCGATATCTCATTCCGTTATCATATTACAGCAGACTAGCCATGAAAAACATCTCAAGTATCAACATGTTTCTTCATCTTCAAAGTGCTCCAGTTTGAGAATAGAATGAGATATCGCAATTCTGACTTCACCATCGTGTTTAGCATCAAAAACTCTTTCAAATGAGGTGTTACTCGGCAAAAAACGGCGAATAAAATGTGTTAAAAAACCAGTAAAATTGAGAAATTTTACACGAAACGAGTTATTTCTTTGAAAATTCGCTCTTATAGCCATGCTGCATGACTGTAGTTATCATTGGTACGTATTTAGGCCAATTTGAGACCAATTCCGTGAACCGTTCCGGTCACGGCAGTTCAATCGCCGCTACTTCGGAATATTCGCTCGTTACGGTCATGCTGCACGACCTGAAGTTGTGTATATTTTCCGTGACGTCCGTTTTCCAACGTACATTTCATCTGCACTACGCCCGAGGTATAATCTGCACTTTGCAGTTTACACCTCAAACTCAACTTGATACCTCAAACCCCCCCTCTTCATCGCCGCCTTTGGAATCCTCCCGCTTGCCCTTTTATCCTACAAACTCTGCGGGAGAAGAGCTTCACGGTGGTGGTGGTGGGGGAGGAGGATGGTGGAGAGACGACCCGAAAGGGGATGTTGTCTCCCTTCTCCCTTCTCCCCCTTCCCGTCCCCGTCACTCCAACCGCCCTTTCTCACCGGGAGGGTAACACCCAACACCCTTCAGCCCTTGACAACCTACGGAAAAGGGGGGGGAGATTGTGGGGGGGGGAAGAGCGGCGTTGAGGGTGAAAAGGGAAAAAAGAGAGAGACGGTTCTAAAAGCGAGAGGGGAACACCCTTCTAATAAATATAGCTCCACTACCCCCCCCCCCCGTAACCCCCTTCCCGCTTCTTCTCCCCCCTTTTCCCGTGGGGTCGGGTTGAGTAGGCTGATACTGGCGTCGGTAAATGGTAGTGAAGGTGGAAGGCGGCGGGGTATAAGAGAGATGACGGGCGGGAAGGGGGTGGCGGTTGCTTTCCAGGGAAAATGTTGCGGGAAGGGTAGAGAAATCCCCCCCCCCCCTCTCCACCTTCAACACCGCCCTTTAACGCGAGTCCCTTTAGGCCCTTTTCCCCCCCTCTCCGCCCTTTCCACCCGTCTCATTCTCCCCTTTTACTTCCCCAACTGGAAGTAAAAGGGGAGAGAGGGAGAGAGAGAGAGAACGAACCTCCTCCGACCTGACAACCCTCCGCCTTCCACGGGGCTGCCGTTTCGCCGCCTCATGAACGGGAAGGGGGATGAAGGTGGGTGATGATGGGGGGGTTGAAGAAGCGGGAAGGGGGTAAAATGGGGGGGGGGGGCGGAGGCGGCAGTTGAGGAGTCGGGTTAAGACGGAGGCGGTGGATCCCATCAACCCCCCCTTCACACCCCCCTCTCCCGCCGTCACACCACCACATCCTCAGTTATCCTCTCAGAGCTCAGAATTCGTTATAAACAAACAGAAAACGTAAACTTTCAAAGGGAAAAACCGTTTGAAAACGGAACGAGATATCGCAATTCTGACTTCACCATCGTGTTCAGCGTGAAAAAAACCTTCAAAATGATGTGTCACTCGTCAAAATTTTTCATTTTTGGAAATTTGTCGGTAATTTTTACCCCAAAAAACTCCCCAAACCTCTTGGAGAAAAAAATGAGACGTTTTACATAAAACCAGTTATTTCTTGGAAAATTCGCTCTTATAGCCATGCTGTAGGTTTCGTTTTAGTGTATTTTGGCATTGGATTCAAAATGGTCTGGAACGAATTTTGGTATGAAAATTATCGGAAATTCGAGTTTTAAAAATTTCGGACGAGAACAGTAGCTTTCTTTTGTTCGAAAAACCGTTAAAATGATGGGGGGGGGGGGGAATCCAGTCATGCAGCATGGCTATAAGAGCGAATTTTCGAAGAAATAACTGGTTTTATGTAAAATGTCTTCATTGAAGGACTTGATGTTTACGAAGAACATCTCATGTATCAAGTTACTTCATCTTCAAAGTGCTCCAGTTTGAGAGCAGAATAAGATGTAGCAATTCTGACTTCACCATCGTGTTCAGCGTTAAAAATACTTTAAAATGAGGTGTCACTCATCAGACTGTTTCGTTTTGGGAATTTAGGGGTAATTTTTCCCCCTTAAAACTCCCTAAACCTCCCCCCCTTCAAGAAAAATGGAGACATTTGACATAAAACCAGTTATTTCTTCGAAAATTCGCTCATATACCCATGCTGCATGATTGTGGATTTTTGGTGTTTTTTGGCAGTGGATTCAGGACGGACTGAGACGGATTTTGGTATGAAAATTATCGGAAATTCGAGTTTTGAAAATTTTGGACCGGGAACAATAGCTTTCTTTCTCGGAAAACAGCTAAAATAATGGAAAAATTGAAAAAAATGGTGGGTAGCATGTATCTACTCGTACTAAATATTTTGTTTAACCCTAAATATGTATCTACAAATTTTGCTGACGATATCGCTTTGATTGTTGATGGACATAATTGGGAAGATACCAAATCTAAAGAAGCAGATCTCAAAACACATTCAACTCTGGTTGAAGCTGAACATATTGAACCGAAACGAAAAGAAATGTAACGCACTACGGTAGCGAGTCCATATATGGACTATATAACCTCCTGCTACTGCAATAAGGTAGATATAGGTAGGTACTATAGTGAGATCAGTGAGATATTTAGGGTGGTCATAGACTACAAGCTTACGTGGGACAAGCATATTGAATAATATTATACTACTAATAAACTAAGATAAATAGCATTAAATAGCATAACAAATTTTGTTTGAGTAAATTAATTCTTCTTAGCATGGCTACAAGAGCGAATTTTCGAACAAATAAGGTTTTATGTAAAATGTCTCTTTGTCTCTTTTTCCTACCAGTAAAATTGTTTAAACAATAAATACCTACTTGTTTAAACAAAAAATAAATGTGGATGTTGAGCTAGAGACTTGAAATTTTAAAAATGGATCGCAGATGGATGACATTGCAATATTCTCTCGGTTTCCTGACTGTAAAATTGTTTAAAAAAAAAAATTGGACTTTGAGCTAGAGTTTCATCTATCATTTCGATAATTAGATTAGAGTGATCTTCTCAATGAAGGTAATAAACCGTCGTGTCAAGAATTTGCCGAGTAACAACTCAGTTTATAGATTTTTCAACGCTGAACACGATGGTGAAGTCAGAATTGCGATATCTCATTCCGTTATCAGATTAGAGCAGACTTAACATGAAGAACATCTCTAGTAACAACCACGTTTCATCATCTTCAAAGTGCTCCAGTTAGAGAACGGAATGAGATATCGCAATTCTGACTTCACCATCGTGTTCAGTGTTAAAAACCCCATAAACTGAGGTATTAATTGGTAAAAAATGGAGTCAAAATGTGTTAAAAAATCAGTTCAATTGAGGCATTTCACGTAAAATCAGTGATTTTTTGAAAATTTGCTCTTATAGCCATGCTGCATGACTGTTTTTATTATTTTTTATTTTTTTCCTATTTGAGATACGAAATTGTTGAACTGACCTCTTTGACGCGGCCGATGCTGTCGTCGGTGCTGATCGGCGAGATCTCGTCGATCGGAGACGCGTCGTCGCTTGACGACGACATCCGCATCCGTTTGGTCGGCGTCGACGTGTCGCCCCACGGGTCGTTTTGGAAATTCGGGACGCTCAGCCTGCGGAAGACGGAAAATTTTGAAAAATTGATCGGAAAAAAAATTAAAAAGAGCGAATTGTGCAACTCTAAAGGGGGAGTTTGGGGGGGGGGGGGTGGGAATCAGGGTGAAGAGGGAGGGGAAATTACCCATAAATCCCCCCAAAAAAAATCTTCAGTAACGCAGCATGGCAATAAGAGCGAATTTTCGAAGAAATAACTGCTCCATTTTGGGAACGGAATAAAATATCGCAATTCTGACTTCACCATCGTGTTCAGCGGGAAAAAAGCCTTCAAAATGATGTGTCACTCGTCAAAATGTTTCATTTTTGGGAGTTTGTAGGTAATCCCCCCCCCCCAAACTCCCCAAACCTCCCCCTCTTAGAGAAAAAAGGAGACATCATACATAAAACCAGTTATTTCTTTGAAAATTCGCTCTTATAGCCATGCTGCAGGTCTGAATTGTTTCAAGTGTATTTTGGCATTGGATTCAGAATGGTCTGAAACGGATTTTGGTATGAAAATTATCGGAAATTTGAGTTTGATAAATTTTGGACCGAGAACAGTAGCTTTCTTTTGTTCGAAAAACAGCTAAAATGATGGGGAAAAAAATCCAGTAATGCAGCATGGCTATAAGAGCGAATTTATGGGAAACAGTGGCGTTGCTTAGTTAAAATTAGTTAGTTAAAATTCCGGGGGGGGGGGGAAGTAAACTAAATTTGCCCGAGTGCTTAACATTGATTTCCCAACTATTTTTCATTTTAAGAAATTAATTTCTCCACGATTTGTAATGAATGGTTTACTGAGGGACATATCCTGGTGTGCATTCACAGAGCCAGGTGTGCCCAGGGAATAGTGAAATTTATTACCTACTCATAGTAAAATTGTATTAGTCGAAAAAAAAACTTGAATAAGAAATGTTTTAAATAGGTATACCTACATATATATGCATATATATATTTTTTGCATGGTTTCGGGGGGTTCGGCAATATGCCCACCCAGAGGGACATATCCTGGTGTGCATTCACAGAGCCAGCTGTGCCCAGGGAATAGTGAAATTTATTACCTACTCATAGTAAAATTGTATTAGTCGAAAAAAAAACTTGAATAAGAAATGTTTTAAATAGGTATACCTACATATATATGCATATATATATTTTTTTCCTTCGAAAATTCGCTACAAAACGAAAATACTCCAGAAATGCTGTGTCTTCACGGAAATTACCTGATGACGCAGTTCTTAGTTGTGAGGTTGATTGGCAAATAGTCTGGGACTGCTGAACCGTGATACCTGCAACATAAACAGGTACAAATGTATACACATCTTTTATTTGTTGATTAAGTCTATTGTAAATACAATGTACCTCATTGAAAACAAAAATTACAGCACAATTAAAATTATCTTTGATAATTTAGCGCTCTGCAGGCGTAAACTTAATGAAAAATAAAAGGAAGAAACATGATGTCCATGAAGAACATTTCAAGTATCAACCACGTTTCTTCATTTTCAAAGTGCTTCAGTTTGAGAACGGATTAGAATATCGAAATTCTGACTTCACCATCGTGTTCGGCGTTGAAAAATCCATCAGCTGGTGATTTATGGGTGGGGGGGATTTCCCATAAATTCCCCCAAAATGAAAGAGTATGACAAGTGACACCTCATCTTGATTCACCCTTTCCCTCAGATCACGTCAGAACACAAGCGACAGGCGGGCCACTACGGTCAGACGGCTGGCAGGAGGCCAACTAGTACGTCAAAGCCTATGACGCACGAGCGTATGACGTCAGACGGCTGGCCGGAGGCCAACTAGCACGTCAGAGCCTATGACGCACAGCGTATGACGTCAGAGGGCTGGCCGGAGGCCAAGTAGCACGTCAGAGTCTATGACGCACGAGCGTATGACGTCAGACGGCTGGCCGGAGGCCAAGTAGCACGTCAGAGTCTATGACGCACGAGCGTATGACGTCAGACGGCTGGCCGGTGGCCAACTAGCACGTCAGAGCCTATGACGCACGAGCGTATGACGTCAGAGGGCTGGCTGGCTAGGTGATCGGGTTTTAATAAGCCTCTGGAATTCCGCGCCTTCATTTTGCATTCATTTACATCTTCACGTTGAAAAATCCTTCATCTTGTCGCTTTTTCAGTCAAATTTCGCCATATACCATTCGATATTGCCGATATCGACATGTTGTTGCGATAATATCGCTGTATCGGTATCGACGTTGAATATCGTTATCGATATCGATATCATATATCGGAAGATCCTCTATATCGGCGATAAAATCCAAAGATTCACAAAGAGATTGACACATGAATAGTGTGATGGTTTGCTGTTCCCCTGATTTCGATGTTTTTGTTCGACAGCTCTGGGGATGTACGGTTCTGTGAATCCCAGCAGCCGTACATTACAACAGTTACAGGCCTTAAAGGGTTAAATTGCTTACCTCGAGCTTAAAGGCGTCATTTCAGTGTCGACTCGCCGTTGACATTCAGCGCACCCTAAAAGGAACCTCGTCACAGCTTCACGCGGCAGAAAAGCGTAGCGTTCCGTGACCTGAACATGAATTAATTTAAATAAATATCAAAAAAATGTTTAATATAAAAATTTCGTATTTATATCAATAATAATAAATAATAATAGTATTGTGTAGTGGGATTCACTCACAGCTCGGTAAGTTTTCTTTTGACCGGCGTGAAATCCGGATTTACTACCGACATCGGCGACGTGGACTCCGTAGATGATGTCGTAGAACTCCTCGACGACGGCGACTCGCTTGTAACCGACCCCCTGAAATAAAGTGGTAAAATGAAAAAATGGTTTAGAACTGGAACCGTGAAGAACATTGCAAGCAACAAACGCGTTTCTTCATCTTCAAAGTGGTGCAGTTTGAGAACGGAATAAGATATCGCAATTCTGACTTCACCATCGTGTTCAGCGTTAAAAAATCTTTAAAAATACACAGTCATGCAGCATGCTATAAGAGCGAATTTTCAAAGAAATAACTGGTTTTACGAGTATGTACGAGTATGATGTCTCCCTTTAAGGAACACGATGTCCATGAAGAACACCTCAAGCATCAACCACGTTTCTTCATCTTCAAATTGCTCAAGTTTAAGTACGGAGTAAGTTATCGGATTTCTGACTTCGCCATCGTGTTCAGCGTTGAAAACCCTTTAAAATGAGGTGTCACTTGTCACATTGTTTCATTTTTGGAATTTATTTGAATTGAAAAATCGTCAAGATCTCGTCAAATCCTCAAAACTTTAAAAATTCGAATGTACGAAAATATTTCACACGAATCGGGCCACTTTAAGAAGGGGTTTGGGGGGGTTTTAAAAGGGGAAAAATACCCAAAAAATTAACAATCATGCAGTGTGGCTATAAGAGCAAAATTTCAAAGAAACAACCTGTTTTATGTAAAACTCAAAATTACACCAAATGTGAGTACTTTCGGGTTTTGAGTACTCAAGTGGTAAAATGATAATGGTTTAGAGGTGGTTGAACCGTGAAGAACATCTCAAGGAAAAAACGCTTCTTCATCTTCAAAGTGCTCCAGTTTGAGAGCGGAATAAGATATCGCAATTCTGACTTCACCATCGTGTTCAGCGTTGAAAACCCTTTAAAATGAGGTGTCACTCGTCAGATTGTTTCATTTTTGGAATTTATGTGTAATTCCATCCCACCCCTGAAACTCCCCAAAAAACCCCTCAAATTAAAAAATCTTCGAGATCTCGTCAAATCGTCAAAACTTTAAAAACATCGAATGTACCAAAATCGGGCCTCTTTAAGAAGGGTTTTGTGGGGGGGGGGGGGGGTGTTAAGAGGGGAAAAATACCCAAAAAATTCACAATCATGCAGTATGGCTATAAGAGCGAATTTTCAAAGAAACAACCTGTTTTATGTAAAACTCAAAATTACACCAAATGTAGGTAGGTAGTGTTGAGTTCTAAACCTCATGTAGAGGTCTGAACCAAATTTTCGAAGACATTTCATACAAATCTGGTCACTTTAAGGAGGGTGTTGGAGGGTTTTAAGGGGGGAAAAACAAAAAAATTCTAATTCATGCAGCATGGCTATAAGAGCGAATTTTCGAAGAAACCACTCATGTAAAACTCAAATTACGCCAAATGTGGGTACTTTTGGGTTCTAGATTGTTCTATGTTTTTGGAATTTATGGGTAATGTTTGAAGGTACTATTCTTGGTTCAAAATCACTGGATTTTTTGAATTTTGGAATCCCTCCCCTTAAACCCCCCCAAAAACCCCTAAAACTCCCCCCCCCCCTTTAATGGCCCGATTCTGCCTATCTACGAACCTATCCTCTGCATTTTTTTTGTTTTGTTATTTTGGCAAATTTTTCGGGAATTCGAGTTTTAAAAGTTTTGGACCGGGAACAATAGTGAACGACTTTCCTTCAAAAATTCGCTCAAAATCGATCAGTAATTTTTAGTAGATGAGAGATGAAGATTGTGAGGTTGTGTCGGGCCTCGCGCCTGAACCAGCTCCGAAGGTTTCTACAGGTGAAGATCAACGGGTTTTGTCAGAGCGTATTTGTTTAACTATTTGTGAAGTTCTGTGAGAGAGGGCGATCTCCCATCGCTGGACCAAACTGGAGGTCGATGACGTCGAGTGAAGATCGAAGATCGAACGGACCAGTCGAGTTGACAAGGGCGTAAAGGGACCGAAGGGTTGTCCCGCATGAGAAAGGTCGAAATCTCCTCGTCCACGGGGTCAACTACAGCCGACTGGACCAACATCCCTCGCCCCGATCATCTCGTCGAAGAACCAGTTTTTGGAGCTGTACAATGTACAGGTGTCGGATGGGGCGGTTTCGAGATACTGGTTTTTTGGCGTAGTTTGGAGAAAAGCTGGAGAGAAAGAAAGAGAACTTCTCTTATACAAGGAACCCTACACTTGCTTAAGAAAAGCGTATAGCAGGTACCTATAAATTAAGCAAAAGTTAGGTGAGCACAAGAATCACTCTGATTTATCAAATTTATCAAATTATTGTTCTCGGTCCAAAATTTTTAAAACTCGATTTTTCGAGAAATTTTCATACCAAAATCCGTTTCAGACCATCCTGAATCCACTGCCAAAAGACACCAAAAATTATATTAATTCGGTCTCAAACTTGAGTACTTTGAAGATGAAGAAACGTGGTTGATACTTGAGATGTACTTCATGTTAAGTCTGCTCTAATCTGATAACGGAATGCGATATCGCAATTCTGACTTCACCATCGTGTTCAGCGTTGAAATGTCCAAAAGCCGAGGGGGTTTTTGGGGATGTTGCGGGGGGGGGGGGGGGGGTCACCCATAAATTCCAAAAATGAAACGGTCGGTCAAGTGACACCTCATTTCAAAGGTTTTTTAACGCTGAACACGACGATGAAGTCAGAATCGCAATATCTTATTCCACTAAGTGCACCATTGGCCAAGCACCTCTAGGAGCTCCTGGAGACGGCGTGCTGCTTCTATGGAGTCACTGTGACACACTGCATAGACGAGGTCGTCTGCATACAATCCGGAGAAATCTTGATCAAACGGGAGTGGCATATCGTGACAATATAAGGAGTAGAGATACGGGGCCCAGACGCTCCCTTGTGGTACTGAAGCACGTATTTGTCTCGTTGTTGAGTGTTCATTCTGTATCGTCACAACAAATGAGCGATCTGTTAGGTAGTGACGGACATGGAGTACAGATTAGTGGGAAGGTATGGACACAGTTTTAGGAGTAGGCCTTGGTGCCAGGTACGGTCGAAAGCTTGTTCTACATCAAAGTAAGCTGACATGTAGAACTGACGCTTGTGAAATGCGTTTTTGATGTAATTAGTGTATCTTTGGAGCTGAAGTGGGCATGAGTGAGACTGTCGGGAACCGAGTTGTTGATTGGGAATCAAGTGGTTCGTATACTATACAATGTAGAATCTACATATCTGATATGGGAGGAGAAGGCGTTCAAATGTCTTGGAAAAGATTGACAAGAGGCTGATTGGTCGGTACGAGGATGGCAAATGTGAAGGTTTGTTTGTTTTCGGGATCATACATATAGAAGTGTGCTTCCACTGCTTTGGAAAATATCCCAATCTCGTGCACCATGTGAAGACATGAGCTAAATGGGCATATAACCTGCGAGGTCCTCTAACTCCGATGCTATTCCTCCTACAGGGTTGGTTTCATTCGATTCAGTGAGAAAAATACTAAAGGGCAGACTACCTCTTGGAGCTACCCCTTAGAGAGAAAGTTACTATTTATGCCAGCTCGCCACGCCAACAGAATACCTAATCAAATAATAAATGTATATTTCTAAAAAAAAAAAAAAATAATAATAATTGAAAGAATGTATTTAAAAAAATACCAAAAATTATATTCATTAAAATAAAGTATAAAATCCAAATGGTTTTTAACGTTGAACACGATGGTGAAGTCAGAATTGCGATATCTTATTCCTTTCTCAAACTGGAGCACTTTGAAGATGAAGAAACGTGGTTGTTACTTGAGATGTTCTTCACAGTTCATCTGCTCTAATCTGACAACGGAACGAGATATCGCAATTCTGAAGTCACCATCGAGTTCAGCGTTGAAAAATCTATAAACTGAGGTGTGTTTCTTGGCAAAAAAAAAGACAAAATTTGTTATAAAACCAGAAAAATGAAGACATTTTACATAAAACCCGTTATTTCTTCAAAAATTCGCTCTTATAGCCATGCTGCATGACTGTGGATTTTCACACTTTTTATCGCTTTGTTCAGTGGTAGGGGGAGGGGGGGGGTGGATTCTTGGGCGATTTTAATGGTTCATTATTGAAGATGTAGAAAGCAGGTGTAGAAACCCCCGAAACCGGTTCCTATCAAACAACTCTCCGATCCGACATCACTGGTCCAGTTGTGCACATTGCCATCTCGTCGTTTTCTCTCCCTGAAGGGGGTTTGAAGACTCGGACGACCCGCAGCAGCCCGAATTGACCTTTTCCCATAGACCGGTACCTTCGTCTCGCAGACTCCTCGTTTGGTCCAGAGCCTGAGGACCGGGGACCTGTTACAGATCAGCATCCTGACCTTTCTCATGTCGGACGGAGGGTTGAAACCCCGTTCAACGCCGTTCAACCCCTCGGACCCAGTGAATCTGATGCTGGTCCAGCGGCCTGTTCTCAAACTCACCCGTCAGAAACAACGAATTCACTATCATTTACGATAAACTGAAGAGCTCGGCCGAAATGTAAATTGGTACCTACATGTAACAATTTACCTTTTTTTAGCAAAGTTCTCGGTCCAAAGTTTTTAAAACTCGAATTTTTGAAAAATTTTCATACCAAAATCCGTTTCAGACCATCCTGAATCCACTGCCAAAAGACATTTTTGGGGAGTTTTAAGGGGGAAAACTTCCTCATAAATTCCCAAAATGGAACATTTTGACAATTTACACCTCATTTTAAAGGTTTGTTCACGCTGAACACGATGGTGGCATCAGAATTGCGATATCTCATCCCGTTCTCAAACTGGAGCACTTTGAAGATGAAGAAACGTGGTTGTTACTTGAAATGATCTTCATGGTTATTCTGCTCTAATCTGATGACGGAATGCGATATCGCAATTCTGACTTCTCCCTCGTGTTCAGCGTTGTAATGTCCAAAAGCTGAGGGGGGTTTTGGGGATGTGTGGGGGGGGGGGTCCAAAATTCCATAAATGGAACGGTCTGTCAAGTGACACCTCATTTTTAAGGTTTTTACACGCTGAATACGATCGTGAAGTCAGAAATTCTATATCTCATTCCGCTCTCAAACTGGAGCACGTTGAAGATGAAGAAACGTGGTTGTTACTTGAGATGTTCTTCATGGACATCATGTACTTTAATGAAGACCATTTACATAAAACCAGTTATTCCTTCGAAAATTCGCTCTTATAGTCATGCTGCATTTCGATTTCGACGTTTGAAACACCATTCGACGCGAAATTTAATGTTCTTTAAAACAAAACTGACTAACGCTTTTCGTGTTATACGCCAAATACTGAGAAAAAGTACATTTCGAGGTTTTGAGGCCTTGTTCGAAGTACATTAAATTTTGTGTAAATTCTGGTGCATTGTTGTTTAGTAGTTGAGTTGACAGGGGAAAACTTTTACCTCACATTTAACGCGCGTTATGAATATTGTTGCATTTCGACATATCGAGATAATATTATTTTTTAGCGAATTTTCAAAGTGCAGTTGTTCAAAGGCAGTTGTTCTCGGTCAAAAATTTTTAAAACGCAAATTTTTATACCAAAATACGTTTTAGACCATCCAAAAACGTTTATATCGTCGCCACCACAGTAATTACGCATATCTCATTTTGGTTTATTTTCCAGGAGAGCTGATTTTACGCTTATCAATGATTTCCTCAGCTGTTACAGCTTCTTTGATATTAATGTTCATGTTTATCATTTCGATCAGGCTAAAATTTGGCGAAAATCAATGGTTAATTGCCTAAAATCGATTTATAGAAAAATATAAAAATCGAAAAATTTGCTTGTCAACATGGTGAGATGTGTGGAGTTCTCAACTATAATTTTGGCCAACTTTTTCAATTTTAAATCAATTAATTCTAATTTTTTTTAAAATAGAACCCATACCCTCCCCCCCCCCTCTGGGTCCCATAAATGTCACTGCGTTCCCTCGTAAAATGAAAGACCCGGTTGTATTTGTATCGACGAGTTCGAAGGTTCCTCCCGTTGGACCGTTTGAGAAAACCGGTTTTGAGAAAACCGCCATCTTGAGGGAGCGAACAATACAAAATGAAAACACCCCTTTTTTTAGCGGGTCGTTCATCTACGAAGGGGCGAAAGGGCGATAAAAGATTCGACTACTTTCGACTCCCTTTCGGCCCTTGAAGACGACACCTGAGTGTATTTCGAAAAATGTATCCTGTCGCTCGCATCTGCTCTGGAATGAAACTTCGAGTATCGACCACGTTTCTTCATCTTCAAAGTGGTTCAGTTTGAGAACGGAGTGAGATATCGCGATTCTGACTTCACCATCGTGTTCAGCGTTGAAAAATCTATAAACTGAAGGGTTTTTGGGGAGATTCATGGTGGGGGGGGGGGGAGATCACCCATTAATTCCCAAACTGAAACAGTCTGACAAGCGACACCTCATTTTAAAGATGTTTTAATGCTGAACACGATGGTGAAGTCAGAATTGCAATATCTTATTCCGCTCTCAAACTGAAGCACTTTGAAGATGAAAAAACGTGGTTGATACTTGAGATGGTCTTCATGGACATCATGTCCTTCAATGGAGATGTTTTACATAAAACCAGTTATTTCTTCGAATATCGAAAATTCGCACTTACAGCCATGCTCCGTGACTGTGGATTTTTCAGTTTCACATAAAACCAGTTATTTCTTCGAAAATTCGCTCTTACAGCCATACTCCATGACGTGTTTCACATAAAACCAGTTATTTCTTCGAAAATTCGTTCTTACAGCCATGCTCCATTACTGTGGATTTTTCGTGTTTCACATAAAACTAGTTATTTCTTCGAAAATTCGCTCATATACTCATGCTGCATGACTGTAGATTTTTCAGTTTTTCATAAAACCAGTTATTTCTTCGAAAATTCGCTCTTACAGCCATGCTGCATGACTGAGGATTTTTCGTTTTTCACATAAAACCAGTTATTTTTTCGAAAATTCGCTCCTATAGCCATGATGCATGACTGTGGATTTTTCGTGTTTCACATAAAACCAGTTATTTCTTCGAAAATTCGCTCGTATAGCCATGCTGCATGACTGTAGATTTTCAGTTTCACATAAAACCAGTTATTTCTTCGAAAACTCGCTCTTACAGCCACGCTGCATGACTGGATTTTTTGTATTAAAACGTCATTCAAGTTGAGACACCTTGTATAGTAACTAGCATTAGGTACCTATCGTAATATTACAATGATACCATGATATTATGGTAGTCACTTTGGTTCATTGCAATAATTAATTGAATTAATCCTCCACCAGACCAGCGTTTCGTCCAATTCGCTTTCATATTTCGGATCAAACATACATTTACGTGAAAAACATAAATAGACAACCTTAATTTTTAAGGGCAGGCTTTTTTGAAATTATTACAACAAACATACTACTTATTAAATAAGGTACCTAGTATTTTTGTTGTAATAATTTCCAAAAATCCTATAAATCCTATAAAAATTCTATAAATTTTATACTAGTATATTTATATATAATCGTATTGACGACTTACGGTTGGTGACACAACGAGAAGCTGGTTGTTGTCTCCGATCCTGAAGCCTTTAGTTCGCATCCAAAATCGAAATTTCGAGTTGTCCGCTGAATTCCGAATTTCCCCTAAAATTACAGTTAAAAATTGTGATTTAAAAAAAAAGTAGGCCCTATTTGAAATAATGTTATTGTTTATAAATTCACTACCTACATGTGGTTGAAGTGGTTGGAGAGAGCTAAAGATTGTTGGAATTGTTTAGGGTTAGATCGTGATCGTGGTTAGATCGTGATAGGAGATGATCAGAGTTACTTAGTATGTTTTGGTATGTTGTGAGAACATGTGGTAGTATTCCACCAAGTTTGCAGCTTCGAAATCCTCACGTAAACTTTTTAACAGCCAAAAAAATTGTCGGAACTTGTCGGACTTGTTTCAGTTTTCGCCTCATAACTTGTAAAATAACGGTTTTCTACGAAACGTCCCTCACACCTTTATTAAAGCCCATAGTTTAAGCTAAAACTTAAGCTCAACTTCAGCTCTGTAGGTCCAATAGATCCCGAGATATTGAACTTCAAAAATTGGCTATTTCTTCCAAAAAGTTGAAAATTCAAGCTCTTGGCTAAAAGCCTTGGGAAAAAGCCAGATTTTTTCCTCGTAGTGAAATTTTTGAATGTAAGGGACAGTGTGTGAGCGAGTTTAAAGAACACCTACATTTTAAAATTTCGACCAATTTCAGCCGTCGTTTAGTACCTTGTAAATTGCTCCAATTTTGATGTTTAGGGGGTTAGTCGACGCACAATTTAATGCTCTTTAATATGTTGTTCAGTGTGGTTTTCGCTAGGATGCGTTGTTTAGGGTTTATAAGCGAAAAACTGAAAAAAGTCCGAAAAATTCGACGTTTTCGGGGCACCAGTATCGGTCAACCTCTCGAGGGGTACAAACTTTGGATGACGGTGCTAGTGGTAGAGGAAGAAATAGCCAGTTTTCGAAGTCCAATATCTCAAGATCTATTGGACCTACTGAGCTTGAATTGAGCTTAAATTGTAGCTTATACAATTGACTTTAATTAAGGTGTGAGGGAATCTTCGTATAAAACCAACCTGTTAAAGGTTATGGGGCCATAACCGAAACAAGTCCGAAAATTTCGAGGTTTTTTGGCTCTCACAATGTTTTAGTTAGGGATTTAGAAGCTGCAAACTTGGTGTAATACTACTCGTACATGTCCTAACAACATTCCAAAGAAATCCGCAGTCATGCAGCATGGCTATAAGAGCGAATTTTCGAAGAAATAACTGGTTTTGTGTGAAATGTTTCCATTTTACTGGGTTTTTAAACGAATTTTTCGGTGTGTAACAACTAAGTTTATAGATTTTTCAACGCCGAACACGATGGTGAAGTTAGAAATTCGATATCTCACTTTGTTATCAGATTAGAGACGAAGAACCGTGAAGAACATCTCGAGTATCAACCACGTTTCTTCATCTTCAAGGTGGTCCAGTTTGAGAAAGGAATAAGATATCGAAATTCTGACTTCACCATCGCGTTCAGCGTTAAAAAACTATAAACTGAGGTGTTACTCGCTCAAAAAAAGGTGACCGAATTTGTTTAAAAACCCAGTAAAATGGAGAAATTTTACATAAAACCAGTTATTTCTTCGAAAATTTGCTCTTATTGCCATGCTGCATGACTGTGGATTTTTGTAATTAATGGGTAATTTTTCCTCCCCTAAAACTCCCCAAAACCTCCCCCTTAGAGTGGCCCGATTCTGCCCATCTACGAACTTACCCTTTCAATTGCGAAGACACATTTTTAAATATTTTGGACTGAGATCAATAGCTGCCTTTTTGAACAAAAATTAGCCAAAATCAGCTTCCTGCACTCTTTTTGGACCTGGGGACACTTATTTTGGTCTGTGGTGACAGTCCTATTGGTTAAATACGGTTTGAGATGATTATGGATTGTTGGAGGCGGTTAAAGGTTACAGCTACTGTCACAAATGCCAACTCATCGCCAATATCCGACCACCAATTTATCCAAACGTTTACATCAACTAATTAAGTGTTCTACATTACATACACGTAGAAAATTTTAATAAATTGAATTATAAAATAATTTTAATAATTAAATTTTAATTTCCGACCAAAACTCTCTCTTAGACTTTTTTAATCCACTCAAAATTCGACTTTGTTCAATTTTAGGATTTTTTTCGAGTTGAATGGTGACACTCTCAAATCTCCCGGACTCATTCTATCACACAGCGTGAAAATGTCTACAAAGATGACTCAAAACACACTAATTCACAAAGGGTACATGAAAAACCCCAAGATTTCGCCCAAAAAAAACACGTTTTTTCGAATTCGAACCTCATTTTTCCATTCAATTCGAAAGCAAACCAATTTTTGATGAGTCCGTTGAAAAGCTGACATTTTGGCGCAGTTTTTACTATACTATCACAGCTCTACTGTAAGTATTAATGAGATCACCGAGTGATTAAAAAACAGGTGATTTGGAGATTTTTATAAAATTCACTTTTCAGACTCCATTTTGACTCCTCAGTTCTACTTAGAAAACATTTGTTAGGCGTCAAATAGGCAGGAAATTTAACGCCTTTTCCAAAGGTATCGTCAGATTTAAATTTAAGTGCGAATTAAGGGAGTTGTGGCAATTTTAGTGAAGTAAGGTCGAAACCACGAAAAAATTCTTAAAAGTGAAAAAAGTCGGATTTTGAGTGGATTCAAAAAAAAGTCTATAAAAGACACTAAAAGAGACACTTTTGGTTAGAAATTGATTGTAGAACACGTACGAGACGTGTTACACCCTGTATAGTAACTATAGTAACAATTAATCATTAATTGTTACTATATTACAATTATTGTTAATCACTCATTCTCACCTTTCAAAGTCGAGAGAATCCTCCTGTATTTTTCCATAGTGATCGTCTTCGTTTTCACCGGCCCCGTGTAAGTCCGAAGTACCCAGTCCTGAAATCTAGATCTCGCATCCATATTTGAAGATTTATTTATTTTCAAATTAAACCAAATAATTTACACTTCAATATTGGCCATAGATGTTTTCAGTTTAAAACGAGTAAATGTATTGTAAATTTACTCGTTTCAACGTACGTATTCGACTTCAAAAACGTTATTGAAATGGTGGAGAACAGTAGTTTTTGTGGGTAATTTCAATTTAAAAGCCAATAGGTGGTTGGAGGTGGTTAGCAATTTGTAGAGTACCAAGTGATTGGTTTAAATTATTTAGATATTGGACTCGAAAAATATGGAAAAATTCGAAAACTGTGGATTTTTGACGTGACCGATGTTCTACTCAAATATTCAAAAATATTCCAAAAATATGGAAAAATGCATGAAATTCACAACGTTTTGATCACTAGGTTTTTGAATTTTACGACCGATATTCGACTCGAAGAATACGGAAAAATTTCAAAAAATTGAAAAGTTCTCTTCTTAAGGGAACACAAGGTTCTTCCTCACGACCGATATTGGACCGATATTGAAAAAAATATGGAAAAATTCGAAAACTGTGGATTTTGGACGCTACCGATATTCTACTCGAATAGTCAAAAATATTCCAAAATGTGGAAAAATTCAAAACATTCACAAAGTTTTGATCATAAGGAAGGTTCATACGTTTTGATCATAACACAACCGATTTTTCAACTCAAAAAAATGGAAAAATTCAAAAAACTGGATTCTAATTCAGAAAATTTAAAAATATCTGATCTTAAGTGAACGCAAGGTTCTTCGTTATGACCAATATTGGACTCGAAAAATATGGAAAAATTCAAAAAATGTAAAAAGTTCTGATTTTGAGGGAACACAAGGTTCTTCCTCACGACCGATATTGGATTCAAAAATTCAAAAATTTTTGATCATTAGGGGAAGCAAGGTTCTTCCTCAAGACCGATACTCGACTCAAAAAATATGGAAAAATTCAAAAATGTGGATTCTAATTCAAAAAATTAAAAAGTTTTGATCATAAGGGGACACAAGGATCTTCCTTACAACCGATACTCGACTCGAAAAATATTGAAAAATTCAAAAAATGTGGATTCTAATTCAAAAAATTCAAAACGTTTTGATCACAAGGGAACACACGGTTCTTCCTCACGACCAATATTGGATTCGAAAAATACGAAAATTTCAAAAAATTCAAAAAATGTAAAAGGTTCTGATGTTAAGGGAACACAAGGTTCTTCCTCACGACCGATAATCGACTCGAAAAATATGGGAAAATTCAAAAAAGTGGACTGTAATTCAAAAAGTTTTGATCATAAGGAGACACAAGGATCTTCCTCACAACCGATATTCGACTCAAAAATATGGAAAAATTCAAAAAAGTGGATTCTAATTCAAAAAATTCAAAACGTTTTGATCACAAGGGATCACAAGGTTCTTCCTCACGACCGATACTCGACTGAAAAAAAATACGGAAAAAATTCTAATTTTAAAAAATCAAAAAGTTTTTATCATAAGTGTACACAAGGTTGTTCCTCACGACAGATATTGGACTCGAAAAATACTGAAAAATTCCGAAAACTGTGGATTTTCGAGGCGACTAATATTCTACTCAAATAATCAAAAATATTCCCAAAATATGGAAAAATTCAAAAAAGTGGATTTTAATTTAAAAAATGTGAAAAAGTGAACGCAACGACACACAAATACTTTCTTTTCAACGAGCGCAAATGTGTTGTTTTGACTTGCGTGTGTTGTGAGTCGTGGATGGTGGTTTTGGACTGTTGGACGAGCCAAATTCAAAATTTGTTAGATGATGTCTCTGGCACCTCCTCCGATGATTTCGAGATGTGGATGCAGTGTTTTCGAGCGGTTGTTTCGAGAGAAACTGAATTTCGACTTTTCTTCTCCGTCAAGACGAGAACATTTTGGGGAGGTTTTTCAAGTTGGTCCGGAGAGTGGGGAGGGGGAACGATAGATTTTGGTGGTGTTGGGGGGGGGGGATGAGGGGGGTGAGGGGGGGGGGTATAAGACGTATCAAAAAGAAAGGGTTGAGAGGTCAAAGATGACGGAGATGGGATCCTGTACCGGCTGGACCGTCGAGGAGTGAAAAGGGCGGTGGACAAAAGGGTTCGAAAAGGTCGAGACTTGGGCCGAAAGGGGTCGTTTAGGGCCGGAGATTCAACGGAACCTGATGTTGAGGCGAGTGGACCAGTTTCGAGGAGGTTTCGGGGGTCCGAGCAACGGAACGTCCCAAATGGAAACGGACAGTCCTGAAATGTGATGGTCCACAGTCATGCAGCATGGCTATAAGAGCGAATTTTCGAAGAACTAACTGGTTTTATGTGAAATGTACCCATTGAACAACATGTGAGACTGCACCATTTTGGGAATTTATGGGTAATCCCATATGGGTAATTCATGGGTAAACTCCCCCAAACCAAAGTCATAATTGCAATATCGCATGCGATATCTCTTTCCGTTGTCAGATTAGAGCAGAAAACCATGAACAACATCTAAGTACGAGTATCAACCACGTTTCTTCGTCTTCAAAGTGCTCCAGTTTGTGAATGAAATAAGATATCGCAATTCAGACTTCACCATCGTATTCAGCGTGTGAAAACCTTTAAAATGAGGTGTCACTTGTCAGACCGTTTCATTTTTGGAATTTATGGGTGAACCCCCCCCCCCCCCCACAGCTTTTGGACATTTCAATTCTAAACACGACGGTGAAATCAGAATTCCGTTATCTCTTTCCGTCATCAGATTAGAGCAGACTTAACATGAAGATAAGATAAGGACTTGATGTCCATGAAGACCATCTCAAGTATCAACCACGTTTCTTCATCTTCAAGATGGTCCAGTTTGAGAGCAGAATAAGATATCGCAATTCTGACTTCACCATCGTGTTCAGCGTGTAAAAACCTTCAAAATGAGGTGTCACTTGTCAGAATGTTTCATTTTGGGAATTTATGAGGAATTTTTTCCCCCTAAAACTCCCAAAAACCTCCCCTTAGAGTAACCCGATTCTTCCCATCTACGAACTTAGCCTTTCTATTGCCAGGACGGATTTCTAAATATAATTGAACGTTTGATCTCAACCTGGAGCACTACAGGCCCTAGAGAGATGACCTTATCCCTTCACAAGCACCGTTACCCGTTTCGAAATCTTCCCTTGGCGCCATGAAGAGACGGTTTTATTACTAATAATTTTATTATGAGTGTTTTTTGAGGTGTCAATTCTTCCAGGGCAAACTCGTCGACGAACTCCCCACACGTTTCATCCTCAGGGGTTTTCCGATTCAGAAAAATCTCGTTCAACAATTCGAGTCTGAGTTAAGTCAAACCGGTTTGTGTCCAAGTAGGTGATATCGTTTCGAAGGCCCTCACGACCCTCTGACCTCAACTTTCCCATGATGAGGACCCAAACCGCCCACGATTGGCCGTATCAGGGGGTCCGAAGACGATGACATCCGTGGGATGCTGCGCCCTTTGACCCCCTTCACGAGGGCGGTGGGGTTGGAGGGGGGTGGGGTGGGGGGTTCACCCAGTTGTGAACAATGACGTCTCACCGCCCTCACTTGACGCGCGCGGATTTGCGCATCTCAATAAGACCGAGTGAAAAGGGGCGGTTTGAAGTCTGATGAGGGAATATTTGAAGTAACGTACTTCACCTAAGTGTCCATCTCTACTTACGAGGGCGAGTCAAATATAAACCAAAATTTTTCAAAATCAAATTTTTATCGGTCTAGAGCGAATTTTTAAAGAAATAACTGGTTTTGGTTTATTATCTTCGATAATGAACCATTGGAATCGCCCAAAGAAAAAAAAATTTTAACCCCCCCCTCAAAATTTGTTGGTTTACGTTTCAAGATACGTAGATTCAGAAAATCGAATAAAAAAAAATCCGTCCGTCCGCCGTCCGCCGTCCGCGCCACTTTGCCCAGTTAGCGTTGAGTTAAAATTACGAAATTTTTTTTATGGGTTTCGACCAACCCCACAATGGTCCTCGAAACTTTTCATAACCCTAGGTCAAGGGGAAGGGGTTCAAAACGAATTTTGAAATTTTGAAACTTTCATATCTCGAAAAATTTATATAGAACGGTATGTTTTTTATTTCATATTTAGATAGAGTTTGTTCCGTAGAATTTTTTAAGACCATCCGCAGCTTTGTACGACCAGCCGTTCGTTCACAATGACGGCTCAAAGATTGTGCCTCACAACACGATCTTGACTAAAACTGTTGAAATACAGGTCCATTTTCATACTAACAAGCTCTTTGGAACATCATATGGCTTAAGTGATGTCGAGTTTGTTGTTCTGAGGAGCGTTTCGTGCTACGGAAATGAAGGTAATTTCGAATGTTTGTTGGTAGGTACTTCTTTTATAGAAAAATTATTACCGACGTAGTATTAAAAACCCCAGAATTATATCGTATTAATTAATCATAATTAATAATAATTATTATTAATAATAAATACAAATGTGTGTGGTTTTGTTGACCGTCAGTAACAATGATGTTGAGGGATGTCGAGGGTCGGTCAAACTTTGACCGACCCTCGACATCCCTCAACATCAATAAATACAAATTATTAATACCTAACAATAAATTATAATAATTTTCACTAGGTAAAATTGATAAAATTGACTTGATAAAATTGTTAATAATTAGTGATAATTGATAATAATAATTAATCTAACATTTAGGATCTAGACATTTAGACCTAGTGATCTAGACAGAAGGGTGATCTGTACAAAGAAGATAATGAACCGTTGTGTCAAGAATTTGCAGAGTTTTTTGTAAAATGTCGCGATATCAACGCTGAACGCGATGGTAAAGTCAGAATTGCGATATCTCAAACCGTTCTCAGATTAGAGCAGATGAACCGTCTCAAGACCTTGTTGCGAAAAGGTTCCTGGATGATATTGAGCAGAAATTTCCCATGACCGGTCATACGTTCCTATCGTGCGATCGCGATTTTGGGGTTATTGAAAGATCAAAAAAAGGTTTGAAGCCCGAAGTTCCCAGGGACCTGATATAAATCATAGTGCACGCCAAACAGAGCGAGCCCAAGTTTCTGGTAAAGCAGAAGAAACGATTCTATGATTGGATGGCTTTGGCGAAAGCTCATTTCGATACGGGAAAACTCGGTATTTCCCAAGTTACGCAGTTGAAAATCAACCGAGAGACTTTGAAAAAGGCTTATTAAAACCCGATCACCGATAGACAATATAAATTATTGAGAATGGTCACCTGTGTGTAAACAATTATTTAAACAATCACGCTCATACCGCAGCTTGTCGGCCACGCACTCCGCAGTGGTTAACGTAATATGGTTAGGTAAATCGAGAGCTATCCAACGAGTGGTGAACGATTTTTGTACGATGATAACTGGCGAAGATAAAGTTCCGTAGCACCGAATCGGTTGTAAGCGAAAATCATCAGAAATTTTCGTGACGATTTCGTGTAACGCTTTTGTGTAACGTTTTTCGAGTTATGTGCCAGAGTAAAGACATAAAATGTCAATAACTGGTTTTGTGTAAAATGTCGCGATGGTGAAGTCAGAATTGCGATATCTCAAACCGTTCTCAGATTAGAGCAGATGAACCGTCTCAAGTGTCAACCACGTTTCTTCATCTTCAAAGTGCTCCAGTTTGAGAACGGAATGAGATATCGCAATTCTGACTTCACCATCGTATTCAGCGTTACAAAATCTTTAAATTTGAGGTGTCAATAGCCAGACTGTTTCATTTTTGGAATTTATGGGTAACACCCCCCCCCCCCCCATTAACCCTTAGAGTGGCCCGATTCGGTCTTTCGACGGCCATTTATACATAATATGTAATAGGTACATAATATATTATAATATAATATTATTATATATTAAATACAGAGAGTCACACGAGTTGTTGACCCCCTCCTAATATCGTTATTTATGGGGATACAACAATTTTGGTACCCATTTTGAAAGCATTTTTTAAGCACATTAAAATGCATCAATTCCTGATGTATTGGGAAACCCATTAATCTTTAATAATATCGATTAATCAGTAGTAATAATCGATTAATAAGAATAATTGGCAGATAAAAATCGCTTAAAATTTATCGATTAGTAGGAGTCCAATTGAGGGTCTCACGGCAACACCCCACATCGTCACTTTTGGCCACAATGAGTTACGCGTACCATTCGAAGCGTCTTCTCCCGACGATCTAACTAAGTATAAGTTAGGTACCTATCTAAGCTAGGTAACACGAAATCTCACGATTTATTTGACCGAATTACTCAGTAAACAAAGTCAGATGGGTTTTTGGCTCAGCTGAAAAGTTGCCCAAATGGCGATGTGGGAAGTTGCTCGAGACCCTCGAAATAATCGATTGTCCAATTAAACGATTAATCAGATAGTCGATTATTTATTTGCATCCCTAGTTTGGATATGAACCCTTTCGATATGAAATGAACCACTACCGTTCCGCTGAATGACCTACGACCAAGTGAATGAATGAATGAATGAATGAATATATTTATTGCCACTTTTTATAGTACCTATTTTACAAAATAATTACCTTATATTATATAATTTAACAAAAGTTCAACAACAACATATATCTACAGTGCACAAACATAATAAATTAATGGAATATTAAATACAACTATTATAAATATATTATAAATTTTATAACAAAGTTTACAGTTTCCAGTTTCCCCAGTCAGGGGCTGAACCATTTTCTCATAAGTCAGTTTCATGTCTAGCGCAGGCATGACACCCACAAACATGGACCCTTGTAATTATAAAGCGAATGATGGGGATGATACTGTGTAGCCAGGGTCTCACGGCAACTTCCCACATCGTCATTTCGGCAACTTTTTAGAGCCAAAAAACCATAGATGGTTTTTTGGCTCTAAAAAGTTGCAGATCTGCCAATGACTGTGTTTACTGACTAAACATAGTCTTATATACTTGAACTGCTGAGAAAACATGAAATGGAAAATTGCAAGCCCATTTCAACGCCACTAGAAGTAAAATGGCTCAATTTCCATTTAGGTCTTTAATGGGTTCCTTGCTCTATTTAGCCATGGGAACCAGGCCAGATATTGGTTTTGCCGTGAACTGCCTGAGCCAGTTCAATAATAAGTACGCAGAGGAGCAGCGGAAGCGTGCTGGGCCCATAACCTGTTGCAGAGTACTGCTCATCTGCCAAAGTAAATCTGTTAAAGTAAATTAATCAAATTATAGTTTTAAGACAAACAATACCGTTGATGGAACAGACACGAATGAATATTATATTGTTATAAAAAAAAACCCAAACCCATATCGAGGGTGTCAAGGCAACTTCCCACATCGTCATTTCGGCAACTTTTCAGCAGAGCCAAAAAATCACCTGCCAGTGACTATGTTTACTGAGTAATTCCGTAAAGTAAATCGTGAGATTTAGTGTTACCTAACTCAAGTAGGTACCTACCTAACTTATACTTAGATCGATCCGCCGGGAGAAGACGCTTCGAATGGTACGCGTAACTCATTTTGGCCAAAAGTGACGATGTGGGGTGTTGACGTGAGACCCTCGATACGCATCAAGTGGTTCACAACAGGTGACCAAAATAGGAGACCGTAACTTGATTTTCCAATAAGGTTATCGGCCTTATCTCAAAGATTCAGAATCCGTAAAAATTGGATATAAGCCCGTTTGAAAGGAAACTCCTCAAATAACGAGGGAAATGCAATTTGCAAGAGCATAACATTTAAAACAAAATTTGGTACTTAATAACAATATGACCTTTCCAGCGGTAACTTTCCCACTCCCTTTCAATTTTCAATATCGACAATTCAATATTATCGAATATCTCGTTATCGATATTAAGACACTGATATCGATATCAATATCGATATTCCATCTCTTCAGCAAACGGTTGATACACCAGTTCTGTGACGGAAGGTGGGGCGTGGTCTGTTCTGAACGGTTCTGAACGCTTAAACGAACGAACCTCCTGTAACTCCCGACAACGAGTGACAATTTGGTAGGTAGGTACAAAAAGTGTCAATTATTGAATGATATTAAATTATTAAATAATATTAAATACATTTTATCAATTCATTTCCCCTCTTTTCAAAGAGCTGTTGGAATCAAACGTCGTGATTATCAAATTCGGATTTTGGTAATCAAACTGAACTGCTGGGTGTCCTTGTTCAGGGTGGATACTATATAGTAGAGAACGGTTAAAACCAGATGCCGAGCCTATTTTCCGGAAAGCTTATGGTGTTCCAAATGCATTGCGTGATGAGGTAGCCACTGAAATTGATAAGTTGGAAAACATGGGAATTTAGTCCAAGGTTTCAAATAGCGACTGGGCCTCCCCAATGGTTGTAGTCCCTAAGACTGGAGGAATACGTCTTTGTGTAGATTTAAAGTTGACTGACAACCCACAACTTTGCGTTGATCAGTGTCCTATTCCTAGACCCGATGACTTATTTAACAATCTTTTGGGCTGTAAAGACACTTAGTGTTCTGTCGGATTGATTTGTCCAATACTTTTGTTCAGGTTGCTGTGTCTGAAGGCTTATTACACTGCAACCTTGAAATTTAAGAACGATTAATTTATCTCATTGTACAGTACTGTACAGTATTGTAGTGTATTATACACTACAATACTGTACAATGAGATAAATTAATCTTTCTTAAATTTTAAGAAAAAGTGAGTTTCCCCGTTTACCTAATGTTCCGTCTGAAATCGCCTGTATTCTTCATTTGAGCCAATTTTAAATACACTAAAAATAACGATAAATTCATTGTCCTCTGTACAATGAGATAAATTCATCTTTCTTAAATGTTCTTAAATTTTAAGAAAAAGTGCGTTACCTACCCCTTATAATGTTCCCCTCAGAAATCGCCTGTATTCTTCACTTGCGCCAATTTTAAATACACTAAGAATAGCATAAATTCACCTTTCTTAACTTTTCTTAAATTTTAAGAAAAAGTGAGTTACCCCGTTTATCTAATGTTCCCTTGGAAATCGCCTGTATTCTTCACTTGAGCCAATTTTAAAGACATTAAAAATAGCAATAAATTCATATTCTACTGTACAATGAGATAAATTCATCTTTCTTAACTTTTCTTAAATTTTAAGAAAAAGTGAGTTACCTACCCCTTATAATGTTCCCCTCAGAAATCGCCTGTATTCTTCACTTGAGCCAATTTTAAATACACTAAAAATAACGATAAATTCATTGTCCACTGTACAATGAGATAAATTCATCTTTCTTAAATTTTCTGGAATTTTAAGAAAAAGTTAGTTACCTACCCCGTTTACCTAATTTCCCCTCCGAAATCGCCTGTATTCTTCACTTGAGCCAATTTTAAAGACATTAAAAAATAGTAATCAATTCATTGTCCACTGTAAAATAAGATAAATTCATCTTCCTTAAATTTTCTTAAATTTTAAGAAAAAGTGAGTTACCTACCCCTTATAATGTTCCCCTCAGAAATCGCCTGTATTCTTTCATAAATCTTTCATAAATTTCAAGAAAAAGTGAGTTACCCTGTTCACCTAATTTTCCCTCGGAAATCGCCTGTATTCTTCACTTGAGCCAATTTTAAAGACACTAAAAATAGCAATAAATTCATTTTCCACTATAAAATAGAAAAAATTAATCTTTCATAAATTTGCTTAAATTTTAAGAAAAAGTGAGATACCTACCACGTTTTTCCACTGTTACTACAGAAGTTGTACCGGTTCCGCTCCGGGGTTGGAACAGGTTCCGCGGAGCGGTTCACGAGCGACTCATCTCAGATGGATACTAAACGTATGGATGCTATCGTAATGGATACTAAACACCGAACCTGGATAGCCTCACAGAAGGGAATTTAATTTTTTTTTTTCAAAGCTCAAAGCGTGTTAAATTTTCAATAATTTTCGCTAATTTCGCGCTCGTATGAAATATTAATATTAATTATTACTCATTACTCATCAATCGTGTGTGTACCACAAGTTTTTGGAAGTTCGATATTCTGATTTCGAGTCACAACGAGAATCACCGAAAATGATTTTGGCGAGGAGGTTTTCACGGATTCTTCGCTCTACCAGAACTGTATCTTCGAGGTTTGTTATTCCTGCAATTTGTTGTTATAATATTAGCACAGGCGTATTAGTGCTAACAAACGGGTCCGGCCCCTAGAAATTGCACTAAAGCTGGAAATAGTTGTAACCCCTTGTGGGGGTGCTGAGTGACGGGTATCTGAGTTTGCGACGGCTTCTTGGTTGTGCTTCAGATTTGGGAATTTCCGCACATTTTTCAGTATTTCGGTTATAACTCGTAAACTACGCATCCTACAGAAATTTCCACTCCGTTCATTTTCAAAGAGCATTAAATTTCGCGTCGAACGGCGTTTGGAACGTCCAAATCGGTCCAGCGGTTCAGCCGCAATCGCCCGTCAAAGATGGACAAAGTTTAACCAACTTGGCTTAAAAGTTGACAACCCTCAACTTCTAACGCCTGTAGGTCGGAAAGGACTTCTCCAATCGAAAAATATCACGGACCAAACTTGTAGGAAATTTAATTTGGAATCAGATGCTTTTTGACATTTGAAATTCGCTCACTCCAGTGCTGAGATATCGATTTTTAACCGAAAGAACTCGTATCACCAGTTTTTTGAAGTTCGACATTCTGATCTCGAGTCACAAAATTGATCGAGAGCTTCTAAATCGTGCTGAATGACGGGAATCTGAGTTTGCAACGGTTTCTTGGTTGTCCTTCAGAATTTGGGGGCCTAAAAACCACGAAATTTCCGCACTTTGTTCAGTATTTCGGTTATAACTCGAAAACTACGCATCCTACAGAAATTTCCACTTCGTTCGTTTTCAAAGAGCATTAAATTTTGCGTCAAACGGCTTTCGGAACGTCCAAATCGGTCCAGCCGTTCAACGGCAATCTCCCGTCAAAGATGGGCAAGTTTGGCACTAGCGGAAATTCGGCACTACGAGTTCTATTGGTTTAAAATCGATATCTCAGCACTGGAGTGAGCGAATTTCCAATTTCAAAAAGCATGTGATTTGCAATTAAATTTCCTACAAGTTTGGTCCTGTGACATCTTTCGATCGGAGCAGTCAATCTCCACCTACAGGCGTTAGAAGTTGGTGGTTGTCCACTTTTAAGCCAAGTTAGTTTAAAATTTGTACATCTTTGACGGGCGATTGCAGCTGAACGGCTGGACCAATTTGGACGTTCCAAAAGCCTTTCGACGTAAAATTTAATGCTCTTTGAAAAATAATGGAGTACAATTTTGTGTAGGATGCGTAGTTTTCGAGTTATAACCGAAATACTGAACAAAGTGCCAAAATTTCGTGGTTTTTAGGCTCCCAAATCTGAAGGACAACCAAGAAACCGTCGCAAACTCAGATACCCGTCATTCAGCACCCCCAGAATGGGTTAAAACGGTTACAGCTCCCGAGCAATTTTGCGATTCGAAAACAGAATATAGAACTTCAAAAAAACTGGTGATACGAGTTCTATTGGTTTAAAATCCATATCTCAGCACTGGAGTGAGAGAATTTCAAATTTCAAAAAGCATGTGATTCGTAATTAAATTTCCTACAAGTTTGGTCCTGTGACATTTTTCAATCGGAGCAGTCAATCTCCACGTACAGGCGTTAGAAGTTGAGGTTTGTCAACTTTCAAGCCAAGTTGGTTTAAAATTTGTCCATCTTTGACGGGCGATTGCAGCTGAACGGCTGAACCGATTTCGATGTTCCAAAAGCCGTTCGACGCACAATTTAATGCTCTTTGAAAAATAATGGAGTACAATTTTCTGTAGGATGCGTAGTTTGCGAGTTATAACCCAAATACTGAACAATGTGCGAAAATTTCGTGGTTTTTAGGCTCCCAAATCTGAAGCACAACCTGGAAACCGTCGTAAACTCAAATTCCCTTCAATCAGCACCCCCCCCCCCCCCCCCAGAAGGGGTTCAAACGATCAATATCCTGTACCAGTCCGGTCTGACGAATTTGGTGTATATGTCATACTGCAACTGCAAAAGGGACTTAACGAAGGTTTTGTAATTGTTGTTTTGTTTTAGCGCTACACTTGGGCGACCTGATCTCCTGACTGTACCGGCAGCTGATGGTGCACCGGTCCAGTACTCAGTCAAAATCGAGAAGTTGGTGAGTTTACTATTTATTTACTCTTTAACACACTAGCGGTCGCTAAGCGGTACTCCGTACCGCATCTGCGCAAAGTCAGGCCCCCTCTACAAATCAATCATCGTCAAGAGCTGTTCTTACGCGAAAGTCGGGAGGGTTGGGGTTGTTTCCTCATTTTGATTTTTCTAGCAGCCAGGATAACAATTTTTGACAGTACAATAAAAATCCACAGTCGTGCAGCATGGCTATAAGAGCGAATTTTCGAAGAAATAACTGGTTTCCTGTAAAATGTCTCCATTGAAGGAGTTGATGTCCATGAAGAACATCTCGAGTATCAACCACGTTTCTTCATCTTCAATGTGCTCCAGTGTGAGAACGGAATGCGATACCGCAATTCTAATTTGAAAATCGTGTTCAACTTGTAAAAACCTTTAAAATGAGGTGTCACTTGTGAGACTGTTTCATTTTGGGAATTTATGATCTTATTGGGAGTTACCATCTGGAATAATACATACGTAAACAAATGTATAAATATATATACCTACATATAATTTTTGGTATCTTTAGGTCTAAATCGGATTTTGGTATACAATTTTTTTGGAAATTCGAGTTTTAAAAATTTTGGACCGACAACAATAGCTTCATTTTCTTCGAAAATTCGCTAATAATGTTTTTTTTTTTTTTTTGCAAATAAATTTTTGACATTTCGCACTTCGTTTTATTATTTGAAAAGAAATGAATTAATTTTTGTAGTGCGAGTTCCTCATTACTACATGACCGTTATTTATATGAAGCTCATACTATACAGGGCGTTTCATTTCGTGACGGTCACAGGATAGGAATCGATTCTAGAGCTAATTTTAGGTCGACAATGTACTGTAGCATTTATTTTTTACTCCGTTTTTTCAATTTCAAGTTTTTTGTCGTGTTTTCGACTTTATCACACTTAAATGGCCATAAATCCCTTAATTTAGATGAAAATTCAAATCTAATTACGCCGTTAGAAAGAACACAAAATTTCCTATCCCTCTAATGAAAAACAAAATTTTTTTGATTCGCCATAACGGGTGAAAAATCTACTTGAAAACGAAAATTGGTCAAATCGTAGAAATTTCCACCTTTTTCAAACGCTCATAGACCCCTAGAATTCGGCACGAGAATTTTAGCCTGTAGTCCTACATTTTGCGCCTAAATATCAGCTTTCCAATGGTATAAGCAAAATAATGTTGCAATGCCGTTTTGACGTAGAAAATGACGTTTGAATCAAGAAAAACCTGGTTTTTCGGAGGAAAGTCCAGTTGTTCTTTAATCATTGACGCGTAAGGTAAAAAGTGAGTTTTTTTTCTTAATAGGTAAATAAAAACATGTTGGAACATCCTCACAAACTTACAAACTTATGTTGTTATAAATTTCTTGTAAAATTTGGTTTTTTGTGACTTACACGCTTCTCCATGTCAATGCCAGAATTATGTACAATACCCTTCGAAATAGTGAAAAACTACTCGTTTTACTTCCCTCTTGAGATTTTCGTTTGGTGATTGTATGCGATATTTGCTTCAGGTGGACGAAATTTCCAAAATGACTCTTCTCGAAGTTTCCGAGCTGTCGACGGCTTTGAAAACTCGTCTGAACCTCCCCGACGCTCCTGTCATGATGGGCGGGTTCGCTCCTGCGGCGGCCAAACCCGAGGTACCTCAACTGTGGAGTCAACTCATGTAGTCACGCAGCATGGCTATAAGAGCGAATTTTCGAAGAAATTACTGGTTTAATGTAAAATGTCTCTATATTTCGGGTTTTATAACCATTTTTGGCGAGTATTCACCTCAGTTTATAGATTTTTCAACGCTGAACACGATGGTGAAGTCAGAATTGCGATATCTCATTCCGTTATCAGATTAGAGCAGATGAACCGTGAAGAGCATCTCAAGTATCAACCACGTTTCTTCATCTTCAAAGTGCTCCTGTTGGAGAACGGAATAAGATATCGCAATTCTGACTTCACTTAAATTCTTCTATTCTTGAAAAAAAACATTAAATTTTCTGAATGACCAACAGCAAGTTGAGCGCTATCACGCTTCTATCCATGGAAAAATACCAGCTTTGTAAACTGATGTGTAAATTTTTACTTAGCGATGGTCCTTACCGCATCTCTTAGGCTTTCTAGGGTTAAAACGACTTGAACTAACCCCAATCGTATCGAATCGCCTCACATATCACTCATCTAACTTCCTATGAAACACCGAATCCTCTAATATGCACCAATAATAACTTCAAAAACAGTCGTGCAGCATGGCTGTAAGGTCGAAATTTCGAAATGACTGATTTTACGTAAAATGTCTTTATTGAAGGACTTGATGTCCATGAAGAACGTCTCGAGTAACAACCACGTTTCTTCATCTTCAAAGTGCTCCAGTTCGAGAACGGAATGAGGTATCGCCAAGACAGATTTTTTGTGATTTTGAACCAAGAATTTTGAACCTTCAAACATTACCCATAAATTCCAAAAACACAGTCACAGTCCAAGTCCACAGTCATGCAGCATGGCTATAAGAGCGAATTCTCGAAGAAATAACTGGTTTTTATGTGAAATGTCTCCATTTTACTGGTTTTATAAGATAATTTTGTCGCGATTTTTTCCAGTGTAACCTCAGATTATAGGTTTTTTAACGCTGAACACGATGGTGGAGTCAGAATTGCGATATCTCATTCCGTTATCAGATTAGAGCAGACTAACGATGAAAATATATCAAGTAACAACCACGTTTCTTCATCTTCAAAGTGCTCCAGTTCGAGAACGGAATGAGATATCGCAATCCTGACTTCACCATCGTGCTCAGCGTTACGAAATCTTTAAAACGAGGTGTCACTTGACAGACTGTTCCATTTTGGGAATTTATGGGTAATTTTTTTGCGTCAAAACTCAGAAAAATGTGTTCAGCGTTGAAAAATCTATAAAATTTAATGAAGGTGTTACTACCCAAAAAACAGACAAAATTTGTTATAAAACCTGAAAAATTGAGACATATTACATGAAACTAGTTATTTCTTCGAAAATTTGCTCTTATAGCCATGCTGCATGACTGGATTTTACAATGTCTTTTATCATTAGTCATTTGATCACAGTCCTATATACAATAATGTTCCTTATGATGACTGCCTTTGAGGGCCGAAACAACCCTATATCCACCACTCACAGTTGCCATGTCAGATATTTCCCCCCTAGATTTAGGGTTTTTTTTTCGCTGGCAGGGATTTTTTGGGGGGAAGGTATGTATGGAATGTGTGTCTTTAGGGTTATTCTTTCCTAGTCAGGGTTTTTTTTAGGGGGTGAATTTCACTGATGAATCGAAGGTAGCGACATTGAACCCCCGGGTTGGTGGTGTTCTGCGACGTCGACAGCGCTAATAAACCCTCATTGCGCTGTTAGCACTGTCGCTGGTGTCGCTCCCCATTTTGAACGCACGCGTTCTCAAGGTGCTTCTCTGTGTACAACATCAAATCGAAGCTGAGGAACAGGATTTCCAGTGGTGTGATCCAGAGCATCCTCACCGTACGTTACTTCCTCCTTGAAGAGGGGATGCGCATGCGCATGTGCAGCCAACAGAGGAGATGCTCTCTCTGTTAAATGATGTACGATCGTATTTCCAAAGACACTGCGGCAGGGATGTTTTGGTGGGAAGGAATGTGTAGGGTTTTTCTTTAGGGTAATTTTTACTAGTCAGAGGTTTTTCAGGTTTTTTTTTTTTTTTTAGTACAGATTCAGGGGGTTTTGAAGAAAAAAGGTTGGCATCCGTGGCATCACTTCCCCAAAATTGCCCTTTATTTCCCCCACTGCATCAAGACTTCTCATTCACCTCGTTTTTCTTTCTCTTCAGGACGAAGAAGAAGAAGCGCCCAAAGCCGTTCAGACGAGTTTCACCGTCAAACTCCTCAAATTCGACGACACGCAGAAAGTGGCGCTCATCAAAGAGTGCAAGAACCTGTTGGAAGGAATGAATTTAGTTCAGGTAAAATCAAATTCAATTTCAACGTATTTGTAAAAATGAAAAATGAAATGTAAAACCAAATCGAGGGTCTCACGGCAACTTCCCACATCGTCATTTGGACGACTTTTCAGCAGAGCCTCCAAATCCCGGAGTTTTAAGGGTTCCATTTTTCAGTTTTTCGCTTAAAACTCGAAAACGGTGCGTTACAGCGAAAAAGTTCCTCAGTACTAAATGAAAGCTTACTTAATTTGCTACAAGTTTGGTTATATTCATTTTCATGAAAAACTGCACCGTTTTCGTGCTATCGGCTCCCGAAGAGTGGTCGTTTTAAAAACAAACATTTTTTTTCGCTTATAACTCGAAAACGGTGCGTTACAGCGAAAAAGTTCCTCAGTACTAAATGAAAGCTTACTTAATTTGCTACAAGTTTGGTTATATTCATTTTCATGAAAAACTGCACCGTTTTCGTGCTATCGGCTCCCGAAGAGTGGTCGTTTTAAAAACAAACATTGTTTTTCGCTTATAACTCGAAAACGGTGCGTTACAGCGAAAAATTTCCTCAGTACTAAATGAAAGCTTACTTAATTTGCTACAAGTTTGGTTATATTCGTTTTCATGAAAAACTGCACCGTTTTCGTGCTATCGGCTCCCGAAGAGTGGTCGTTTTAAAAACAAACATTTTTTTTCGCTTATAACTCGAAAACGGTGCGTTACAGCGAAAAAGTTCCTCAGTACTAAATGAAAGCTTACTTAATTTGCTACAAGTTTGGTTATATTCATTTTCATGAAAAACTGCACCGTTTTCGTGCTATCGGCTCCCGAAGAGTGGTCGTTTTAAAAACGAAAATTGTTCTTCGCTTATAACTCGAAAACGGTGCGTTACAGCGAAAAAGTTCCTCAGTACTAAATGAAAGCTCACTCAATTTGCTACAAGTTTGGTTATATTCATTTTCACGAAAAACTGCACCGTTTTCGTGCTATCGGCTCCCGAAGAGTGGTCGTTTTAAAAACAAACATTGTTTTTCGCTTATAACTCGAAAACGGTGCGTTACAGCGAAAAAGTTCCTCAGTACTAAATGAAAGCTTACTTAATTTGCTACAAGTTTGGTTATATTCATTTTCATGAAAAACTGCACCGTTTTCGTGCTATCGGCTCCAGAAGAGTGGTCGTTTTAAAAACAAACATTGTTCTTCGCTTATAACTCGAAAACGGTGCGTTGCAGCGAAAAAGTTCCTCAGTACTAAATGAAAGCTTACTTAATTTGCTACAAGTTTGGTTATATTCATTTTCATGAAAAACTGCACCGTTTTCGTGCTATCGGCTCCCGAAGAGTGGTCGTTTTAAAAACAAACATTTTTTTTCGCTTATAACTCGAAAACGGTGCGTTACAGCGAAAAAGTTCCTCAGTACTAAATGAAAGCTTACTTAATTTGCTACAAGTTTGGTTATATTCGTTTTCATGAAAAACTGCACCGTTTTCGTGCTATCGGCTCCCGAAGAGTGGTCGTTTTAAAAACGAAAATTGTTCTTCGCTTATAACTCGAAAACGGTGCGTTACAGCGAAAAAGTTACTCAGTACTAAATGAAAGCTTACTTAATTTGCTACAAGTTTGGTTATATTCATTTTCATGAAAAACTGCACCGTTTTCGTGCTATCGGCTCCAGAAGAGTGGTAGTTTTAAAAACGAACATTGTTTTTCGCTTATAACTCGAAAACGGTGCGTTACAGCGAAAAAGTTCCTCAGTACTAAATGAAAGCTTACTTAATTTGCTACAAGTTTGGTTATATTCATTTTCATGAAAAACTGCACCGTTTTCGTGCTATCGGCTCCAGAAGAGTGGTAGTTTTAAAAACGAACATTGTTTTTCGCTTATAACTCGAAAACGGTGCGTTACAGCGAAAAAGTTCCACAGTACTAAATGAAAGCTTACTTAATTTGCTACAAGTTTGGTTATATTCATTTTCATGAAAAACTGCACCGTTTTCGTGCTATCGGCTCCAGAAGAGTGGTAGTTTTAAAAACGAACATTGTTTTTCGCTTATAACTCGAAAACGGTGCGTTACAGCGAAAAAGTTCTTCAGTACTAAATGAAAGCTCACTCAATTTGCTACAAGTTTGGTTATATTCGTTTTCATGAAAAACTGCACCGTTTTCGTGCTATCGGCGCCAGAAGAGTGGTTTGTTTCTAAACATTGTTTTTCGCTTATAACTCGAAAACGGTGCGTTGCAGCGAAAACGTTCTTCAGTACTAAATGAAAGCTTACTTAATTTGCTACAAGTTTGGTTATATTCGTTTTCATGAAAAACTGCACCGTTTTCGTGCTATCGGCTCCCGAAGAGTGGTCGTTTTAAAAACGAACATTGTTCTTCGCTTATAACTCGAAAACGGTGCGTTACAGCGAAAAAGTTCCTCAGTACTAAATGAAAGCTTACTTCATTTGCTACAAGTTTGGTTATATTCATTTTCATGAAAAACTGCACCGTTTTCGTGCTATCGGCTCCAGAAGAGTGGTCGTTTTAAAAACGAACATTGTTCTTCGCTTATAACTCGAAAACGGTGCGTTACAGCGAAAAAGTTCCACAGTACTAAATGAAAGCTTACTTAATTTGCTACAAGTTTGGTTATATTCATTTTCATGAAAAACTGCACCGTTTTCGTGCTATCGGCTCCAGAAGAGTGGTCGTTTTAAAAACGAACATTGTTCTTCGCTTATAACTCGAAAACGGTGCGTTACAGCGAAAAAGTTCCACAGTACTAAATGAAAGCTTACTTAATTTGCTACAAGTTTGGTTATATTCATTTTCATGAAAAACTGCACCGTTTTCGTGCTATCGGCTCCAGAAGAGTGGTAGTTTTAAAAACGAACATTGTTCTTCGCTTATAACTCGAAAACGGTGCGTTACAGCGAAAAAGTTCCACAGTACTAAATGAAAGCTTACTTAATTTGCTACAAGTTTGGTTATATTCATTTTCATGAAAAACTGCACCGTTTTCGTGCTATCGGCTCCAGAAGAGTGGTAGTTTTAAAAACGAACATTGTTTTTCGCTTATAACTCGAAAACGGTGCGTTACAGCGAAAAAGTTCCACAGTACTAAATGAAAGCTTACTTCATTTGCTACAAGTTTGGTTATATTCATTTTCATGAAAAACTGCACCGTTTTCGTGCTATCGGCTCCCGAAGAGTGGTCGTTTTAAAAACGAACATTGTTCTTCGCTTATAACTCGAAAACGGTGCGTTACAGCGAAAAAGTTCCACAGTACTAAATGAAAGCTTACTTAATTTGCTACAAGTTTGGTTATATTCATTTTCATGAAAAACTGCACCGTTTTCGTGCTATCGGCTCCAGAAGAGTGGTAGTTTTAAAAACGAACATTGTTTTTCGCTTATAACTCGAAAACGGTGCGTTACAGCGAAAAAGTTCTTCAGTACTAAATGAAAGCTCACTCAATTTGCTACAAGTTTGGTTATATTCGTTTTCATGAAAAACTGCACCGTTTTCGTGCTATCGGCGCCAGAAGAGTGGTTTGTTTCTAAACATTGTTTTTCGCTTATAACTCGAAAACGGTGCGTTGCAGCGAAAACGTTCTTCAGTACTAAATGAAAGCTTACTTAATTTGCTACAAGTTTGGTTATATTCGTTTTCATGAAAAACTGCACCGTTTTCGTGCTATCGGCTCCCGAAGAGTGGTCGTTTTAAAAACGAACATTGTTCTTCGCTTATAACTCGAAAACGGTGCGTTACAGCGAAAACGTTCCTCAGTACTAAATGAAAGCTTACTTAATTTGCTACAAGTTTGGTTATATTCGTTTTCATGAAAAACTGCACCGTTTTCGTGCTATCGGCTCCCGAAGAGTGGTCGTTTTAAAAACGAACATTGTTTTTCGTTTATAACTCGAAAACGGTGCGTTACAGCGAAAAAGTTCCTCAGTACTAAATGAAAGCTTACTTCATTTGCTACAAGTTTGGTTATATTCATTTTCATGAAAAACTGCACCGTTTTCGTGCTATCGGCTCCAGAAGAGTGGTAGTTTTAAAAACGAACATTGTTTTTCGCTTATAACTCGAAAACGGTGCGTTACAGCGAAAAAGTTCTTCAGTACTAAATGAAAGCTCACTCAATTTGCTACAAGTTTGGTTATATTCGTTTTCATGAAAAACTGCACCGTTTTCGTGCTATCGGCTCCCGAAGAGTGGTAGTTTTAAAAACGAACATTGTTTTTCGCTTATAACTCGAAAACGGTGCGTTACAGCGAAAAAGTTCCTCAGTACTAAATGAAAGCTTACTTCATTTGCTACAAGTTTGGTTATATTCATTTTCATGAAAAACTACACCGTTTTCGTGCTATCGGCTCCCGAAGAGTGGTAGTTTTAAAAACGAACATTGTTTTTCGCTTATAACTCGAAAACGGTGCGTTACAGCGAAAAAGTTCTTCAGTACTAAATGAAAGCTCACTCAATTTGCTACAAGTTTGGTTATATTCGTTTTCATGAAAAACTGCACCGTTTTCGTGCTATCGGCGCCAGAAGAGTGGTTTGTTTCTAAACATTGTTTTTCGCTTATAACTCGAAAACGGTGCGTTGCAGCGAAAAAGTTCCTCAGTACTAAATGAAAGCTCACTCAATTTGCTACAAGTTTGGTTATATTCATTTTCATGAAAAACTACACCGTTTTCGTGCTATCGGCTCCAGAAGAGTGGTAGTTTTAAAAACGAACATTGTTTTTCGCTTATAACTCGAAAACGGTGCGTTACAGCGAAAAAGTTCTTCAGTACTAAATGAAAGCTCACTTAATTTGCTACAAGTTTGGTTATATTCATTTTCATGAAAAACTACACCGTTTTCGTGCTATCGGCTCCAGAAGAGTGGTAGTTTTAAAAACGAACATTGTTTTTCGCTTATAACTCGAAAACGGTGCGTTACAGCGAAAAAGTTCCTCAGTACTAAATGAAAGCTTACTTAATTTGCTACAAGTTTGGTTATATTCATTTTCATGAAAAACTGCACCGTTTTCGTGCTATCGGCTCCAGAAGAGTGGTAGTTTTAAAAACGAACATTGTTTTTCGCTTATAACTCGAAAACGGTGCGTTACAGCGAAAAAGTTCCACAGTACTAAATGAAAGCTTACTTAATTTGCTACAAGTTTGGTTATATTCATTTTCATGAAAAACTACACCGTTTTCGTGCTATCGGCTCCAGAAGAGTGGTAGTTTTAAAAACGAACATTGTTTTTCGCTTATAACTCGAAAACGGTGCGTTACAGCGAAAAAGTTCCTCAGTACTAAATGAAAGCTCACTCAATTTGCTACAAGTTTGGTTATATTCATTTTCATGAAAAACTGCACCGTTTTCGTGCTATCGGCTCCAGAAGAGTGGTAGTTTTAAAAACGAACATTGTTTTTCGCTTATAACTCGAAAACGGTGCGTTACAGCGAAAAAGTTCCTCAGTACTAAATGAAAGCTTACTTAATTTGCTACAAGTTTGGTTATATTCATTTTCATGAAAAACTGCACCGTTTTCGTGCTATCGGCTCCAGAAGAGTGGTAGTTTTAAAAACGAACATTGTTTTTCGCTTATAACTCGAAAACGGTGCGTTACAGCGAAAAAGTTCCACAGTACTAAATGAAAGCTTACTTAATTTGCTACAAGTTTGGTTATATTCATTTTCATGAAAAACTACACCGTTTTCGTGCTATCGGCTCCAGAAGAGTGGTAGTTTTAAAAACGAACATTGTTTTTCGCTTATAACTCGAAAACGGTCCGTTACAGCGAAAAAGTTCCTCAGTACTAAATGAAAGCTTACTTAATTTGCTACAAGTTTGGTTATATTCATTTTCATGAAAAACTGCACCGTTTTCGTGCTATCGGCTCCAGAAGAGTGGTAGTTTTAAAAACGAACATTGTTTTTCGCTTATAACTCGAAAACGGTGCGTTACAGCGAAAAAGTTCCACAGTACTAAATGAAAGCTTACTTAATTTGCTACAAGTTTGGTTATATTCATTTTCATGAAAAACTACACCGTTTTCGTGCTATCGGCTCCAGAAGAGTGGTAGTTTTAAAAACGAACATTGTTTTTCGCTTATAACTCGAAAACGGTGCGTTACAGCGAAAAAGTTCCTCAGTACTAAATGAAAGCTCACTCAATTTGCTACAAGTTTGGTTATATTCATTTTCATGAAAAACTGCACCGTTTTCGTGCTATCGGCTCCAGAAGAGTGGTAGTTTTAAAAACGAACATTGTTTTTCGCTTATAACTCGAAAACGGTCCGTTACAGCGAAAAAGTTCCTCAGTACTAAATGAAAGCTTACTTAATTTGCTACAAGTTTGGTTATATTTTTTTTCATGAAAAACTGCACCGTTTTCGTGCTATCGGCTCCAGAAGAGTGGTAGTTTTAAAAACGAACATTGTTTTTCGCTTATAACTCGAAAACGGTGCGTTACAGCGAAAAAGTTCCACAGTACTAAATGAAAGCTTACTTAATTTGCTACAAGTTTGGTTATATTCATTTTCATGAAAAACTACACCGTTTTCGTGCTATCGGCTCCAGAAGAGTGGTAGTTTTAAAAACGAACATTGTTTTTCGCTTATAACTCGAAAACGGTGCGTTACAGCGAAAAAGTTCCTCAGTACTAAATGAAAGCTCACTCAATTTGCTACAAGTTTGGTTATATTCATTTTCATGAAAAACTGCACCGTTTTCGTGCTATCGGCTCCAGAAGAGTGGTAGTTTTAAAAACGAACATTGTTTTTCGCTTATAACTCGAAAACGGTGCGTTACAGCGAAAAAGTTCCTCAGTACTAAATGAAAGCTTACTTAATTTGCTACAAGTTTGGTTATATTCATTTTCATGAAAAACTGCACCGTTTTCGTGCTATCGGCTCCAGAAGAGTGGTAGTTTTAAAAACGAACATTGTTTTTCGCTTATAACTCGAAAACGGTGCGTTACAGCGAAAAAGTTCCACAGTACTAAATGAAAGCTTACTTAATTTGCTACAAGTTTGGTTATATTCATTTTCATGAAAAACTACACCGTTTTCGTGCTATCGGCTCCAGAAGAGTGGTAGTTTTAAAAACGAACATTGTTTTTCGCTTATAACTCGAAAACGGTCCGTTACAGCGAAAAAGTTCCTCAGTACTAAATGAAAGCTTACTTAATTTGCTACAAGTTTGGTTATATTCATTTTCATGAAAAACTGCACCGTTTTCGTGCTATCGGCTCCAGAAGAGTGGTAGTTTTAAAAACGAACATTGTTTTTCGCTTATAACTCGAAAACGGTGCGTTACAGCGAAAAAGTTCCACAGTACTAAATGAAAGCTTACTTAATTTGCTACAAGTTTGGTTATATTCATTTTCATGAAAAACTACACCGTTTTCGTGCTATCGGCTCCAGAAGAGTGGTAGTTTTAAAAACGAACATTGTTTTTCGCTTATAACTCGAAAACGGTGCGTTACAGCGAAAAAGTTCCTCAGTACTAAATGAAAGCTCACTCAATTTGCTACAAGTTTGGTTATATTCATTTTCATGAAAAACTGCACCGTTTTCGTGCTATCGGCTCCAGAAGAGTGGTAGTTTTAAAAACGAACATTGTTTTTCGCTTATAACTCGAAAACGGTGCGTTACAGCGAAAAAGTTCCACAGTACTAAATGAAAGCTTACTTAATTTGCTACAAGTTTGGTTATATTCATTTTCATGAAAAACTACACCGTTTTCGTGCTATCGGCTCCAGAAGAGTGGTAGTTTTAAAAACGAACATTGTTTTTCGCTTATAACTCGAAAACGGTCCGTTACAGCGAAAAAGTTCCTCAGTACTAAATGAAAGCTTACTTAATTTGCTACAAGTTTGGTTATATTCATTTTCATGAAAAACTGCACCGTTTTCGTGCTATCGGCTCCAGAAGAGTGGTAGTTTTAAAAACGAACATTGTTTTTCGCTTATAACTCGAAAACGGTGCGTTACAGCGAAAAAGTTCCACAGTACTAAATGAAAGCTTACTTAATTTGCTACAAGTTTGGTTATATTCATTTTCATGAAAAACTACACCGTTTTCGTGCTATCGGCTCCAGAAGAGTGGTAGTTTTAAAAACGAACATTGTTTTTCGCTTATAACTCGAAAACGGTCCGTTACAGCGAAAAAGTTCCTCAGTACTAAATGAAAGCTTACTTAATTTGCTACAAGTTTGGTTATATTCGTTTTCATGAAAAACTGCACCGTTTTCGTGCTATCGGCTCCCGAAGAGTGGTCGTTTTAAAAACAAACATTTTTTTTCGCTTATAACTCGAAAACGGTGCGTTACAGCGAAAAAGTTCCACAGTACTAAATGAAAGCTTACTTAATTTGCTACAAGTTTGGTTATATTCATTTTCATGAAAAACTACACCGTTTTCGTGCTATCGGCTCCAGAAGAGTGGTAGTTTTAAAAACAAACATTGTTTTTCGCTTATAACTCGAAAACGGTGCGTTACAGCGAAAAAGTTCCACAGTACTAAATGAAAGCTTACTTAATTTGCTACAAGTTTGGTTATATTCATTTTCATGAAAAACTACACCGTTTTCGTGCTATCGGCTCCAGAAGAGTGGTCGTTTTAAAAACAAACATTTTTTTTCGCTTATAACTCGAAAACGGTGCGTTACAGCGAAAAAGTTCCACAGTACTAAATGAAAGCTTACTTAATTTGCTACAAGTTTGGTTATATTCATTTTCATGAAAAACTACACCGTTTTCGTGCTATCGGCTCCAGAAGAGTGGTAGTTTTAAAAACGAACATTGTTTTTCGCTTATAACTCGAAAACGGTCCGTTACAGCGAAAAAGTTCCTCAGTACTAAATGAAAGCTTACTTAATTTGCTACAAGTTTGGTTATATTCATTTTCATGAAAAACTGCACCGTTTTCGTGCTATCGGCTCCAGAAGAGTGGTAGTTTTAAAAACGAACATTGTTTTTCGCTTATAACTCGAAAACGGTGCGTTACAGCGAAAAAGTTCCACAGTACTAAATGAAAGCTTACTTAATTTGCTACAAGTTTGGTTATATTCATTTTCATGAAAAACTACACCGTTTTCGTGCTATCGGCTCCAGAAGAGTGGTAGTTTTAAAAACGAACATTGTTTTTCGCTTATAACTCGAAAACGGTCCGTTACAGCGAAAAAGTTCCTCAGTACTAAATGAAAGCTTACTTAATTTGCTACAAGTTTGGTTATATTCATTTTCATGAAAAACTGCACCGTTTTCGTGCTATCGGCTCCAGAAGAGTGGTAGTTTTAAAAACGAACATTGTTTTTCGCTTATAACTCGAAAACGGTGCGTTACAGCGAAAAAGTTCCACAGTACTAAATGAAAGCTTACTTAATTTGCTACAAGTTTGGTTATATTCATTTTCATGAAAAACTACACCGTTTTCGTGCTATCGGCTCCAGAAGAGTGGTAGTTTTAAAAACGAACATTGTTTTTCGCTTATAACTCGAAAACGGTGCGTTACAGCGAAAAAGTTCCTCAGTACTAAATGAAAGCTTACTTAATTTGCTACAAGTTTGGTTATATTCATTTTCATGAAAAACTGCACCGTTTTCGTGCTATCGGCTCCAGAAGAGTGGTAGTTTTAAAAACGAACATTGTTTTTCGCTTATAACTCGAAAACGGTCCGTTACAGCGAAAAAGTTCCTCAGTACTAAATGAAAGCTTACTTAATTTGCTACAAGTTTGGTTATATTCATTTTCATGAAAAACTGCACCGTTTTCGTGCTATCGGCTCCAGAAGAGTGGTAGTTTTAATAAGACAATATTCCGTTTCCTAACACCTTTTTTTTTTTTTTAAATTTATTTATATATTTTTTTTTTTAATTCAATTTAATTCATTTAAATTTCAGGCCAAAAAGTTCGTTGAGAGCGCTCCCGTCGTCGTGAAAGCCGACGTCAGCAAAGACGAAGCCGAAAAACTCAAAGAAGCTCTCGTCAAAGTCGGCGCCGAAATCGTCGTCGAATAGACTTCGTCGTCACAAATATTTGGACACTATCGGCAGCCACTATTTGGTAAACGCCACTACTGAATTCATTTCAATCATTTTTATGAAAAATTTAGCTTTTTTTTCCAAAATCATTTAATGATTCATCAGCCTCCAAACATTTTGGAAACTTGGATCTTGGAATTTATCGGTTTTAAGAGACTTGAAAATTTGATTTGGAGAGACGTTTTATTCGTGTAAAAATTGTCCATTGAATGATTGTTCTATGTAGTGCTGAAGTGTTACCATTTATTATACCTAGTACCTACTTGTAGAGATTTTGCTGTATTTGCCGAAATAAAATTCAGTTGAATTGGCGAAGTCAAATTGGATTTTGTTTATTATGCACCCGGAATTTGCCTTTCATTCCGCTCGATGGGCCTCGTTAACTATTACGGCGAATTTCTCTCTTTGGGGTACAGTGAAGTTTATTTTAACCCACTAGCGGTCGCTAAGCGGTACTCCGTACCGCATCTGCGCATGAGTGTGAGACAGGGCGGTGAATCGTCGTTTGATGTCGGTGTAGCGGTGTTGAACTATCGATAGTTTCGGTTTCCGATAGTATCGATGGTTTTTCAAAAACTATCGATAGTACTATCACTCGTCTCTTTTCATTTCGATACCTCTGCGCAAAAAGGGCGAATCTGAATTTTCGCTCAAGGGCGAATCTGTTTTTGCGATTGACAACCTCGCAAATGCAAAAAGGCGAATCTGCAAGTCGTTATGAATGGAAAACTGCGAATATGAACCCAGTCAATTTTAGAAAAAGACAAAGGGCGACGTACTAGTTAACCTCCTGCCAGCCGTTTGACGTAATACGCTCGTGCGTCATAGGCTCTGACGTACTAGTTAGCTTCCTGCCAGCCGTCTGATGTCATACGCTCGTGCGTCATAGGCTCTGACGTACTAGTTAACCTCCTGCCAGCCGTTTGACGTAATACGCTCGTGCGTCATAGGCTCTGACGTACTAGTTAACCTCCTGCCAGCCGTTTGACGTAATACGCTCGTGCGTCATAGGCTCTGACGTACTAGTTAACCTCCTGCCAGCCTTTTGACGTAATACGCTCGTGCGTCATAGGCTCTGACGTACTAGTTAGCTTCCTGCCAGCCGTCTGACGTCATACGCTCGTGCGTCATAGGCTCTGACGTAGTGGCCCGCCGGTCGCTTGTGTTCTGACGTGATCTGAGAGAAAGGGTGAATCAAGGGATAGTTCAACACCACTATGTCGGTGACGCCCGTTGGTACTCCTACGACAGACCCCCTCTGCAAATGTTCCTCGCCAAGTGCTATGGTTACCTACCTACCCAATATTCCGATTGATGATTATTTTTGCCTTGTAGGTAACGTAGGTAATTGATGTTTCCGACCATCTTTGAAGCCATGTTAGATAGGGATGGCTATCGGTAGATAGCATTTTGACATTCGATAGTATTGGAGGTGAGGTATTGATGACGATATTGATTGTACAGCTCAGTATCGATACTTTTTGCAACCGATAGTATCGATCAAAAATATCGATATTTACTCAAATATCAGTTGAAAAAACATATTTACAAACTACCGATGTAAATAGGTACCTAAGCTCAACTGCAATGTCAATTCTCTGGTAATAGAACGGCCATGGAACTAGTAGAAAGCTCTGTCAGTTCACCCACAACTCGGATTTCTTCATTCCACTCAAGAATTTTGGAAAGGTTTGATATATGATATCGGATTAAAAAGAAAATATCTTCAGAAACTATCGGTTACTCAAGTATCGATACCCGATACTATCGGACTATGCACTATCGGGCAACCTATCTCCAACAGTTATACGTGGCTTCCATAACTAAAAGAAAATCCATAGTAATAGCGAATTTTCTGTTAGACCGATGTTTCGACTTGAGGGTTAAATGTTCCCTAAACCCCCTTATTCTGGAGCGACTCTGCCCATCTACGAACTTAGCCTTTCGATTGATACTACAGATTTTTTGAAAATTTTTCGGGAATTCGAGTTTTTGGAAATTTTGGACGGAGAACAACGTCTTCCTCATCTTCGAAAATTCTCTAAAACCAGCTATTATTATTACTATTTCTCCAAAATCACCAACGTTCAACTCAAACTATCCTATACAAGGGTGTCTTTTGAATGTGAGGAAAACAGAATGAATCAATTTGTTGAGGTTTGACGTAGCCACTGTTTAATTTAAATAACATTCAACAACAAAATGGTACTTATACAATAACAATACAATTTTTGAGAACTGTGCTGTTGTAGTAAAGGTGGAAGCTGTACATTAACACGTTAAAGACTACTGTAGTGTAACACATTTCAACCAAATCAAATCGTTGGAAAATTACTTTGTATTACGTATGACTTCTTTTAAGATATTTTTCTTAAATTTTTAAATTCAAACTTCTACTCTGTAGCCGACGAGGTTCATTTTGCCGATGCATTCGCCGACGTAGAACCAGCAGCAGATTTCAGTGGCGATGAGGGCGTTCAACCAGGCCTCCTGAGAACAGACAAGTACGAAATTATGAGTACAACGTGAATAAGGCTTTGAGTTGAGGGGCAATTTTCGTCGTTTGAAAGGCAACAGAAGAAGAAGAAAAAAACATGTTTATTATGGATAATTTCCTTAATTAATTAGAATTCTGTCAATAAAATACAAGTTGGCATGCAGGATGATAAATCGTACAGGTATATACAAGTTACGTCTCATGACCCACCCGTTATGATGACAGTACACAGGTTCGTGTCCTACTGACTGCGCCAGTTACGGTAGGTTCCTTGGGAGTTGGCTTTTCGAAAAAACGAGCAGAGCTTTTGAGAAATGCTCTTTAATTCGGAATTACACGGAATGACTTACAACGGGGGGGGAGTACGGAACACAGGGTTGATCGTACAGCAGCGAGCAGAGAACTGAGGGTCCAGATTGCTATGTGCAGTCAGCATAAAGGGCGGGTCGTGAGACATAACGTACATATTTACACTTCAAATTGAAAAAGAAAACATTCAGTCATGCAGCATGGCTGTAAGAGCGAATTTTCGAAGAGATAATTGGTTTTATGTGAAATCTCTCCATTAAAAAACATGATGCCCATGAAGAGCATCCCAAGTAACAACCACGTTTCTTCATCTTCAAAGTGCTCTAATTTGAGGACGGAAAGAGATATCGCAATTCTGAAATAAACCTTTAAAATGAGATGTCACTTGTCAGAACGTTTCATTTTGGGAATTTATGAGGAATTTTCCCCCCTAAAACTCCCCAAAACCCCCCCTTACAGTGGCCCGATTCTGCCCATCTACGAACGTAGCCTTTCGATTGCCGAGACAGATTTTTTGTGGAAATTCGAACTTTTGGGGAGGGTGGGGGTCCACTCAAAAAAGGAAATTCCGACAAGTGACACCTCATTTTAAAGGTTTTTACACGCTGAACAAGATGGTGAAGTCAAAGTTGCGATATCTCATTCAGTTATCAAACTGGAGCACTTTGAAGATGAAGAAACGTGGTTGTTACTTGAGATGTGTAATGGAGACATTTTACATAAAACCAGTTACTTCATCGGAAATTCGCTCTTATAGCCATGCTGCATGACTGAGAATAGATGTGTACATCACTGACGTGCAGCAAGAAGATGTCGTTCTACATGAGTACGAAACGCCTCGCTCATATACATACAGATACAAAGTCACCAATGTAGTGGAGTTCTCTCCATTTTCCTCTTGTTCAATGTCTCGTTGTTATGTTGGCGAATAGACTGATCGAAGTTAACTCATAAAATGTAATAATATTATTATCATATTGGGCTGACCAGCCAGTGCTGTATTAAATAAATAAATAAATGAACAGTTTCACTCTCGTTCTACGGTTACCTTGACAGTGAGCTGTTTCCACTTTCCAGTCCTGGCTGAAGTCATCAGACTCTTAATTCCACCAGCGACCTAAAATCGTGACGAAAATCAACATTAAAAGGTTTTTCCTTCAGAACATTATCACACGAGAAAGGCCTAGAGGTGTTGAATACAACTTTAAGTCACCCATTATAGTCACCCATTGCGATTCCTGTGCTTTGGTTTGCTGAGTTTCCCCTGTAACCCGGGGAGGTTAGGCAAGTACGCCTGATCCAGAGGGATGGCCTGGTCTGCTTACACAGTCCTACCTATCTCCAGAGCGGTCGAACCAAAAACACGAGAAGCAAGGGGAACTCAGCAAACCATTACAGCTGGACCAGGCTTTCCAAGCTGACGTCTGTAATGAATGGATGGCTGAGTACCCCCTGTTCCCGGGGGAGTTAGGCAATATGCCCACCCAGAGGGATAGCCTGGTCTGCTTACACAGTCCTACTTATCTCCAGAGCGGTCGAACCAAAAACACGAGAAGCAAGGGGAAACTCAGCAAACCATTACAGCTGGACCAGGCTTTCCAAGCTGACGTCTGTAATGAATGGATGGCTGAGTACCCCTGTAACCCGGGGAGGTTATGCAAGTACGCACCACCCAGAGGGATAGCCTGGTCTGCTTACACAGTCCTACTTATCTCCAGAGCGGTCGAACCAAAAACACGAGAAGCAAGGGAAACTCAGCAAACCATTACAGCTGGACCATGTTTCCAAGCTGACGTCTGTAATGAATGGATGGCTGAGTTTCCCCTGTTCTCGGGGAGGTTAGGCAAGTACGTACCACCCAGAGGGATTTCTTGGTCCTTGGTCTGCGTTCACAGAGCCAGATATGCCCACAGTCGTGGAATCACAAACACGGGAAGGAACAACTTAGCAAACCATAACAATTTTTACCTATTTTTTGAGGTTACATAAAAGTCTGACAATTTTCTGTATTGTTCATTGCCTCCTTTGGTTGAAAAACCTTTGTCTGTTTGGAGGGTTGTAGGAGGTGGTAAGAAAAGAAGAAGTTTTTCCGAGCTTTCGGCTTTAATAAGCCATCTTCAGGGCTGCAACATATAATGACATCTGCAACCCAGGTCTCTCTTCGAACATCCTCCATAACCTCGATCATCCTCCACAACTACAAACATTCAAACAACACCTCTATAACCTCCACGTACGGCTATCCGTACCTACTGAGAAACAAAGTAACCTGACATGTAGTTTATTCTGAACGAAAGAGACCGGGTTGAGGAAACAATACCTACCTACGTAAGTCAACAACTGTACCTACCATTAAATTAATTAGAATTGTAAGTTGATGATTCCGACAACGGTCAAACCTATAGCAGATGTCATTATATGTTGCAGCCCTGAAGATGGCTTATTAAAGCCGAAAGCTCGGAAAAACTTCTTCTTTTCTTACCACCTCCTACAACCCTCCAAACAGATAAAAGTCTGAAGAGATAGCCAAATTCTGATACCAAATTCGTGTTCAGGAGGGGAAATTACTACGGATAACATAATAGTAATAATATGTTATATTGGTCAAAAGGCGTGCTTCACTTCTGGTTTATTATTTTTTGAGGGCTGTGTTACCTGTCCAAGTTCACCAGGAGTTGGTGGGACCAGCTCGACTTTGGCGTACTTGACGAAAGTAGCCAAATTCGGTTTTGCGGTGGCGATAATATCTGAAAAAAAATTGAAAAAATTACATCAAAATCACATCTCTTACATCCATGATTTCACGTATATGAACGTATTTCAACCTTAACATGGGTGCTTGAGTTGGGCAGTTGTGAACGTTTGTAAGACTGATTTCCAAAGGATTTCCCGTTATTATGTAGAACCTTGACAGACCTGTGGCTTTTTAATGTGTTCGTCAATGCAGTATTAAATATTAATTAAATTTTAAAGTTTAATGTCGTATGAGAAACTAAGAACAAGGCATGACGAAATACTGAACAACATATTTGCACATTTTTCAATACTGAGCCAATGCTGTTCTTGACTAGATTTGTCTTTGTATCGAACTAGATGAAGGAGGCGTATTACAATACACTAAACTGCTAGTGTATTTGTCCGTATATCTTGACTTCTTCCAGGGCTGATGACGCTGTAACGCGAAAATTTTCCATTTCCATCAAGTTTTTCTAAATTTCCGTAAGTGTTTGCTATAATTTTCATCCTCCTGTACATTCATTCAAGTTCATATATATCAAGATATATATATACAGGGTGTCTAGTGTCACTATGTGACAAACTCGAGGAATCGATTCTACAGGTAATTTGCAACAAAAAATGCCTCGTAAAGTTTTTTTCTTACTCAACTAAAAATCCGACTTTTTTCACTTTTAAGATTTTTTTCGTCTTCTCGACCTTGTCGCTGTAAAACGGACCTAAATCCCTTGAATTATTATGTAAAATGAAATCTGAGGATACCGTTGGAAAGAGCGTTAAATTTCCTATCTCTTTGATACAAAATTTGATTTTTTTAGTCTGGCCTAACTGGTGAAAAAATGGCGACATTTAAAAATTTGAAGATTTTCTTAAAATCACCGTTTTTTCTTTAGTAGTTCGCTTTGTTATTACGGAGGTCATTCGGCGGGCACTCATTAAGAAAAACCTGCCCAGAATCTCAGCTTTCCAACGGTATAAGAAAAAAACTTTTCACAGTAGAATTTAAGTCCTGAACACGATGGTGAAGTCAGAATGTCGATACCTCATTCCGTTCTCGAACTGGAACACTTTGAAGATGAAGAAACGTGATTGTTACTTGACATGACATGTCAAGAACATTGTTCTTCATGGTTGATCTGCTCTAATTTGGTAACGGAATGAGATATCGCAATTCTGACTCCACCATCGTGTTTAGCGTTGAAAAATCTTTAAAATGAGGTGTCACTTGTTAGAGCTGATTTCACCAAAAAACTCACTGATCTTGATTAAGTAAATCAAGGTTTGAGCAAACCGAACGTCGTAATCGTGATGAACGTGTTTGGATTCACCACGCTAATCGTGATTCCCGCTAATCAAGGTTACACTAATCACAAACACGATTAACCCCAGCATAGATGCTAGCTGGAGTGTAATAAGGTTACTCATAAGGGTAATAAGAAGGTTACTCATAAGGGCAATAAGAAGGTTACTCATAAGGGTAATAAGAAGGTTACTCATAAGGGTAATAAGAAGGTTACTCATAAGGGTAATAAGAAGGTTACTCATAAGGGTAATAAGAAGGTTACTCATAAGGGTAATAAGAAGGTTACTCATAAGGGTAATAAGAAGGTTACTCATAAGGGTAATAAGAAGGTTACTCATAAGGGTAATAAGAAGGTTACTCATAAGGGTAATAAGAAGGTTACTCATAAGGGTAATAAGAAGGTTACTCATAAGGGTAATAAGAAGGTTACTCATAAGGGTAATAAGAAGGTTACTCATAAGGGTAATAAGAAGGTTACTCATAAGGGTAATAAGAAGGTTACTCATAAGGGTAATAAGAAGGTTACTCATAAGGGTAATAAGGTTACTCATAAGGGTAATAAGAAGTTACTTTCGTTCTTCGGTGATTATTTCGTTATTTATTCATTATTTCGGCATTTTTCTTTCTATACTACATTCCTTAGAGTTACATTTTGGGAATTTATGAGGAATTTTCCCCCCTAAAACTCCCCAAAATCCCCCCTTAGAGTAACTCGATTCTGCCCATCTACGAACTTAACCTGTCGATAGAAAATTAGATCTTTTTACCTCAATTCTATCGATAGTTATCGTCTATAATGACTCGATTCTATCGAGAGTTACCGTCTATAATGACTCGATGTCATATCAAATCACCTTAAATTTCACTCGTCTAACTTCCAATGAAACACCGAATCCTCTAAAATTCACCAATAATTCGGGAAAAACAACTTCAAAAATAGACGGGAGCAACCTCGTTTTTCATTTGTGCAGTTCGGTCGATAACGCTTTTCCCTCAATCATTTTCAACTGTTTCAATCATTTCAATCATTTCAATGTTTCAACTTACTCTTCAGGAGTCCGGCCATCGTTTCCTACTCGTTGAATGAAAAACTTCACAATTTGGCGAGAGGAAATTGGTTGGGAGTGAAACTTTTTTTCTCTCTGATAAAAATAAAAGATGGCCGCCGGGGGGTATCAGCTGATTTTGACTGTGGATGCTGCAAAACGCGATCCACCCGTGAGGAAAAAGAGGACGTTGGGTGAATCGACTGAGTAATCGTCCGATATCGATACTTACTATCGATATATCATCCCACCAATCATGAGGGAAAACGGACCAAATGAACGTCAAATATCGATGTTTTCTTTGGATATCCCAACACACCAATCATGAGGGAAAAGGGGACTAAATGAACGTTGGATGATTTGACTGAATGGTAATTGTCCAATATCGATATTTTCCTTCGATTTTCCAACACACCTATCATGAGAAATGACTAAATGAACGTTGGATGAATTGACTGAGTAGAAATCGTCCAATATCGACATTTTTTCTCGATATCCCAACACACCACTGTTGAGAAAAAGGGGACCAAATGAACGTTGGACGATTTAACTGAGTAGAAATTGTCCAATATCGATATTTTCTTTCGATATCCCAACACACCAATCATGAGGGAAAAAAGGACTATTGATTGTAATCGTCAAATATCGATATTCGGGAGGGGGGTGTCCAGGGTCGCTACAAAGCAGTGATTATTGGCGAAATAGTGAGATTCCTGGCGGCCAATGAATAGTCGGAAGGTTGTTGTAGTATCATCTCTGTTAAGATTGAGTAGGGGTGTTCGCTAAAAGGATTTTAAACACCAATTAACTTCAATCTATGACGGATTTATTCAAAATAAAATTAAATGAATAAATAAATGGGATCGTTTCTATTAAAAAAATAACCTAGAGGAGCTCCTTTATCGAAAAGAAAGAATAATCTTTAAAAATGAACAGAATAACTAAACAGGGGTCTTCTTGAGAAACAAACTCAATACTATATTATAGTTAAAAACAATTTAACCGTCTGACCGTATTATCCGGATTGAATGTCGCCGACGCAGAACAGTCACTCACGTAAACCGAAAAGCGATGTGTGCTGAGGGTAGAATGTGTGGTGCTGCTTTCTGAAGGGGGAAGCTGCAAAAAAGAACAAAAGGGACATGTGATGAGCAACGTGGTGGGTCTGCTTGGTTCTCCGAGACCAAATCGACATGATGGCTTGAATAAACTCACATCAATCGACGATCAGACGAAAAAATGCCGTGCTTCGATTTTGTCAAGTGACAATGTCGGATGTGTGGAATTCTGATGATCCACTGATGCTCCCAACTGAATCCAGTGGAAGGAAAATGGCGATGGGATGAGTACCAGTCTTTCACAGCCGTTCACAAGGGCACGGGGCAACATGAAAAGAGGAACTGGCGGACGAAACTGAGGCTCAGAAAGTCTCCCCTCCCGAGGATGGCGTTCTCGCAGTCGTGGATTAGAGTTCACAGTTTACACCACGCACATCACTGTATTCACATTGTAGTCGGTTTTTTTTGTTGGGATAAAAGTAAACATGACCGAAACGGCCGAGAAAAAAAAGAACAAGAACAAATGACCTAGGCGTTCATCAGTTGCCTTAACATAAACCGCCCGCCAAATTTGGGCATTTTCAAATTTGAGATTCTCTAGGATAGGAAGGGGAGGATAGAGGAAGTAATGGAACCAATTTGACCACAGGGCGCTTGTATTTGGACGAAGTTGTTTGAACGGTGACCACACGTACCACGCCGTCTTGTCCAGGATGAGTGGCCACAATCCTTGCGAGGGGCCAGTGTAGAATGGGCGTGTTGGGATCCTTCAACAGCACTAGTTGACCAATTTCCAGATTGGGTGTGGACTTAGTCCATTTTACCCGGGTTTGCAGTGTAGACAAGTACTCGACGCGCCATCTTTCCCAGAACTGCTGGGCCATGCGAGTCACTAACTGCCATCGATCCAATAAATTCAGTTTTACGTCGAGCAGGGTGGGTTCTGGGTGAGCCAGGATGCGAGTTCCAATCAAGAAATGTCCTGGGGACAAATAATCGCATTCGGTAGGATCCGAAGATAATGGACATAAAGGACGTGAATTTAAAACTGCTTCACATTTGGCAAATAACGTGCACAATTCCTCATACGTCAATGGTGTATCTCCAGCTGCTCGTCGTATGAGCCTTTTGGCCGACTTCACTCCGGCCTCCCATATACCTCCGAAGTGAGGTGCAGCAGGAGGATTGAAGTGCCAATGAATACCCTTAGTTATTGAAAAGTCGGATAATTCTTGTTGAGTATGGGTGTCTTGGAACCACTTCCACAGGGATTTTAAATGAGAACATGCTGATATAAAATTGGTACCACAATCTGAGACGATTTCTGATGGAAGACCTCTCCTTGATGAAAATCTCTCAAAGCTGGCCATGAAAGCTTTGGTAGACAGACTGGTGACGGGCTCTAGATGGATAGCTTTGGTGCTCAAACATATGAACAGGCACATGTAAACCTTGGATGTGATTGCCTTACGCCGAAGTGACTCTCGGAGGACGAATGGACCGGCAAAATCCGTACCTACAGCCAGAAAAGCACGTTCCCCTTTGAGACGAAAGGTTGGCAAATTCGCCATTTGAGGCGTGATAAATTGAGCCTTTAGCTTATAACATTTGATACATTGGAAAGTGCGATGTTGAGCTAGTCTCCGTAACGAAGGTATCCAGAATCGGGTTTGTACGAGAGCCTGCAATAAAGATGGCCCCGGGTGTAGATATACCCTATGATAGTAGTCCAGAATCAAGATTGAGAGATGACACTCGTTGGGAAGCAGAATAGGATGTTTTTGATTATATGGAAGGGTAGCATGAAATAGCCTTCCGCCCGCCCTGAGTATGCCGAGGGTGTCCAAAAAAGGGTTGAGCTTGGCAAAACGAACCATTACATCGTCAGCGGGTTTGTTGTTCAAGAAGTAAGCGTGTTGAGTGTGCTTTACGCAGATACACAACGCGTCTTCATACTCAAATAGCTTTATACTTCCACTACGCTTGTTGCCGGGATCCCTTATATTGTGGGACAGGCGAAGTATTCGTGCCATAACTCGAAGTAGTTTGTTAAAGGACGAAAATCTTTCGATGAGATTAACTACGAACGATGATTCAGCCGTGGTTAGCAGCACTGGCAACTTATCCTTCAATTCCGGTAAATCGGCGCAATCCATGTGCCAAGTCGACCTGGGCCATTCACTTTCCAAGTCCCTCAACCATAAGGGACCTGACCACCAGAGATGGTGATTTATCAGGTCAGACGGATTTAGACCTCTGGATCCACAGTCACTCGGGTTGTTTTCCGATGACACGTGACCCCAAGAGGATGACGGAATAACGGTGGTAATATCACTGACTCTGTTGGCCACAAAGGTTTTTAATTGATACGATGGGGTTCGAAGCCAACTCAAAACTATGGTAGAATCCGTAAAAAACCGAGACTCTAGACGTGACTGTGGGGTTAGGATGTCCAGAAATCCAGAGATAGACGTGTACAATTGTGCCAAAAGATATGCTCCGCATAATTCCAGTCTTGGAATCGAAACCGTTTTTAATGGAGCTAATTTTGTTTTTGCAGTGAGCAGCTGGACTTGAACGGATGAATTTTTGCAAATGCGAAGATACAAAGTTGCACAATATGATTTCATAGATGCATCGCAAAAGCCAATAACTTGGTAGGAATATGGTTTTTCGAAACCAACAAAACGGGGTATCTTAACTGAAGATAATTCATCAATATTGTCAATAGCCGATTGCCACGAAGATTTGAGAAGAGGAGTGATGGGAGCATCCCAATCCAATCCCAACTTCCACAGTTCCTGGATGAATCCTTTGAGAAGTACCACGTATGGCGATAAAAATCCGAGTGGGTCATATATTTTGGCCACAAATGACAAAATCCCACGTTTGGTAAATACTGGACTTCGATGTTCAAGTTTAAATTGAAAACAATCTTGCGCAGGGTTCCATTGGAGACCGAGAATTTTCAAATTGACGTCATCTTCCTGAGTGATAGTTATAGGTTGAGAACTTTGATGATGGTCAGGAATCATTTCCAGAATTTGTGGACAATTACTAGCCCATTTGCTAAGGGAGAAATTTCCCTTTTTCAACAATGCAATAAGTTGCTGTTGCAGTTCAAGTGCCTCTACAACGGTATCGGCACCTGTAGCCATGTCATCAATATAAATGTCTCTTTCGAGACAGCGCGAAGCTAAAGGAAAATTTGAACCTTCATCAATGTTCAATTGCTTGATCTCTCGTAAAGCTAAATACGGTGAACAGGATAAGCCGTAAGTGACGGTGTGCAATTGAAAGACCTTTAAAGCTTCAGCGATGTTAGACCTCCAGTAAATGCACTGGAATGCCCAATCATCGGAATGTACCAAGATATTACGATACATTTTAACAATATCTGTTACAAACACTATTCGATGTGCTCTAAAGTTTAACAGAATATTTCGTATATCCGTTTGTAACTTGGGACCAACAAACAAGTGGTCATTGAGCGAACCATTAGAAGTCTTTGCAGAACCGTCAAAGACGACTCGAATTTTATTTTGCATACCATCTGTTTTAAAAACACCATGATGAGGAAGAATATATTTTGGCTCGGACTGTAGAAGGCTCATATGATTTAGTTGCTCATATTCGCGCATGAAATCCACGTACATAGAACGAAACGATGGGTTTCTATGCAATTTTTCCTCTAAATTGTGAAAACGTCTCAATGCAGAAGGGTTACGATAGCCGAAATTCGGAATTTCATTTTTAAATGGCAGATGCACCACGTAACTTCCATCATCTCGGCGATAGTGGGTTTGCTTAAAATGAACTTCACACGCCGATTCGTCAGGAGTCAACAATGCGTTGCGACATGGGGTCGGTTGCTCGAGTTCCCAAAATTGTTGAAGGTCCAGATTCACGTCTTTACCACTGGATGAAACAACGAGTAACGAAGTCCCTTTGTCAATAGAAGAGTCAAAACTCAGGATTTTTCCAATAACGACGTGTCCAAAAATTGTCGGAAACAATTTAGGAAGGTCTGGGCGCACGACAACTGGTGAGCCTGTCCATATATCAGCAAATAAGTCACATCCCAAAAGAAAATCTATTGGGCCTGATTCGAAAAACTTCGGGTCAGCTAGTGTGAACGAAAGATAATGACGCCACATGTCGTAGGGAAGTGTTGTGGTTGGCAGGAAAGATGTAATGTCCTTTACTACGAGAGCATTTGTAGATAAGTTCGGCTTAGAACTGGTTCGAGGCCTAATTACGCAAACCACTTCACCTTTGGAACCATTAAACGAAGTTTGACCTATTCCTGAAACCCTGCGATCCGTTTGGACAATATTTAGGCCTAATCGCTGAGAACATCGCTGAGTCATGAAAGAATAGTGGCTGGCCGAATCGATAACCAATCTGATCTTCTGAAATTGTCCTCGTGCATCCTGAACTTCGGCAACTACAGTTCCCATTACAATGTGCGAAGGTTGGTGGCAAATAGAATGCATGGAACTACCTGTCTTAGGTAAATCCGAACTACTCGAAGGTCGAGAGATATTATCAGATGACGACGGCTGATGTGATAAACAAAGAAGCGAATTATGTTTGTCTTTACACCATTTACAGGTCCACTCGGACCCACAAGACTTTGTAACATGGTGCGGTGAAAGACAATTCTTACAACCCTTCCATGATTTTAACCAATTAAAACGTTGTCTGACATCAGCATTTACGAACTTGGCACACTTCATGAAGGACTTACAATCCTTTTGGCAAATGAAGCATGATTTTGGGTTATTATTAAACTGGTTGGCAATCAGTGACGGCTTTGAATGGTATTTATTCAAATACGATTGTTTATTGTCCTTGCCTTTATTGGAATTTAAAACATGTTTATCAAAATGTATATTGCCATCAGCCAGTTCCATGGCCATGCACTTTTCACGAATAAATTTTACAAGATGATCGTAAGAAGGAAAATCAATATGTTTATGCGAGAGTTCAAATTGTTCGCGAGTCTTAAGGTCCAGACCGCGACTAGCGAGATGAAATAATATAAAAGGGGCTTCGTCCTCAATTTTGAGGAGTTTGAAAGCCGCGATGTTGTCCCCAACCTTGGCCAAAAAGGACTTGTGAGACTCAATTGTTGGATTTCCTGGCATAGGTTTGAAATCAAGTATCTGGTTGAGATAAGCCGAAGCAAGCATTCGCTTACAATCATATACTTTTTCAAGGGCTGCCCATGCCACGTCATAATTATTCTCGTCAAGAGGTAAATGGCTAATGACGGTAGAAGCTGGTCCTGAAAGAGCCAGTTTCAAATAATGAAACTTTTTGATACGTGGAATGGCGTCTTCTGTATGTATCATGGAAACGTACGTGTCACGGAATTTAGGCCAGTTTAACAGTTTGCCATCAAATTTAGGGACGTCAATGCGTGGGAGCTCGATTCGAGAATCATTCGCAAATGTGAGGTTCATACCAGATGGAGAACGATCGTCCGACTTACTGGGAGGGCCTTGAATAGACTCAAAATTCGCACAGGTTTGATAAAAACATTTTCGAAGAGAGGTCATGTTTGACGAATCAGTCTCAGAAGGAAATTCGGCTGATTTTTTATTTGTGTCGTAAAGAACGACAAGTTCATCGTAAGCCGACTCGTATTGCGTGTAATATCTATCCAGAGATTTGAAGGCGCCTCTGAAGAGAGGTACATTTTTCGGGTCGTTAATTGCCGATTTACTTAATTCATAAATGTATTTAATTTGATCCAAACTAGTTTTCATACCTCGTCGAAGAGTGGCAATTTGTTGAGATACGGAGGTTTCCATGACGCAAAAAACGAAAATACAGTCGAAAGTGGTAAACAAGGGATGCCCAAAAAAGGGGATAGGAGCAATACAAAAACAGAGAAAATACAAGGGGAACTTCGAAAATAGTCAATGAACGATTTTCGAAGTGCTCTGGAAATGTACGAAAATGATTAGTTTGTCAAGGCAACTGATGAGAACAAATGATCATAGGATCGAGAGCAATGCAAACATCACAAAAAGTATACTTATGTACTAACAGTCAAAACGGGACGCTGCCTACGAACAAAGTAGGTTTTGAGGTTTTGAAAAATAAATAAATGAAGTAAATTGAAACCACGCTCTGCTACCAATGTTAAGATTGAGTAGGGGTGTTCGCTAAAAGGATTTTAAACACCAATTAACTTCAATCTATGACGGATTTATTCAAAATAAAATTAAATGAATAAATAAATGGGATCGTTTCTATTAAAAAAATAACCTAGAGGAGCTCCTTTATCGAAAAGAAAGAATAATCTTTAAAAATGAACAGAATAACTAAACAGGGGTCTTCTTGAGAAACAAACTCAATACTATATTATAGTTAAAAACAATTTAACCGTCTGACCGTATTATCCGGATTGAATGTCGCCGACGCAGAACAGTCACTCACGTAAACCGAAAAGCGATGTGTGCTGAGGGTAGAATGTGTGGTGCTGCTTTCTGAAGGGGGAAGCTGCAAAAAAGAACAAAAGGGACATGTGATGAGCAACGTGGTGGGTCTGCTTGGTTCTCCGAGACCAAATCGACATGATGGCTTGAATAAACTCACATCAATCGACGATCAGACGAAAAAATGCCGTGCTTCGATTTTGTCAAGTGACAATGTCGGATGTGTGGAATTCTGATGATCCACTGATGCTCCCAACTGAATCCAGTGGAAGGAAAATGGCGATGGGATGAGTACCAGTCTTTCACAGCCGTTCACAAGGGCACGGGGCAACATGAAAAGAGGAACTGGCGGACGAAACTGAGGCTCAGAAAGTCTCCCCTCCCGAGGATGGCGTTCTCGCAGTCGTGGATTAGAGTTCACAGTTTACACCACGCACATCACTGTATTCACATTGTAGTCGGTTTTTTTTGTTGGGATAAAAGTAAACATGACCGAAACGGCCGAGAAAAAAAAGAACAAGAACAAATGACCTAGGCGTTCATCAGTTGCCTTAACAATCTCATTCATGAGCTACTGAATAGTCGGAAGGTTGCTGTAGTATTACTGTATCATCTCATTCATGAGCTAATGAATAGTCAGAAGGCATTTTACTCCATCCACCCACCTGCCACCAAAACTCCACCCACCTCCCTACAACCCGCCACCCACCTCCCTACATCCCGCCACCCACCTCCCTACAATCCGCCACCCACCTCCCTACAATCCTCTAGCTACCCCACCCTCTCTCGTTTGGATCCAATAGGACCTAGGAGATCCGTCCTTTTCTGTGACAGTTCCTTCCTGTCTCAAGTCGCGGATGTATACTTGGTCTCCGACGTTCAGCTCCGGTTTTTCCGTTCTGGCGCCATGTCTTCGGTCGAAGTAGTACTTCCTCTTCTCTCTATCCGCTCTCTCGAATTCTTGGACCCTCTTCATATCTGGGAGGTGTGGACGTAAATTCTCTGAGGAGATGGGCACCATAGTTCGCAGCCGGCGTCCCATGAGCAACTCAGACGGCGAGAACCCGTTTTTTAGAGGAGTTGAGTTATAGAAAAGATGACCAACTCTCCAGTTGTCACATTTTGCCAAGATTTTCTTCGCAGTATGTACGGCTGATTCGGCCTGACCGTTCGATTGGGGGAAGTGAGGGCTACTTGTAATTGCCTGAAAACCCCAAGATTTGGCAAAATTCCTGAATTCCTCAGAATCAAATTGAGGTCCGTTGTCGGAACGTACAACCCTAGGGACTCCCTGATGGCTAAATAATCTTTGCAGGACTGCAATCACTGCTGATGATGACGTAGAGCTCAGCTTCTGCACTTCTATAAATCGTGAGAAATAGTCTTGCACCACCAAAAATATTTCCTTGCCATGCTGCATGAGGTCACATCCCACGGTCGACCAAGGAAGGTCAGGGAAGGGGGTTGGAAGCAGAGGGTCTTTCCTAGGGGTTCTATTAATAGCGCAAATATAGCAATCTGCAACCTTTCTTTCGATATCCTTTGATATCTCAGGCCACCATATTGTAGCTTGTGCTAAGCTTTTACATTTATTGACCCCTAGATGACCTGAATGTAATTTCTCCAGCATTTGCAAACGTAAAGCTCTAGGGATTACAATTCTGTTCGACATCAAGATAATACCATTATTGTATGTGAGTGACATGCGGTACTTGTACAACGGAGAACGCTTTGGATCATCCTCTGAATTTCGTTGCCAGTTGTTCGCGATGTACGCTATAACTTGCTGTAGCGTGGTATCTTCTTCCGTCCGCTCAACGATACTAGAGTGAAGGATATCAGAAACAGGCAAGTTATTATGTATAAACTCCACAGAACTTTCAATGATTTGACAACTAGAAACATCTTCCACTTCATAGACTATGAATCATAGTCTAGATGTTCCACTCGTGATAGTGTGTCCGGAACGTAGAATTTCTTTCCCGAAACATGTGAAATGGTGAAATCGAATCCAAGGAGTCGAAGGCGGAACCGTTGGATTCGAGGCGACAAATCGTGAATAGCCTTAGTCCCCAAAAGCGAAACTAAAGGTTTATGGTCTGTCAGTATAGAAAACGATAACCCCCTCAGATACATAGACAGCCGCCCACGATATTCCCAGAGCTTCTTTTTCAATTTGGGCGTAATTAATTTCTGCTGGTAAAAGAGCCCTCGAAACATAAACAATCGGTTGAAAATCGTCCGAATCTTCAGATCTTTGTTCCAGAACTGCTCCCAGTGCATATGACGAACGAAGAGTCAGTTGACAACCTAGTTTCAGATTTTGGGTCGAAAGGTTGAAGAAGTGGAGGTGAAGTAAGAGCCTTTTTCATTGACTCAAAAGCAAGTTGTTGTGAGGTTGTCCAAATAAAATCTACGTTTGACCTCAGAAGGTTCTGAAGCGGGTTTGAAAGCTCGGATGCATTAGGAATGAATTTAGAAAGATAGTTATACATGCCGAAGAACCTTTTTAGTTCAGTTGTATTTTTGGGTTGGGGAAATTGTAATATAGCTTTTACCTTGTTCTGATCAGGTTTAATGCCTTTGTCAGTTACCTCGTGACCAAGGAAGAGTACCGATTTTTTTGCTATTTCGCATTTTTCACGATTGAGAGTGATGTTAAATTTTTGGAGTTGTTGTAGCACAACGTGGAGACGTCTATCATGTTCCTCGAGGCTGTTACCAAAAACCAAAATATCATCCATTAAATTGGTACACCCTTCGATGCCAGTCAAAATTTGGCGTAAACGACGTTGAAAATGTTCAGGGGCAGAACAAATTCCAAAAGGAAGTCGAAGGAAACGGTAACGACCAAATGGGCTAATAAATGTAGTTAAGTTCCTTGAGTCCCGGTCCAGAGGTATCTGCCAGAATCCCATACGGGCATCTAATTTGGAAAAGAACTTTGCCTGTCCAACGGCGGCTAATGCTTCTTCTGACGAAGGTAGAATAATATATATATATATATAATATATATATAATATATATATATAATATATATATATAATAATATAAGCTCAACGAATACGTAATGAGAGAACGTAATCGAACTGAACCATCGCGCTTAGGTACTACTACGATTGGAGAGCACCATTCGGTTGCTTCATCGACACTTTCGATGATACTGAGTTTCTTCATCCTAGTAATTTCCTGTCTCACCTTCTCATAAAACGGAAGAGGAATACGGCGGGGGGCAGCTATCGCATAAGGTACCGCATCCTTTTTCAATTTGATTTTGTAAGGGTCACCTACCAATAAACCTGGGTGTGAAGCAAACAGTCCTTTGTAGCTATTGGCCAGGTGATTCAGTGACGAAAGGGAATTGATCACAAGAGGGGAATCAAATGTTAGTAATGAGAGGGATTTTATTGCAGGGCGTCCCAATAGTGGCTGTTTTAGTTCTTTAATGACGTAAATAACTTCTTTACAAGATTTTCCCTCGTTGGAACGAAGTGGAGCGGAGAATTTGCCTAAGCAGGTTAGAGTGGACCGCCCTGCGTGTTCAATCTTGCCTTCGTATGGGAAGAGTTTAGGCCTATACTTTAGCGTATCCCAGCAATTTTGTGGGATGCAAGTCACGTCGGCCCCAGTGTCGACCTTGAAAGTGATCAATTTTCCGGTTAGATGTAAATCTACTTTTATGGCGGGTATGATATTTTCGTTAATAGAAAGTGTTTGCAGTTCTACGGATTCCAGGTAGGTCTCGCCGCCACCCTCATTTTGACAAATCTCTCCAATTTTCGAGGATTGTTCTTTTGTTCTACAGACACTAGCAAAGTGACCCAGTATTTTACAAAATGTGCACCTGTGATTTCGAGCTTTGCATTCCTCAAATTTGTGGAATTTTTCTTCGCCGCACCTAAAGCAGCGGAATTTGCGAGGCTTAGAAAGTTTTGGAGTCGGATTTTTGGATAGGGCCAATGTTTCTAGTTTGGAGTTAGAGGTAAAGTCACTGCGAATTGTATTTTGCTTGCCTTTCACTGATTCATGCAACTTTATTTTAGTAATTGCGGATTCCAAAGTTAAGTACGAATCCATTTGTAGAGTTTCGGATAAATTTTGATCCCTAACACCAACCACTAGCCGGTCACGTAATAGTTCGTCATGGAGAGGCCCATAAGAGCAGGTTCGTATTAATTTATAGAGACTGACGATAAAACTCTCCGCATCTTCATTTTCAAGTTGGGTGCGTTTGTTGAATTTGGCCCGTTCGTAAATTAAATTAATCTTTTTCTCGTAAAATGTATTGAATCGATTGAGGACTTGGTCGTATGATGGTGAATCGAAGTTGAACGATTCATAAACGTCCTCAGCATCATCTCCCATACACAGTAAAAGAACACTTACTTGGACGTCGTCTGGCTCGTGGATTAACCGAGATGTAAGTCGATACCTTTCAAATTTTCTCCTCCAAGCATTCCAGTCCAACTTGTTCTGGCTGCTGTCGAAGTTCGGAAACGGTAATGTGGAAAATGAAAACCCCTTGGTTGTTTTCGGTTTTTCTTCATCAAAATCTGCAGGCGCGAAGCCTGGTTCTTTCTGGTGACGCGTTGTTCGCCGCATGATTAAATTATAAAAAGCACTTCTGACACCATGTAAGTCTACTTAAAATATATGAAATGAGTAGTCCATTCCAGAGCGAATCTCATCAAAGAATGTAATTCTAATTAATTTCAAAATTCATACAACTGTTCAGTCAACTGGGAAATATGGGATGAAATACTTAATAACTATAATAAATGGAGGTGGATACAGTGACTCCTCAACAGGAATGAATTATCTACTGAAGATTTATCTACTAAAAAGTACACCAAAAACACTAAAATATCAACTTATTTACAAAAACCAAAATTCAAAATATAAAATACTCAATAAAAATGTTTCATGTGACCCGACTAGGTACTGAAACCAGTAATTCGTCCTTTGCGGGAAATCTCTACTTTATGTGTAACAGCATTGCAACCTTCCAGTATTTTCGGCACCTCGCGTCACTTTTCTCTTGACAAGACTTTTTGCGTATTTTCTACTTTGTGTGAATTTTGAGTTAAATTTCCTACGCGTTCGTCGAAATATTTCGTTACTCGTCGATTTTCTTCATCGAAGAACGAAGAACCGCCACGAACTCCTTTTAAACGACTCGAAACTGTTTGTAACTTTCCAGTGTTTTTTGTGTGGATTTTTTTGGTTTTTTTTTTGGTTCAGTCGTATTTTCTGAGTCATTTTCCGTTCATATTAATAAACTCCGAATTCTATTTTCCTTCGTTCGACTTCGCCATGTGGCAGTCGAAATTGACGGTTTAGCGAGAAGCCGCGGATCTTCGGATTTTCGACGTCCAAAATGGATTTGATATTTCACGAAAAAGTCAGTCGTTTATCAAGTGTTATTTTTAACATTTAGTCGAAGTAGGTGGTGATTCGAATGTGATTCCAACGCACGAATCCACAGTCACGCAGCGTGGCTATGAGAGCGAATTTTCGAAGGAATAACTGGTTTTATGTACCGTTTATTTGCCGAATAACATGTCACTTTATAGATTTTTCTACGCTGAACACGATGGTGAAGTCAGAATAGCGATATCTCATTCCGTTACCAAATTAGAGCAGAGTTAACATGAAGATCATATCAAGTGTCAACCACGTTTCTTCATCTTCAAAGTGCTCCAGTTTGAGAACGGAATGAGATACCGCAATTCTGACTTCGCCATCGTGTTCAGCGTGAAAAAAACCTTTAAAATGCCCTTTTACATTGGGAATTCATGGGTAAATCCCCCCTTAAAACTCCCCTACACCCCCCTTAGAATGGTCCGATTCTGCCCATCTACGAACTTAGCCTGTCGATTGCCAAGACAGATTTTTTGTGATTTTGAACCAAGAATAGTACCTTCAAACATTACCCATAAATTCCAAAAACACAGTCACAGTCCAAATCCACAGTCACGCAGCATGGCTATAAGAGCGAATTTTTGAACAAGTAACTGGTTCTATGTAAAATGTCTCCGTTTTACTGGTTTTATAAGAGAATTTTGTCTCGATTTTTTCCAGTGTAACCAGTTATTTCTTCGAAAATTCGCTCTTATTGCCATGCTGCATGACTATGTTTAAAGATTTTTAACGCTGAATACGATGGTGAAGTCAGAATTGCGATATCTTAATTCGTCCACAAACTAGAGCACTTTGAAGATGAAGAAACGTGGTTGTTACTTGAGATGCTCTTCACGATTCATCTGCTCTAACCAATAACGGAATGGGATACCGCAATTCTGACTTCACCATCGTTTAAGGGTTAAAAATTCTGAAAAGTTGTGGGTTACATAGCAGAAAATCGTGGCAAAATTCGTTATAAAACCACTAAAATGGAGACATTTCACATAAAACCAGTTATTTCTTCGAAAATTCGCTCTTATATCCATGCTGCGTGACTGTGGATTTTTTTTTTTTTTTAATTTAACGAAATATTCATGTTAAAAACCTCCATTTTTTGTTCGTAATCTTCGAATGATTCAATTTATATTGTCCCCACTTATCGTTCCGTCTGACGTTTTCCAGCAAGAGGGCTCCCTCTGCGCTCAGCACTGTCTGAACGCGCTGCTCCAAGGGCCGTTCTTCACGCCCGTCGACCTCGCGACGCTTGCGCAGCGGATGGACGACGAAGAGCGGTCTTTCATGGCCGAGTCGGGAATTGACAGCGAAGAGTACCGGACGTTCCTTCAAGTGAGCTCTTAACCCTTAATATCCCAACTGTTTCTTCATCTTCAAAGTGCTCCAGTTCGAGAACGGATCAAGATATCGCAATTCTGATTTCACCATCGTGTTCAGCGTAAAAAAACGTTTGAAAATTCATAGTCATGCAGCATGGCAATAAGAGCGAATTTTCGAAGAAATAACTAGTTTTATGTAAAATGTCTCCCATTTTCGGGTTTTGTAACAAAGTTTGCCAAGTAGCGGCTCAATTTATAGATTTTTCAACGCTGAACACGATGGTGAAGTCATAATTGCGATATCTCATTCCGTTAGCTGATTAGAGCAAATCAACCGTGAAGAGCATCCCAAGTGTCAACCACGTTTCTTCATCTTCAAACTGCTCCAGTTTGAGAACGGAATGAGATATCGACATTCTGACTTCACTATCGAGTTCAGCGTAAAAAAAACCTTTGAAAATTCATAGTCATGCAGCATGGCAATGAGAGCGAATTTTCGAAGAAATAACTAGTTTCATGTAAAATGTCTCCCATTTTCGGGTTTTATAACAAATTTTGCCGAGTAGCGGCTCAGTTTATAGATTTTTCAACGCTGAACACGATGGTGAAGTCAGAATTGCGATATCTCATTCCGTTAGCTGATTAGAGCAAATCAACCGTGAAGACCATCCCAAGTGTCAACCACGTTTCTTCATCTTCAAAGTGCTCCAGTTTGAAAACGGAATGAGATATCGCAATTCTGACTTCACCATCGTGTTCAGCGTTGAAAAACCTTTAAGATGAGGCGTCACTTGTCAGAATGTTTCATTTTGGGAATTTATGAGGAATTTTCCTCCCCCTTAAAACTCCCCTACACCCCCCTTAGAGTGTCCCGATTCTGCCCATCCACGAACTTAGCCTGTCGATTGCCAAGACAGATTTTTTGTACAAATTTGAACTTTTTATCTCATTTCTATCGAGGGTTATCATCTGGAATGACACATACATAAATATACATATATAGACCTATATACATATAATTTTTGGTGTCTGTCGGCAGTGGATTCAGGATGGTCTGAAACGGATTTTGGTATGAAAATTTTTCGAAAATTCGAGTTTGAACAATTTTGAATTGAGCACATAATCACTGGAAGGTCCAGAGTCCAACAGCATGATGTGGTTGTCTTTAGCTCAATTAATTAAAGCCTATTCATCAATTAAATTAATTGAAGCCTTACTTTTGAATGATTCTTTATTAAACACATTTACATTTATAATTTTATAATATAACACATTATTATTATATTTTATTCATTTTCAGCAACCCTCCGGAAACATGGATGACAGCGGTTTCTTCTCAGTGCAAGTCATCAGTTCCGCCCTCGCCGTTTGGTCGCTCGATCTCGTCCCGTACAAAACGGTTTCCTCGCTCAACCCTCAGTGAGTTATGTATACAAAATACTTGACCTTTGCACTTGTTGAATGACCCGTGCGTTGCTCAGGATTACCATGTGAGAAACTTACGTGTGAGGCATTTAAAATGAGGTGTCACTTGTCAGACTATTCCATCTGGGAATTTTTAAGTGATTAATGGGAAATTCCTCCGAACTTTCCGCAAACTTTGGTCCGAAAATCCGGACAAATTAACCTAGTGCTAACTTCAGGAGGTCCGAAAAACCGCGATTTTTTGCGACTTTTTTCAGTTTTTCAGCAATAACTCCAAAACTGAGCGTTGTATCGAGATGACCACTCTAATCTAAATTAAAGTAGACTAAATTTACTACAGAATGAGCTGGTCGAACTCAATTTTCTACTAACTGGAGTCTGAGATACATAGGCTCAAAGATAAGCAAAATTGCCCAAAATGGTTGACATTTGGTGGGTTGTTCCTACCCATCTAGGAGTGCTATAGCCGAAAATCCGGACAAATTAACCTTGTGCTAACTTCAGGAGGTCCGAAAAACTGCGTTTTTTTGGGACTTTTTTCAGTTTTTCAACAATAACTCCAAAACTGAGCGTTGTATCGAGAAGACCTCTCTATTATAAATTAAAGTAGACTAAATTTACTACAGAACGAGCTGGTCAAACTCAATTTTCTACTAACCGACGTCGGAGATACATAGGCTCAAAGATAAGCAAAATTGCCCAAAATGGTTAACATTTGGTGGGTTGTTCCTACCCATCTAGGAGTGCTATAGCTGAAAATCCGGACAAATTAACCTTGTGCTAACTTCAGGAGGTACGAAAAACCGCGATTTTTTGGGACTTTTTTCAGTTTTTCAACAATAACTCCAAAACTGAGCGTTGTATCGAGAAGACCACTCTATTATAAATTAAAGTAGACTAAATTTACTACAGAACGAGCTGGTCAAACTCAATGTTCTACTAACCGACGTCGGACATACATAGGCTCAAAGATAGGCGAAATTGCCCAAAATGGTTGACATTTGGTGGGTTGTTCCTACCCATCTAGGAGTGCTATAGCTGAAAATCCGGACAAATTAACCTTGTGCTAACTTCAGGAGGTACGAAAAACCGCGATTTTTTGGGACTTTTTTCAGTTTTTCAACAATAACTCCAAAACTGAGCGTTGTATCGAGAAGACCACTCTATTATAAATTAAAGTAGACTAAATTTACTACAGAACGAGCTGGTCAAACTCAATGTTCTACTAACCGACGTCGGAGATACATAGGCTCAAAGATAGGCGAAATTGCCCAAAATGGTTGACATTTGGTGGGTTGTTCCTACCCATCTAGGAGTGCTATAGCTGAAAATCCGGACAAATTAACCTTGTGCTAACTTCAGGAGGTACGAAAAACCGCGATTTTTTGGGACTTTTTTCAGTTTTTCAACAATAACTCCAAAACTGAGCGTTGTATCGAGAAGACCTCTCTATTATAAATTAGACTAAATTTACTACAGAACGAGCTGGTCAAACTCAATGTTCTACTAACCGGCGTCGGAGATACATAGGCTCAAAGATAAGCAAAATCGCCCAAAATGGTTGACATTTGGTGGGTTGTTCCTACCCATCTAGGAGTGCTATAGCCGAAAATCCGGACAAATTAACCTTGTTCTAACTTCAGGAGGTCCGAAAAACTGCGTTTTTTTGGGACTTTTTTCAGTTTTTCAACAATAACTCCAAAACTGAGCGTTGTATCGAGAAGACCTCTCTATTATAAATTAAAGTAGACTAAATTTACTACAGAACGAGCTGGTCAAACTCATTTTTCTACTAACCGACGTCGGAGATACATAGGCTCAAAGATAAGCAAAATTGCCCAAAATGGTTGACATTTGGTGGGTTGTTCCTACCCATCTAGGAGTGCTATAGCTGAAAATCCGGACAAATTAACCTTGTGCTAACTTCAGGAGGTACGAAAAACCGCGATTTTTTGGGACTTTTTTCAGTTTTTCAACAATAACTCCAAAACTGAGCGTTGTATCGAGAAGACCACTCTATTATAAATTAAAGTAGACTAAATTTACTACAGAACGAGCTGGTCAAACTCAATTTTCTACTAACCGACGTCGGAGATACATCGGCTCAAAGATAGGCGAAATTGCCCAAAATGGTTGACATTTGGTGGGTTGTTCCTACCCATCTAGGAGTGCTATAGCCAAAAATCCGGACAAATTAACCTTGTTCTAACTTCACGAGGTCCGAAAAACTGCGTTTTTTTGGGACTTTTTTGAGTTTTTCAGCAATAACTCCAAAACTGAGCGTTGTATCGAGAAGACCACTCTATTATAAATTAAAGTAGACTAAATTTACTACAGAACGAGCTGGTCAAACTCAATTTTCTACTAACCGACGTCGGAGATACATCGGCTCAAAGATAGGCGAAATTGCCCAAAATGGTTGACATTTGGTGGGTTGTTCCTACCCATCTAGGAGTGCTATAGCTGAAAATCCGGACAAATTAACCTTGTGCTAACTTCAGGAGGTACGAAAAACCGCGATTTTTTGGGACTTTTTTCAGTTTTTCAACAATAACTCCAAAACTGAGCGTTGTATCGAGAAGACCACTCTATTATAAATTAAAGTAGACTAAATTTACTACAGAACGAGCTGGTCAAACTCAATGTTCTACTAACCGACGTCGGAGATACATAGGCTCAAAGATAGGCGAAATTGCCCAAAATGGTTGACATTTGGTGGGTTGTTCCTACCCATCTAGGAGTGCTATAGCCGAAAATCCGGACAAATTAACCTTGTGCTAACTTCAGGAGGTCCGAAAAACCGCGATTTTTTGGGACTTTTTTGAGTTTTTCAGCAATAACTCCAAAACTGAGCGTTGTATCGAGAAGACCACTCTATTATAAATTAAAGTAGACTAAATTTACTACAGAACGAGCTGGTCAAACTCAATTTTCTACTAACCGGCGTCGGAGATACATAGGCTCAAAGATAAGCAAAATTGCCCAAAACGTGTTGAAATTTTGTGGGTTGTTCCTACCCATCTAGGAGTGCTATAGCCAAAAATCCGGACAAATTAACCTTGTTCTAACTTCACGAGGTCCGAAAAACTGCGTTTTTTTGGGACTTTTTTGAGTTTTTCAGCAATAACTCCAAAACTGAGCGTTGTATCGAGAAGACCACTTCATTATAAATTAAAGTAGACTAAATTTACTACAGAACGAGCTGGTCAAACTCAATTTTCTACTAACCGACGTCGGAGATACATCGGCTCAAAGATAGGCGAAATTGCCCAAAATGGTTGACATTTGGTGGGTTGTTCCTACCCATCTAGGAGTGCTATAGCCGAAAATCCGGACAAATTAACCTTGTGCTAACTTCAGGAGGTCTGAAAAACCGCGATTTTTTGGGACTTTTTTCAGTTTTTCAACAATAACTCCAAAACTGAGCGTTGTATCGAGAAGACCTCTCTATTATAAATTAAAGTAGACTAAATTTACTACAGAACGAGCTGGTCAAACTCAATTTTCTACTAACCGACGTCGGAGATACATAGGCTCAAGGATAGGCGAAATTGCCCAAAATGGTTGACATTTGGTGGGTTGTTCCTACCCATCTAGGAGTGCTATAGCCGAAAATCCGGACAAATTAACCTTGTGCTAACTTCAGGAGGTCCGAAAAACCGCGATTTTTTGGGACTTTTTTCAGTTTTTCAACAATAACTCCAAAACTGAGCGTTGTATCGAGAAGACCACTCTATTATAAATTAAAGTAGACTAAATTTACTACAGAACGAGCTGGTCAAACTCAATTTTCTACTAACCGACGTCGGAGATACATAGGCTCAAAGATAAGCAAAATCGCCCAAAATGGTTGACTATTGGTGGGTTGTTCCTACCCATCTAGGAGTGCTATAGCCGAAAATCCGGACAAATTAACCTTGTGCTAACTTCAGGAGGTCTGAAAAACCGCGATTTTTTGGGACTTTTTTCAGTTTTTCAACAATAACTCCAAAACTGAGCGTTGTATCGAGAAGACCACACTATTATAAATTAAAGTAGACTAAATTTACTACAGAACGAGCTGGTCAAACTCAATGTTCTACTAACCGACGTCGGAGATACATAGGCTCAAAGATAGGCGAAATTGCCCAAAATGGTTGACATTTGGTGGGTTGTTCCTACCCATCTAGGAGTGCTATTGCCGAAAATCCGGACAATTTAACCTTGTTCTAACTTCAGGAGGTCCGAAAAACCGCGATTTTTTGGAACTTTTTTTCAGTTTTTCAGCAATAACTCGAAAACTGAGCGTTGTATCGAGAAGACCACTCTATTATAAATCAAAGTAGACTAAATGTACTACAGAATGAGCTGGTCGAACTCAATTTTCTACTAACTGGATTCTGAGATGCATAGGCTCAAAGATAAGCAAAATTGCCCAAAATGGTTGACATTTGGTGGGTTGTTCCTACCCATCTAGGAGTGCTATAGCCGAAAATCCGGACAAATTAACCTTGTGCTAACTTCAGGAGGTCCGAAAAACCGCGATTTTTTGGGACTTTTTTCAGTTTTTCAGCAATAACTCCAAAACTGAGCGTTGTATCGAGAAGACCACTCTATTATAAATTAAAGTAGACTAAATTTACTACAGAACGAGCTGGTCAAACTCAATGTTCTACTAACCGACGTCGGAGATACATAGGCTCAAAGATAGGCGAAATGGCCCAAAATGGTTGACATTTGGTGGGTTGTTCCTACCCATCTAGGAGTGCTATAGCCGAAAATCCGGACAAATTAACCTTGTGCTAACTTCAGGAGGTCCGAAAAACCGCGATTTTTTGGAACTTTTTTTCAGTTTTTCAGCAATAACTCCAAAACTGAGCGTTGTAGCGAGACGACCACTCTAATCTAAATTAAAGTAGACTAAATTTACTACAGAACGAGCTGGTCAAACTCAATTTTCTACTAACCGACGTCAGAGATACATAGGCTCAAAGATAAGCAAAATTGCCCAAAATGGTTGAAATTATGTGGGTTGTTCCTACCCATCTAGGAGTGCTATAGCCGAAAATCCGGACAAATTAACCTTGTGCTAACTTCAGGAGGTCCGAAAAACCGCGATTTTTTGGGACTTTTTTCAGTTTTTCAGCAATAACTCCAAAACTGAGCGTTGTATCGAGAAGACCACTCTAATCTAAATTAAAGTAGACTAAATTTACTACAGAACGAGCTGGTCAAACTCAATTTTCTACTAACCGACGTCAGAGATACATCGGCTCAAAGATAGGCGAAATGGCCCAAAATGGTTGACATTTGGTGGGTTGTTCCTACCCATCTAGGAGTGCTATAGCCGAAAATCCGGACAAATTAACCTTGTGCTAACTTCAGGAGGTCCGAAAAACCGCGATTTTTTGGGACTTTTTTCAGTTTTTCAGCAATAACTCCAAAACTGAGCGTTGTATCGAGAAGACCACTCTAATCTAAATTAAAGTAGACTAAATTTACTACAGAACGAGCTGGTCAAACTCAATTTTCTACTAACCGACGTCAGAGATACATCGGCTCAAAGATAGGCGAAATGGCCCAAAATGGTTGACATTTGGTGGGTTGTTCCTACCCATCTAGGAGTGCTATAGCCGAAAATCCGGACAATTTAACCTTGTTCTAACTTCAGGAGGTCCGAAAAACCGCGATTTTTTGGGACTTTTTTGAGTTTTTCAGCAATAACTCCAAAACTGAGCGTTGTATCGAGAAGACCACTCTATTATAAATTAAAGTAGACTACATTTACTACAGAATGAGCTGGTCGAACTCAATTTTCTACTAACTGGATTCTGAGATAGATAGGCGTAAAGATGGTTCAAATTGCCCAAAATGGTTGAACTCCTGAAGAAATCAGTTCGACGAAGTGCTACTTAGAATGTGTATTTTGCAGGGATCAGAACGCGTATATCTGCAACTACAAGGAGCACTGGTTCACGATAAGGAAATTGGGGAGGCAGTGGTTCAACTTGAATTCCCTCTTATCGGGTCCCGAACTCATTTCGACGACGTACCTGTCCATTTTCCTCGCCACGCTCGAACAAGGAGGTAAGCAGTTTTGAGGGTACATTCTACATAGAAATGACCATAGAATGAGAGAGTATCGTCTTAATTCATCTTGGAGTAAGAGAGCGTTAGGAGCCACTCAGCTGATCCAGGACCTGGGTAGCCTTAAGATAAAGCCCTGAGGATGCTACAAACCAAATGACAGATTCATAATGTGACTAGCATAGAAATTAGCTTTAGGGGCCACTCAGCTGATCCAGGGCCATTTCGGCTTTAAGTTAAGACTTAAGGAGGCTACAGACCAAATTACAGCTTCATAGTGTGAGTTTGCTTTGTATTTCTTTCAGGTTACTCGATATTCATAGTTGAAGGCAGACTTCCCCCCTGCCCTGCTGAGGAGGCGCTCCTAGTCACGCCTGCTGTTCCCCGTTCAAAGCCCCGCACACAAGCTCGTACCCAAAGCTCGTCGGATGACCCAGATCTCGAGAAGGCCATAAAGTAAGGTTACCTAGCACTATACTATTACTATTAACATGACACATGATTGGGCTCAGTTTACACATCAAGGGGTTGGGCAAGTAGGAAGGATTGGGCTCAGTTTACACATCAAGGGGTTAGGAAAGTAGGAAGGATTGGGCTCAGTTTACACATCAAGAGGTTAGGCAAGTAGGAAGGATTGGGCTCAGTTTACACATCAAGGGGTTAGGCAAGTAGGAAGGATTGGGCTCAGTTTACACATGAAGAGGTTTGGCAAGTAGGAAGGATTGGGCTCAGTTTACACATCAAGAGGTTAGGCAAGTAGGAAGGATTGGGCTCAGTTTACACATCAAGGGGTTGGGCAAGTAGGAAGGATTGGGCTCAGTTTACACATCAAGAGGTTAGGCAAGTAGGAAGGATTGGGCTCAGTTTACACATCAAGGGGTTAGGCAAGTAGGAAAATTGGGCTCTGTAACCCGGGGAGGTTAGGCAATTACGCCCACCCAGAGGGATAGCCGGACCATGCTTTCACAGACCCACCTATCCCTAGAGTGGTCGAAACAAAAACACGAGACAGCAAACCATTACAGGGTATACTATGATACATAAGTCTGAGTATACATACCTGCATATCACCATTCGATTCAGCTTGAAAATATACCTAAAAATACACGTTTTTTCGCATACAAACTCAATTTTCTCAAGAATGTTCCCCTTAAAAATGAAAAACTGATTATACCGTTAGAAAGCTGAGATGTTGGCGCAGTTTTGAGCGTTCTTGCATCTCATAAAAACATCAGTTCTCATAGTTCAATTTCCGATTGAAGAACGTCGAGTTTTTCAAAATTAGGTAAAATTTGCTTTTCAGAGGGCTTTTTCGTGACTCAAACCTTGATTTTCAAATACGTCCAGGTATCTATCCAATAGGAAATTTTACGCTCTTTCCAACGGTATCCTCAGATTTGAGATTACTTGAAAAATGAAAGAGTTGTGGGCATTTTAAGCTAACAAGATCGAAAACACGAAAAAAATCTTAAATCTTGAATAACTCGGAAATGAAGTCTTTAAAACAAAAAGTCTAAGGGTTACTTTTTGTTGCAAATTAGTTGTAAAATTGATTCCTTGAGTTTGTCACACCTGTACACCCTATAAACTTTAGTCAGCTTTGCCGCGTACCTCTAACTGGATTCACATAATACACTTTTTTTGCATACAAATTCAATTTTCTCAAGAAAGTTCCCCCCTAAAAAAGGAAAACTAATTATACCGTTAGAAAGCTGAGATGTTGGCGCAGTTTTGACCGTTCTTGCATCTTAAAAAAACATTGATTTTCATAGTTCAATTTCCGATTGAAAAACGTCGAGTTTTTCAAAATTAGGTAAAATTTGCTTTTCAGAGGGCTTTTTCATGACTCAAACCTTGATTTTAAAATACGGTCAGGCATCTATCCGATAGGAAATTTTACGCTCTTTCCAACGGTATCCTCATATTTGGGAATAGTTGAAAAATGAAGGAGTTATGGGTATTTTAAGGAGATAAGATCGAAAACATGAAAAAAAATCTTAAATTTTGAATAACTCGGAAATGAAGTCTTTAAAACAAAACGTCTATGGGGTACTTTTTGTTGCAAATTAGTTGTAGAATTGATTCCTTGAGTTTGTCGCAACTGTTTTGTGTACACCCTATAACACCCTGTAAACTGTAGTCAACTTTGCCACTTAACTGGATGTTATTGATTCACCTTCAGGATGAGCATCGCATTGCAAGACGAAGACGATCCAGGACTGGCGACAGCGCTCAAAGTCAGTTTGGAAGGAGCAGACCGCGACGAGCCGCTCAAAGACACCATCAGTTTAACCCTAAAACCTGATCAGGGATCGCCATCGTCCAGTAGCAAACCGCCGCCTCCGACGAACTCCACGAGTGAGTTTTTTAAATGTTAACAAAGCTTTGGGGTCAACTGCAGTTGACGTTCTCTTAACCGGCGTCCCTTTAGCCGTCCCGTCGCTTTAACCGTCCCGCCGTTTTAACCGTCCCGTCGCTTTAACCGTCCCGTCGCTTTAACCGGCCTTTTGTGGCAACAAAACAGATTGGAGAAGAATGAGAGAAAGACGGATCGCAAAGACGACTAGTCGAATAACCGACCAATGACATCCATCATACATCAGTATAAATACTGATGTATGATGGATGTCATTGGTCGGGACAAGAGAAATTTCTCTTGTCAAATCTGTAGTTACCTACCGAAAATGAGATAAGACCACTCAGGTTCAAATGACTTCGAAGCTATTGTTCTTGTAGACGGAACACTTTATTCTACTGTGTGTGGCTGTACGTAACGCCAAATAAATAATTAACCCGGGAACAACAATATACGTCAATTTGACGCGTGTGTGAATTTCAATTCGTATGTATGCCGCTTGGGAGCGCACCATGTTTACCAGGCGTCGGTGCCAAAACCTAGTGAGTCGAGGTGACGTACCTACATTAGTGCTTGATGGAAATCTGTGTAGGTCATTCTGTATAGGACATTCTACATTAGTTATGTAAAAATTTTGGTACTTTTGAAAATGAAGTCTACATGATGTCCTGAGCATGAAAAGTACCCATACTCGGTGTATTTTTGGATTTTCCAAAATCGGGTATCCAAATTTGAGTTTTTCAAAAAATTTTGGTACTGCTCAAAAACGCCTTCTACACAATGTCCTGAACCTGAAAAGTACCCACACTTGGTATATTAAACGTGTTGGAGGGTTTGGTTGTGGTGGGGGGGGGGGTAGAAGTAAACATAACCCCCCTTAATAATACATCTGGGGAAAAAAAAAAGAAAAGTAAGAAATTAATTTAAAAGATAAAATGTTCTTCTTTGTTTCTTTCTGTATACAGGGGTTATTAAATATACAGGGGTTATTAAATAAAAAAAATTGAAAATTAAAAAAAAAAAAAGTTGTAAGAGTACGAACATGAAATGAACAATACTTGATAGTGAATTTGAACGGCGGATTTGGCATTTGCGCAGGCGTGGACAGCGAAGGGAGCGACGAAGCGCTGCTGAGCGAAGCCATTCGTCTGTCCCTCGAAGGTCAGGAGTCACTGGAGAACGATCAGAGGCTGTCGAGACCTCACGATCAGCGTCATCAACCCGCTCAGTTGCGATCAGACCCCCCTCAACGGTCTAGTGAGTATTTTCAAGTGTCTACCGATGACCACTTGAGTGATCACGCTTTACATTTGTAATGAATGGATGGCTGAGGTGCCCCTGTTCAAGAGGGTGTTAGACAATATGCCCACCCAGAGGGATATCCGGTCTGTGTCTCCAGAACCGTACATCCCCAGAGCGGTCGAACAAAAACATCGAGAACAGGAGAATCGACAAACCATCACACATTTGATGTTGACAACCGAGCAGCTGACTGACACCACAAGTGACAAGTTTTTGACTAAATGCAACATTAACAATTAACAACCCTATACTTAATCAATTGGAAAAATTTGACCAAAACACTTTTAGCGAATTTTTAAAAAAAAGAAGGTATTTATCGCGGTCCAAAATTTTTAAAACTCGAATTTCTGAACTGTTTTTACACCAACATCCATTTCAGATCAAAATACACCGAAAAGAATATTGTTGTATCCATTCCCGTTCGAGGTATCTGATGTCGTTAAGGGTTTTGGGCGCACAATACGAAATCCACAGTCACGCAGCATGGCAATAAGAGCGAATTTTCGAAGAAATAAAGTTATTTCTTCGAAAATTCACTAGTTCTAGTTTTATTCGAAGAAATAAAGTTATTTCTTCGAAAATTCACTAGTTCTAGTTTTATTCGAAGAAATAAAGTTATTTCTTCGAAAATTCACTAGTTCTAGTTTTATTATAACTGGTTTTATAACTACTCGTAATTTGCTTTACGTCTTTTCGATTCATGAAAAAAAACTCTGCAAATTCTTGACACAACGGTTCATTATCTTCTTTGTACAGATCACTAGGTCTAAATGTCTAGATCCTAAATGTTAGATTAATTATTATTATCAATTATCACTAATTATTAACAATTTTATCAAGTACCTACTGAAAATTATTATAATTTATTGTTAGGTATTAATAATTCGTTTTTATTATTGATAATAATAATTATTAATTATTACGATATAATAATAATTATTATTAATTATGATTAATTAATACGATATAATTCTGGGGTTTTTAATACTACGTCGGTAATAATTTTTCTATAAAAGAAGTACCTACCAACAAACATTCGAAATTACCTTCATTTCCGTAGCACGAAACGCACCTCAGAACAACAAACTCATCACTTAAGCCAACATATTATGATGTTCCAAAGAGCTTGTTAGTATGAAAATGGACCTGTATTTCAACAGTTTGATTCACGATCGGGTTGTGAGGCACAATCTTTGAGCCCTCATTGTGAACGAACGGCTGGTCGTACAGAGCTGCGGATGGTCTTAAAAAATTCTACGGAACAAACTCTATCTAAATATGAAATAAAAAACATACCGTTTGATGGGAATTTTTCGAGATATGGAATTTTCAAAATTTCAAAATTCGTTTTGAACCCCTTCCCCTTGACCTAGGGTTATGAAAAGTTTCGTGGATCATTGTGGGGCTGGTCCAAACCCAGAAACCAAATTTCGTAATTTTAACTCAACGCTAACTGGGCAAAGTGCCTCGGACGGCGGACGGCGTACGGCGGACGGACGGATTTTTTTTTATTCGATTTTCTGAATCTACGTATCTTGAAACGTAAACCAACAAATTTTGAGGGGGGGTTAAAATTTTTTTTTCTTTGGGCGATTCCAATGGTTCATTATCGAAGATAATAAACCAAAAAATAAATAAATATCGAAAAATATCGATTCTTTTTTGAAAAATAATCGAAAAATCTCTGATGATCTGACATAACCACGTGAGTCGATCCAATGAAAGTTTACAGTACGCTTTAAAAGGTGTAGGCATGGAGCAGGTACCGTGATATCCAATATTCCATTGTAAATTTTACATTTATGTATGATATGGAAAGGCCTTTTACCAGCAAGCACCATATAAATTAAACATGATGGACCATTGATAGAGACTTCCTTGTAAATTCCTAAGAGCGCAAGTCCACCTGTGGTCAGGGCAAAACAGCGAAAGTCCACAGTTGAGCAGACCAAACAACGTAAGTCCACCAATGCCAGAGACTTACGTTCTTTGGTCTGCTCAGCTGTGGACTTTCGCTGTTTTGCTCAGATCGTCGATGAACTTTCGCTGTTTTGCTCTGATTGTGGATGAACTTTCGCTGTTTTGCTCTGATCGTGGATAGAATTTCGCTGTTTTGCTCTGATCGTGGATGGGCTTTCGCTGTTTTGCTCTGATCGTGGATGGACTTTCGCTGTTTTGCTCTGATCGTGGATGGACTTTCGCTGTTTTGCTCTGATCGTCGATGAACTTTCGCTGTTTTGCTCTGATCGTGGATGGACTTTCGCTGTTTTGCTCTGATCGTGGATGGACTTTCGCTGTTTTGCTCTGATCGTGGATGGACTTTCGCTGTTTTGCTCTGATCGTGGACGGACTTTCGCTGTTTTGCTCTGATCGTGGATGGACTTTCGCTGTTTTGCTCTGATCGTGGACGGACTTTCGCTGTTTTGCTCTGATCGTGGATGGACTTTCGCTGTTTTGCTCTGATCGTGGATGGACTTTCGCTGTTTTGCTCTGATCGTGGATGGACTTTCGCTGTTTTGCTGTGATCGTGGATGGACTTTCGCTGTTTTGCTCTGATCGTCGATGAACTTTCGCTGTTTTGCTCTGATTGTGGATGGACTTTCGCTGTTTTGCTCTGATCGTGGATGGACTTTCGCTGTTTTGCTCTGATCGTGGATGGACTTTCACTGTTTTGCTCTGATCGTGGATGGACTTTCGCTGTTTTGCTCTGATCGTGGATGGACTTTCGCTGTTTTGCCCTGACCACAGGTGGACTTTCGCTGTTTTGCTCTGATCGTGGATGGACTTTCAGTCAATTTTTAATATTTTGAGGTCAAACTTTTGCCCAAAGTTGTGTTGTCAAGAGCTTTATATCGAGGGTCTCACGGCAACACCCCACATCGTAATTTGGGCGACTTTTCAGCAAAGCCAAAAAAAACCATCCGCCAATGACTATGTTTACTGAGTGATTCAGTAAACTAAATTGTGAGATCTAGTGTTACCTAACTTAAGTACCTAACTTATACTTAGTTAGATCGATCCGCCGGGGGAAGACGCTTCGAATGGTACCTATGCGTAACTCATTTTGGCCCAAAAATGACGATGTGGGGTGTTGCCGTGAGACCCTCGATATGGTGCTCTTGACTTCTGAAAATACCCAAACAATGGACTTACGCGCTTATGTCAGTGTAATATCGATTCTTTTTGGAAAACGAATCGATTCTTTTTGAACATCCCTATACCGGATATCCCTCGGGGTGGCCTCCCCTTGAACAGGGGCACTCAGCCACCCATTCATTACACATTGGACTTGAGGCGTTTTTATTTAACAGGGCAGCACTGGCTATCGAGATAATCTTCCATCCGTCCAAGTGTTTATTAATTTTATGTATTTATTTAATTTAATTAATTTTTATTTATTTCAGGTGACTCCCCCGACCTGGACGAAATCCGACGTCGCCGCCTCGCCTACCTCGACAAACAGCAGATCTAACACTCGACCCACCACACGATTCCAACAAGTGATAACGACCCAGTACCTACACTTTTACTGCCTTCTCTCTCCACAAATTCGAGTCCTGTAAAGTTATTTCTTTGGTAAATTGGAAATTTATCAGCTTCCAGAAGATGTTAAGTCAGTATTTTTAAACTTAGAATTCGTAGCAATATTACAAAATAAAGTACCAGTGTTTAAAATTGAAATACTGAAGCGATACCTACTGATTTTAGTTAACCTTGTCCACTGTTGGGGAATCCACCGCTCGAATCTACTGATCAGTCCACTTGTTTCTTGTTATTTTTACCAGCATCTCACTCTTAATATAAATACATGTCACTATTACAAGTATCAAGTAGAAAAAAAAAAAATCCAAACTCATGCAGCATGGCTGTAAGAGCGAATTTTCGAAGAAATGACTGGTTTTATGTAAAATATCTCCGTTTTACTGGTTTTATAACGAATTTGGTCTCTTTTTTTGGCCGAGTAACACCTCAGTTTATAGATTTTTCAACGCTGAACACGATGGTGAATTCAGAATTGCGATATCTCATTCCGTTAGCTGATTAGAGCAAATCAACCGTGAAGAGCATCCCAAGTGTCAACTACGTTTCTTCATCTTCAAAGTGCTCCAGTTTGAGAACGGAATGATATATCGAAATTCTAACTTCACCATCGTAATCAGCGTTAAAAAACCTTTAAACATAGTCATGCAGCATGGCACTTAGAGCGAATTTTTGAAGAAGTAACTGGCTTTATGTAAAATGTCTCCCATTTTCGGATTTTCTAACAAATTTTGCCGAGTAACACCTCGGTTTACAGATTTTTCAACGCTGAACACGATGGTGAAGCCAGAATTTCGATATTTAAGCGTAAAAAAACCTTTGGAAATCCATAGGCATGCAGCATGGCAATAAGAGCAAATTTTCGGAGGAATAACTGGTTTCATGTAAAAATTTTCCATTCTAGTGGTTTTATAACGAATTTTGTCTCTATTTTTTGCTGCGTAACAACTCAGTTTATAGAATTTTCAACACTGAACACGATGGTGAAGTCAGAATTGCGATATCTCATCCCGTTCTCAAACTGGAGTACTTTGAAGATGAAGAAGCGTGGTTGTTACTTGAGATGATCTTCATGGTTATTCTGCTCTAATCTGATAACGGAATGAGATATCGCAATTCTGACTTCACCGTCGATTTACAGTAGAAGTTCTCAAATGATGAGGGGGTTTTGTGTGTGTGGGGGGGGGGGGGGGGGGAGTCACCCAAAAAATGAAAGTCTGACAAGTGACACCTCATTTTAAAGGTTTTTACATGCCGAATAAGACCGTGAAGTCGGAATTGCGATATCTTATTTCGTTCTAAAACTTGAGTACTTTGAAGATGAAGAATAAGTTCTTCTTGTTAAGTCTGCTCTAATCTGATAACGGAATGAGATATCGCAGTTCTGTCTTCACCGTCCTGTTCAGCGTTAAACGGCCAAAAGCTGAGGGGGGTTTTGGGGTGTTTGGGGGGGGGGGGTCACTCAAAAAATGAAAGTCTGTCAAGTGACACCTCATTCTAAAGCTTTTTACACGCTGAACACGATGGTGAAATCAGAATTTTGCTATATCTTATTCCGCTCTCAAACTTGAGATTTCTTCAAAAATTCGCTCTTACAGCCATGCTGCACGACTGTGGATTTTTTTTCTTTTTCGTTCAAGTACCACCAAAAACACCTTTTTTGATATTTTGTCAGGTGGTTTCCGAAATAAACGATTCAATTGAGGTTTTCGGGAAAAGGTGTGACGATAGCGAGATACAAAACCACTTTAGTATGAAGTCTATTGTATTTATACAGAGGTGGAATGATTGATTACACTCGTTCTATCAGAATGGCACAAAGTTACAGAGTGATTACAAGTCGTTACAAGTCATAAGGTGGAAAAAAATTGCCTTTCTACGCGAAAAGTTTTGCGATTTCTCAATCAAATACTGTACGTTTGAGTGAAAGTATTTTGAACGTCGTTAATACACTCCAAGTTATACATTATACAGTATGTTACAATAACACGTTGTTTTTTTGAACAGTTGAATTTACAGTTCTAGAAAAGTGGTTGATACATTCAATTCAAACTACTCAATATTAGAGATGATGAAACGGAAAACGAAGCTTACAAATCTAGCAACAATAATAAGCTTAGTTACAATGAAAGACAATATTTCTCATCTGAGATTAAAATATATTTTGCTCATAAACTTGTTCTTAATTGTATGCCCATCTACTCCAAACCAAAATATGAAAAATTTAAAAAAAATTAGGGTTGTTTACTATTCGAGACCAGGCGAATTTTCGAAAAAGTATGCTACTGTTCTTGGTCCAACATTTTTAAAATTTCCGAAAAATGTGTAGGTATACCAAAATTCGTTGGAATTTAAATGAAAAGTTCAAATTTGCACAAAAAATCTGTTTTGGCAATCAAAATTATATGTTCGAGAAGGGCGTTTCGGGGAGTTGTAAGGGAGTGAAAATTACCCATCAATTCCCAAAAATGGAACAATGTGACAAGTGACACGTCATTTTGAAGGTTTTTTTACGCTGAAATCGATGGTGAAGTCAGAATTGCGATATCTCATTCCGTACTCAAACTAGAGCACTTTGAAGATGAAGAAACGTGGTTGATACTTGAGATGTTCTTCATGGTTCATCTGCTCTAATTGGATTACGAAATGATATATCGCAATTCTGACATCACCATCGTGTTCAGCGTTGAAAAATCTATAAACTGAAGAGTAAAGATGTTACTCGGTAAAAAATGGATACCAAATTTGTTATAAAAACCACTAAAATGGAGACATTTGACATAAAACCGTGGATATTAAAGGTTTTTTTTACGCCGAACACGATGGTGAAGTCAGAATTTCGATATATCATTCCGTTCTCAAACTAGAGCACTTTGAAGATGAAGAAACGTGGTTGTTACTTGAGATGTTCTTCAAGGTTCATCTGCTCTAATTTGATAACGAAATGAGATATCGCAATTCTGACTTCAACATCGTATTCAGCGTTGAAAAATCTATAAACTGGTGTGTTACTCGGCAAAAAAAGACAAAATTTGTTATAAAACCAGTTATTTTTTTTTCGAAAATTCGCTCTTATTGCCATGCTGCATGTCTGTGGATTTGTTTCTACTTCGAACCAGCGCCAAAGTTCGTTTTGAGAACTCGACGATGGAGATGATCCAATTCTGCATCGATTGAACACAAAATTTGTCAAAATCCAGTTAAATATCAGGCAATACGCAGATTATTAAGTTCACTGTAATCGGTACGTAATGTTTACATTCACAGTATTTACACGCCCAAATCATCTTGAATCGTAAGTGCATCCACACGACTCAGATTCACATTAACAAAATAAGCCAAAAGTCCCCTACAGAATGATATAGTTTTCCAATTCAATGTAACGCCACAAATTCTACTTCAGAACTACGAATTTTTTAAAATTTATTTCGGTTTTTTATCAGTGCGTTTTTCATTGAATTACAAGTTTTTAAGTAAACTCTCTATACAGTTACTATTAACCGCAATAAATCGATGCTCTCACGGCAACACCCCACATCGTCACTTTTGGGCCAAAATGAGTTACGCGTACCATTTGAATCGTCTTCTCCCGGCGGATCGATCTAACTAAGTATAAGTTAGGTCCCCCAGTTAGGTAACACTAAATCTCACGATTTACTTCACTGAATCACTAAGTGAACATAGTCACTGGCAGGTGGTTTTTTTGGCTCAGCTGAAAACTCGCCCAAAATGACGATGTGGGGAGTTGCCGTGAGACCCTCGAAACGTTCAAATTCGCGATATTCAAATTGGAAATGTACAATTTAAAAATATAGAGCTAGAATTCAGTCTAAACCAAGTGAAAGGATCTTCCTTTTACAGTGGAAGTGGATAAAAATAGTTTTACTTGTATTAAACGTTATATTTACGTGTAGTTTTAGCCTTTTTTATGTACACTGCTATAAAACGCCTACGAGCTATTCGGTGGTTGATTCTTAAAAAGAGTGAGGAAATTTTATTAGGAAATTGTGTTGATTAGAGAAGGTTGGATTTGGTGACATGTTGACATTTCTGTGTGAGTATTTTCGTTTTTAGTGAAGTGGGTGAAAAAGTAGAATTTAGAGGAGCTTCAAACCCCCTCAAATAACCTAATACCAGGTAACCTATTACCAGGTAAACCCTATTACGGGAAGAACTGTTATGAAAACTTGGGGGAAAGGCCTTCGACTGAGATGGGCGTATTCATATTCATAAATATCAGTACAAATAAAATTTATAAATTAGAAAATATCAATATGTATATGAATACAAAATTTGTATTAAATTATTTAATAAAGCCATAATCACATATTTTTATCCATTTTCTCAGAACTTCGCCTTTTTTTGTGAATTTCCCCGAAAATTCACATTTTTGTGTGCATTTTCCCAGAAATTCAGTTTTTGTGTGTGAATTTTCCCAGAAATTCAAAATGTTTTTATGTGAATTTACCCATAAATTCACATTTCTTGAGTTGATTTTCCCAGAAATTCACATTTTTGTGCTAATTTCCTCAGAAATTCTCATTTTTTGTGAGAATTTTCCCGGAAATTCACATTTTTTGTGTGAATGTTTCCCAGAAATTTTCATTTTTCGTGAATTTTACTAAAATTTACTGTTTTTTTTTCTCGTAGATGTCACCCAAATTTTCATATTTTACAAAGAATTCTTGAAACGTCAAATCGATCGTCAGGGCGCTAGGTAAGGTTATTTCTTGGTAGTAGGTTATCGAGTTACAGCGACCGTCTGGTAATAGGTTGTGGTATTAGGTTATTTTGGTAATAGGTTACCGGCGATTCGAGAACATATTACCAAAATAACCTAATGCCACAACCTATTACCAGACGGTAGCTGTTACTCGAAACTCAATACTCACTCAAATAACTTGTCGACAGTTACGATCGCACACCTTTCACGCATTCATTTTCCATAACCAATTACCTGGTATTAGGTCCCAGCCAACCTATTACCAAGGAATTTTAACAAAGATTACAAAGATTTTGTAATGTTTGGGACTGCTGAAGGTGGTCAGAGGAGATTTTGAGCTGCGGGAGGTGTTCAGAGCCAATTTCGGACTGCTGGAAGTGGTCAGAGACGATTGGGACTGTTGATGTTTTTCAGAGGAGATTTTGGATTGTTTGGGACTGCTGAAGGTGGTCAGAGGTGATTTTGAGCTGCGGGAGGTGTTCAGAGCCAATTTCGGACTGCTGGAAGTGGTCAGAGACGATTTTGGACTGCTGGAGGAGGTCAGAGACGATTGGGACTGTCGAAGTTGTTCAGAGGTGATTTTGGATTGTTTGGGACTGCTGAAGGTGGTCAGAGACGATGTCGGACTGCTGGAAATGGTCAGAGACGATTTTGAGCTGCGGGAAGTGTTCAGAGACGATTTTGGACTGCTGGAAGTGGTCAGAGACGATTGGGACTGTTGATGTTTTTCAGAGGAGATTTTGGATTGTTTGGGACTGCTGAAGGTGGTCAGAGGTGATTTTGAGCTGCGGGAGGTGTTCAGAGCCAATTTCGGACTGCTGGAAGTGGTCAGAGACGATTTTGGACTGCTGGAAGTGGTCAGAGACGATTGGGACTGTTGATGTTTTTCAGAGGAGATTTTGGATTGTTTGGGACTGCTGAAGGTGGTCAGAGGTGATTTTGAGCTGCGGGAGGTGTTCAGAGCCAATTTCGGACTGCTGGAAGTGGTCAGAGACGATTTTGGACTGCTGGAGGAGGTCAGAGACGATTGGGACTGTCGAAGTTGTTCAGAGGTGATTTTGGATTGTTTGGGACTGCTGAAGGTGGTCAGAGACGATGTCGGACTGCTGGAAATGGTCAGAGACGATTTTGAGCTGCGGGAAGTGTTCAGAGACGATTTTGGACTGCTGGAAGTGGTCAGTTTGGCACTGCTAAAGGTGCTGTTACTCGATAACCTACTACCAAGAAATAACCTTATTAGCCATACCTAGTGCCCTGACGTTTCAATCAAAATCACCCTTCCCCTTACAATCTTCGAAAAAACCCCACCACTAAATACTTCACAATTTTGTAAAAAGCCCTTGAAATAGCAACATTCACCAATTGCAACCAAAAACGTCACCATCTGATTCAGGAAAATGGCACTAAAATTGTAGCGTAGAATGTAATCTCGTATCCTACATCTAATGATTTGTTTTCTACTTACATCTATCGAGGTACATTTTAGATTCAATAAAACTTTCTGAATGAATGAAATCCTTAACTATCGACGGTGTACAGCTAATTTATCTAGTAGGTAATTATATTTAAAATTTTAAAAAAATTTCTAATCGTCCACAATGTAGCGTACATTATTGAAGTGTTAATTTATTTTTTTTTTTCTCACTAGAGTTGAAAAATATTTTTATTTGGACCCTAATTGGTTTGCTACATGGTAGAAGGTGGAAAACTACTGAAGAAACCACTGAAGATTTTACACTGCCTCTAGGTAACGGATAAATGGGGGTCGATTATTGTTATCGAAGGTCTGAATAACATAGTCCGGACGTGTCCGGTTTATTTTTGCGATTTTGTCAATGTCGTAACATTACGATATATATCGATATATTGACGGAAAATATCGATATTCCGATACAATCGATGGCCATCCCTAACTAGTGTCCAGTAACTCTTGAAAATTCAATTTGGAAGGTTATGATTCAAATAATAGTTCATTATGAACTACTAAGAGGTGAAAATATTTTATTTTTTGTTTTATTATTTCAATCATTTAACCGTCCAAATTGAATTTTCAAGAGTTACTGGACTGCTAGTTAGGGATGGCCATCGATTGTATCGGAATATCGATATTTTCCGTCGACATATCGATATTTACCGTCGACATATCGATATTTTCCGTCGACATATCGATATTTTGTATATCGATTGTGCGTAGTCCAAAGGTATCGGGTAGTTTCTGACGATATATTTTTTCCCGATTTAGTGTTGTGGGTGAACTAGTAGAGCTGTGAGTAAATTTCACCAAATGTGGCCAAATATCGATATTTTTGATCGATACTATCGGTTGCAAAATACGATAAATATCGTCATCGATACTTCACCTCCGATACTATCGAATATCGAAATATCGATATGTTGGCTACTGATGGCCATCCCTACTGCTGGTGAATTTAGCGATCAGCGAGCTGCTACAGTAGGTTTATCTGCAACCTGACTGTTTAGTATGAATTAACTGTTGGAACTTAACGAAAGCCGTTTAGATCTACAACAAATGAAGTTTGACGCCAATCAACTATCTGGCCTTATCCAGTTCAACTAGAGATTTACCTTCAGATTACTGTCCTAACTGTATTTTACATCTAGATGTATCTAAATCTGCTATGAGTGAAGGTACCCATCAGATTTCCGTTCAAACTCTACTACGACCACCGTCATCTACTGCAGATGACAGTACGAGCTTTTTCTCAGTACCACGTGGATTTGCAAATGGGGTCTGCGCATGATTTGTGTTCAAAATTAGTATTGATCGAGAATCGTTTCAAAAACGTGAAAAAAAGGAACCATTCGTCGAAATGAGTTTATTAAACAAAATTTTTGTTATTTGTTTATTTTTTATGGGTAGAGAAACACAATTGTGCTCGTGAAACGCGCGCGATGACGTCACAACCCCTGAAGCATCTGATTGGTCGGGGTGCAATTGAATCAGTGGTACCACCTCACCGACGCTAAAAACGGTCACCTACAGTATCCACCCTTCCTGAGACTTACAAGATGGCCGGCGGTAGGTGACGTCACAACCGCGCGCCATTTTACGTCAAAATTCGGTAATTTTTTTAAATATTTAAACTAGGTAGTGTTTATGTGAAATAGTAGGTAACTCAAATAACATAACAAATCGGTTTTTTCACGCGCTCACTCCATCAAACTCTACTTTGTGCTCATTGAACTTGGTCTTCGATTACTTCATTACACTCGTAGTTTTCCACCTCTACAACTAGATTTCTTTCAAAAGCTTTTTCTTTTTCTTTTTTCTTTTTTTTTTTTGAAAAAAATTTATTGTTTCCTTTGTTATTGTTAACAAGTTTTTTTTTAATATCGAGCCCTATTCCCTACTGTGACAATTTGATAAGTGACATACTACAATTCTAATTCAAAATCGAGTGTCCAGAAATTTTGATTCAAAATACTGCTCTTGAAAAGTAATTTGAACACGCGTGAAAAAATTGCTTGGTGATTTGGCTCAACCGGTGTTTCAGAGGACCTCAAATACGCCGTTTAATAGAGGTTCAAATTTGAAAAATTGAAAACCAAAAATAGAAAATCAATAGTCCACGTCAAGGTTGGTTTTACCTCGGTGAAAGTTTAAAGATCGCCGATTTTTTAGTCAATTTACAACTAGTAACTCTAGAAAATCGATTTCATCAATTCGAAAATGAATCGCTTTGTGTCTTACAAATCTGGTGGACAAAATTGAATTTTTTTGTTCAATATCCATTTACACATTCGAATCTGTCACAACATGAATTTGGCATATGAGTACAACCCTTGGATTTTTTTTCGGGAGTGTCATTTTCGAAATGCTCCTTAATGTTTGGTCGTAAATTCACAACAAACTCGTCTGGCAACAGTGTTTGAGTACATTTTCTTTGCACGTATTAACTTGTTTTAACCCTCCAGTGGTAGACCCCGGAGCTCGGCTGTGATTCACAGTTCCCTCCTATGAAGAAGGAACCCCCTTCCACGCAGGACCGTAGCCTCCTCTCTGACCCCCCAACCCGCTCAGGGGTTAATACGAATCGGGTTCTCGCACAAAACCTTGAAAGTGTCAGATCGAGTGACTCAAACTCGATTATTTCCTCTGATGGTGACAACGAGGTAAGTTTCGCTGAGAATCCGAACACCAGAAATTTTGATTCCATCCCTTCGTCTTCCGCTTTTGAACCTGATCTTCCTGAAGATGATTTATCATAGGAGATCCAGCGTTTTCACTCATTCGCCCTTTTCGAGGGATCAGAGAAAATACTGTGGGCGTTCAAACCTCTTTGCAAAGAGACGTAAGACGTGTGATGGTTTGCTGATTCTCCTGTGCCCGATGTTCAACCACTCTGGGGATGGACGGCTTGTGGAAACGCAGACCGCACACACCTCTGGGTGGGCACATTGCCTAACTCCCCCGGGAACAGGGGAAACTCAGCCATCCATTCATTACAGACGTCAGCTTGGAAAGCCTGGTCCAACTGTAATGGTTTGCTGAGTGCCCCTTGCGTCTCGTGTTTTTGGTTCGACCGCTCTGGAGATAGCTAGGACTGTGTAAGCAGACCAGACAATCCCTCTGGGTGGGCATATTGCCTAACTCCCCCGGGAACAGGGGAAACTCAGCCATCCATTCATTACAGACGTCACCTTGGAGAACCTGGTCCAGTTGTAATGGTTTGCTGAGTTCCCCTTGCTTCTCGTGTTTTTGGTTTGACCATTCTGGAGATGGGTAGGACTGTGTAAGTAGACCAGGCCATCCCTCTGGGTGGGCATATTGCCTAACTCCCCCGGGAACAGGGGGTACTCAGCCATCCATTCATTACAGACGTCACCTTGGAAAGCCTGGTCCAGCTGTAATGGTTTGCTGAGTTTCCCTTGCTGCTCGTTTTTTCGGTTCGACCGCTCTGGAGATAGCTAGGACTGTGTAAGCAGACCAGGCCATCCCTCTGGGTGGTGCGTCTTGCCTAACCTCCCCGGGTTACAGGGGACACTCAGAAAACCATTCATCACATGGTAGCAGAACGTGGTAAGGTATGAGCTGGCTTTGCCTCGGTACCTCCTCCACTATTTATTTTAGAGCTTTAACGAGCTCTTTCAGGAGTTTTCCCAGAAGAGACTCCTATTTAGGGAGCATACCCATCTGCGTATAAGCATTTATATTGGCATTTTTAATCCTCTCCTCTATCCTTCAATTTTCTTATACCCATTAGGTTCTTCTATTTTCAACTACAATTTTCAATGTTCTATCCCCTGCCAATACCCATCCTTGTAAGAGCATACTTCTCCACACGTAGTAATTTGCAGTAGTACCACCACGATGGAGGTTAACCACACCTTGGAGTTTTCCAGTTGTTCTTCCTGGATTGGAACCCCATACTACTTTTCACCTGGCATACCAAGTGTTGTTAGAAGGTGGGAGTGTAATGGTTTGCTAAGTTGTTCCCCTTGCTTCTCGTGTTTTCGGTTCGAACTAGAGACGTTACGATACCATCGGAGTATCGATACTCCTTTCGATACGATACTTTCCCCGAAGTATCGATACTCGATATTATCGGTCAAAAAGTATCGATATTCCGATAATATCGGATCAAAAGTATCGATGCTCGATACCGATACCAAGTCTAAGGGCGAAAAAAAACCCTTTCTTTTGATGGAATTTAAAAAAAAGGAAAAGAATTTAGAGGAATTGCTATGTGAAAAGGATGCCTTAAAAGTGACCAGCATATTATTATAATAATTATAATTATTATGCATTTATACTAAGGTGGTTGTACCCTTCGTCCTAAAGGTGAGACGATTTATCGATGCATTGAGTTTGAGGGTACTTAGGTATCGCAATTTTCGTGAAAGATTGGCATTTCCGGTATTATGCTTGATTTCCAGCTACCTATTTTCGAAAATCAAGTATTTACATAATCATATTATTATTAATAGGTGGGCACGAACGAGTATTTCCTCACAATAATGTCACCTTCCTTGGGAAAATATCGGTGAAAAGTATCAGTGGAAAGCATCGATACTATCGATACCACAAAAGTATTGAATGAAAAGTAGCGATACAAATATCGGAAATATCGGGAGCAAAGTATCGATACTCCGATATGTCGGAGGTATCGGAACGTCCCGAGTTCGAACATTCTGTTCCTCCGTTCCAAAGAAAGCGACGAGGCTGACGACGAAGATCTTTAACGAGATGTTTAAACATTTTGGAAGTCCCTGCTGAAACCTTCTTGTGATTTTGATTGGTCAAAATTTGATTGCTCAGTTATTTGTATTTCAGAGTTTACCATCACGTATTTTTGAGTTTAATAAAAAACTGTTTTTTACCAGTATGTTTTTCATTGAACACCTTTAGATACACCAGGAGATGAGTTGAATACCACACTCAGACCGAAAACTATTCAAAAATACGATAAATATTGATTTATTCGGGAGGAAGTACCGAAACAGCGCTGCGCTCATGGGTCTACCATTTTCGGGATGTCTCTACCATTAGGGGGTTAAGAAAACTTAATGTTGATGTTTCAAAAATACGTTTGTTTTTTAAAAATCACTCACAAGACTGATCACATCCAACGTACAAGAACAAAAAAATGGCCCCCTTCCACTAGCGGCGTACCCTGCGAGAAAATGAAATCTCTAGACTAATTTTACCATTTCGAAGTACGTTAACCTTAACGTAGGTACGTTAACCTTAACGTAGGTACGTTAACCTTAACGTAGGTACGTTAACCTTAACGTAGGTACGTTAACCTTAACGTAGGTACGTTAACCTTAACGTAGGTACGTTAACCTTAACGTAGGTACGTTAACCTTAACGTACGTTAACTCCGAAGTAATTATTGTTATTTTCAACGGTGAAACCGACCAAACACCACGTTGCCAGACTTTCAAAATAACGCTTTCGATTCCGCGGAAAATTTGAAATTGTAAACCAGTACCGTATTTGCCACCAGTCCTCACTTAAGGTCTTTAGGACACATACAACATAATACTGCGTTTTCGAAAAATCAGGCTGAGCAGTTCTCGCTGACGTTGAAAGGGAGCGCAGCAGGGAGATTTTAGTCCTATGTGCTGCACACGTCGCTGCAAAACAAATGTGTTGAACATTGAAATTATTTTATACTCTCGTTTATTACACCATTAAAAGTTTTGAGCTTCATTAGCAAATTTTCCAAGAAAATGCATTTTTAACACTCGAATTTTTGAAAAAAGGTTATACCAAAATCCGTTTCAGACCACCCTAAATTCACGTCCAAATGACACCAAAAATCTTATGCTTATAAGTGATCTAGCAAGCAAAGGATTGTAGCGAGTGGATCCACCTCAGCAACAGGATGTCCCATAGAATAGCATAGATTCCAAAATGAAACAGTCTGACAAGTGACACCTCATTTTAAAGGTTGTTTTACGCTGAACACGATGGTGAAGTCAGAATTGCGATATCTCATTCCGTTCTCAAACTAGAGCACTTTGAAGATGAAGAAACGGGGTTGACACTTAAGATGTTCTTCACGGTTGATTTGCTCTAATCAGCTAACGGAATGAGATATCGCAATTCTGACTTCACCATCGTGTTCAGCGTTGAAAAATCTATAAACTGAAGAGTAAAGATGTTACTCGGTAAAAAATGGATACCAAATTTGTTATAAAAACCACTAAAATGGAGACATTTGACATAAAACCAGTTATTTTGTCGAAAATTCGCTCTTATAGCCATGCTGCATGACCGTGGATTTTAAAGGTTTTTTTTACGCTGAACACGATGGTGAAGTCAGAATTTCGATATCTCATTCCGTTCACAAACTGGAGCACTTTGAAGATGAAGAAACGTGGTTGACACTTAAGATGTTCTTCACGGTTCATCTGCTCTAATTTGATTACGAAATAAGATACCCCGAGTCTGACTTCACCATCGTGTTCAGCGTTGAAAAATCTATAAACTGAGGTGTTACTCGGCAAAAAAAGCCAAAATTTGTTATAAAACCAGTTATTTTTTTCGAAAATTCGCTCTTATAGCCATGCTGCATGTCTGTGGATTTGTTTCTACTTCGAACCAGCGCCAAAGTTCGTTTTGAGAACTCGACGATGGAAATGATCCAATTCTGCATCGATTGAACACAAAATTTGTCAAAGTCCAGTTAAATATCAGGCAATACGCAGATTATTAAGTTCACTGTAATCGGTACGTAATGTTTACATTCACAGTATTTACACGCCCAAATCATCTTGAATCGTAAGTGTATCCACACGACTCAGATTCACATTAACAAAATAAGCCAAAAGTCCCCTACAGAATGATATAGTTTTCCAATTCAATGTAACGCCACAAATTCTACTTCAGAACTACGAATTTTTTAAAATTTATTTCGGTTTTTTATCAGTGCGTTTTTCATTGAATTACGAGTACAAGTTTTTAAGTAAACTCTCTATACAGTTACTATTAACCGCAATAAATCGATGCTCTCACGGCAACACCCCACATCGTCACTTTTGGGCCAAAATGAGTTACGCGTACCATTGAGATGTTCTACGTGGTTCATCTGCTCTAATCTGATAACGGAATGAGATATCGCAAATCTGACTTCACAATCGTGTTCAGCGTTGGAAAATCTATAAACTGAGGTGTCACTTGGCAAAATTTGTTATAAAACCAGTAAAATGGAGACATTTTACATAAAACCAGTTATTTCTTCGAAAATTCGCTCTTATAGCCATGCTGCATGACTGTGGATTGTTTTCTCCCTCAGTTCCAACTGGATTTACTTCCTTAACACACTTTTCTCTTCCGTTTCTTACCATTCAGATCCGCCGTTTCTCAAACCGGCCTTCGACTCTTGAGGGACTTGCTTCTTGAAACAGTTGCTGAAGAAGTTGCCCATGCTCCTGTACAGGTGGTGCTTGACTCCGGACAGGCTGTGATTCTCGTCGGGGTAGATCTGTTGAGGAAAGAATCCAATTTCACATTATGCGAGCCATGTTTTGTGTTAACACGTTTATTATAGTTTTCTAGTACTAGATTCGCCTGTAAGCCTCGCCAGGGACATGTGGCTTTAACCTTGTGTCCGGAGACCCCGTCCCCCAGGACACCTGCGCACGTTGGGTTAGGGGGGGGGGGTGGTGTAGAGGGGTGACTAAACGAAGTGCAGGGGTTTCCCTCTTCAGTAGCTTCCCGTTCCTCGCTGAGGAAGATCAGGTGACTTTGGTTTCCTTCTCCTGTCGCCCTTTTACACTGTCCTGTTCGCCGGTGTCCCACGGACGTGGCCTACCGTGAACGTACAGTGTCCCCTGGACGGTGTCTACCTGAAATGGAAAAACACGTTTTCGCCCTGACGACGACGATTTTGCTGATAATATTCGTCGTTTTCTAGACGATGACGATTTTGAATCGATGACGATCACCTGACGGCGCACGTGAAGTGCTCGAATCTGCACGATGTGACACTCGTAGTCAGAGATGGGCAAAATCTTACTCATGAATATGATTAGGATTTTTAATCATACGGATTTTTTCCTGTGATTAAGAATAAGATTAAAATCATAATCACAAGTATGATTGTGATTTTAATCATACTCACGAGTATGATTAAGAATAAAATCTTAATCACAGGTATGATTAAGAATAAACTGTTAATCATAGAAAACCTATGATTAATCACGGGAAATCTATGATTAATCACAGAAAATCTGTGATTAATGTTGGATTCACACAGTACGACTATGATTAAAATCTTAATCACAGGTGTGATTAAGAATAAACTGTTAATCATAGAAAACCTGTGATTAATCACAGGAAATCTATGATTAATCACAGAAAATCTGTGATTAATGTTGGATTCACACAGTGCCTATAGAAAATTTCATGCTGAATCCGAAAATGAGATACAAAATGGGGATAAGTGAAGTCGAAGTTGAGAAATAGTGTTTTTGACGTAAAATCGGGTTCAGTTGAAAAATACATTGAAAAATTATAACTTTCGACCAGATCGTGATCAATCACAGATTTTTCACAAGTTTTTTGCAATTAATCAAAATTTTCTGTGTAATTTTTTAATTATACAGGTGATTGAGATTTAAATCCTAACCTTACTACGTGAATCCGACATAAATCACAGATTTCCCGTGATTAATCACAGGTTTTCTATGATTAACAGTTTATTCTTAATCATACCTGTGATTAAGATTTTATTCTTAATCATACTCGTGAGTATGATTAAAATCACAATCATACTTGTGATTATGATTTTAATCTTATTCTTAATCACAGGAAAAAATTCGTATGATTAAAAATCCTAATCATATTCATGAGTAAGATTTTGCCCATCTCGTCGTAGTGTAGGGCTCCAGATAACGGACGCGTACTCCAGAATTGGCTGCACGAGAGTCTTATAAAGTGTCACTAGAGCTGGTGCGTGAGAAAACTCTCTAGTATTTCGCTTCAAGAAGCCGAGCGTTCGCATTCCATGGGACGACACCCTTGCTATGTGGTCAGAAAAGGAGAGCTTGGAGTCCAGGTGCACGCCAAGGTCCACGATTGAATGAATGAATGAAATGAATTTATTCCTTGAAAATACTACAAAATATTTACAGCAAAACGTCTTCTGGAATATACCCCAAACCATAGGACCTAGGGCCTGTGCGGTTAGGGGGAGTTGTAAGTTATTTTCTACACGGTGTAGCCTAGTTAGCACATTAAACTATAAAGGAAAAGGTAATGAGTACAAGATTTGGGATACTGTAAGAATACAATTAAAATAAGATGAAGAATAGTTACTTTTACATTAGAGAGAGAGAGAGGAAAGGATACAAAAATATAATATTATTATTACAATAAGTATGTCACTTCACGTAGATACTCGTCAGAAGATCCTTACAGCAGGTGGAACCTTGTTCAATCAGCCAAGTGAAAACTTTCTTTTTGTAGGTTGATCGTGAAAAACTCTGCAAATTCTTGACACAACGGTTTATTATCTTCCTTGTGCAGATCACCCTTCTGTCTATACCAGACTGTGTTGCAAATCGGCACCATACCATATTCTCACCGTACTCATACCATACCATACGAATTTCTTTCCTATCATGTATGATATACCATACTGTACTATACCAAATCAAACATACAATATTATACCATACCATACTCATACCATGTCATACAAACCGAGTGAATATTGAAATGTCATCCATTTCTGACCTATATTTAAAATTTCAAGTATCTAGCTCATCATCAAAATTTAAATTGTTTAAACAAATAGGTATTATTTTAAACAATTTTACAGACAAGAAACCGGGTGAATATTGCATTGTTATCCAGTTCTGACCTATTTTTAAAATTTCAAGTCAATAGCTCATCATCAAAATTTAATTTGTATTATTACAAAAAGGTATTATTTAAACAATTTTACAGATGAGAAACCGAGTGAATATTGCAATGTGGTCTATCCCCGACTCACGGTTAAAATTTCTAGACTGTAGTTTACCGGGAAGATGAAAAAAGGTAGTTTTATTCTGGGCGTCTGAGGGTTGGGTCACATAACGGCCGTTTTCGACGCGAAAGTTTAGTGTTTTTCCTAAACCTTTGCGCGGTCACTGTGAACGAACGGCTGGTCGCAAGAAAATCCAATTGGTCTTAAAAGATTCGTAATTTTTCAGGTCATTCAAAAGTGAACTAAAAATTACACGGTTCAGTTAAAAATTCCCTTGACCTAGGGTTATGAAAAGTTCCCTGGACCATTGTGGGGCTGGTCCAAACCCAGAAACCAAATTTCGTAATTTTAGCTCAACGTTAACTGGGCAAAGTGGCGCGGACGGCGGACGGCGTACGGGGGACGGCGTACGGGGGACGGCGGACGGACGGATTTTTGGTTTATTATCTTCGATAATGAACCATTGGAATCGCCCAAAGAAAAAAATTTTTTAACCCCCCCTCAAAATTTGTTGGTTTACGTTTCAAGATACGTAGATTCAGAAAATCGAATAAAAAAAAATCCGTCCGTCCGCCGTACGCCGTACACCGTACGCCGTCCCCCGTCCGCCGTCCGCCGTCCACGCCGTTTTGCCCAGTTAGCGTTGAGCTAAAATTACGAAATTTGGTTTCTGGGTTTGGACCAGCCCCACAATGATCCTCGAAACTTTTCATAACCCTAGGTCAAGGGGAAGGGGTTCAAAACGAAATTTAAAATTTCGACAATGTCATATCTCCAAATATTTAACTGAACCGTGTAATGTTTAGTTCACTTTTGAATGACCTGAAAAATTACGAATCTTTTAAGACCAATTGGATTTTTGTGCGACCAGCTGTTCGTTCACAGTGGGCGCGCAAAGGTTTAGGAAAAACACTAAACTTTCGCGCCGAAAACGGCCGTTATGTGACCCAACCACCAGACGCCCAGAATATAACTACCTTTTTTCATCTTCCCGGTAAACTACAGTCTAGAAATTTTAACCGTGAGTCGGGGATAAACCACATTGCAATATTCACTCGGTTTCCCATCTGTAAAATTGTTTAAATAATACCTTTTTGTAATAATACAAATTAAATTTTGATGATGAGCTATTGACTTGAAATTTTAAAAATAGGTTAGAACTGGATAACAATGCAATATTCACTCGGTTTCTTGTCTGTAAAATTGTTTAAATAATACCTATTTGTTTAAACAAATTAAATGTTGATGATGAGCTAGATACTTGAAATTTTAAATATAGGTCTGAAATGGATGACATTTCATTATTCACTCGGTTTGTATGACATGGTATGAGTATGGTATGGTATATTATTGTATGTATGATTTGGTATAATACAGTATGGTATGATAGGAAAGAAATTCGTATGGTATGGTATGAGTACGGTGAGAATATGGTATGGTGCCGATTTGCAATACAGTCTGGTATAGACAGAAGGATGATCTGCACAAGGAAGATAATAAACCGTTGTGTCAAGAATTTGCAGAGTTTTTTTATTCGATTTTCTGAATCTACGTATCTTGAAACGTAAACCAACAAATTTTGAGGGGGGGTTAAAAAATTTTTTTCTTTGGGCGATTCCAATGGTTCATTATCGAAGATAATAAACCAAAATTGACAGGTGATTTCATGTCTTCAGGGAGGGATCGAATTATGAACGGCATATTAAATAAGTCCTTGGAAGGGAATCTACGGGGTTTTTTCGAAATTATTTTTAAAATCGACTTCTGAGTAATGTTTAACGGGTTCAGTATCGTCTCCCTTACTCCTCCCCATGCAGTAATACCAAAGCTTAAGATACTTTGTACTAGGGCTTTGTACACGAGAGCAAGAGTTTTCTGACCACGGCATCCTCGTAGACTGTAGAAGAGATGTGCGAATTTGCGAAGTTTTTGGACAATAGATGCCACTTGGTAATCCCATTTGAGTAGGGATGGCAAAAAAAATGAAAACATCGATGCATCGATACATCGACAGGCCGGCATCGATGCTCCAAAAACATCGGACCCCAAAAACATCGATGGGAAAAAAACATCGATGTTTTTTTAAAAACATCGATGTATCGATGGTTTTCAATCAATTTTTTATTTTATTTAATTTATAAGCTATAAATTTATTTTATTTGTTACCATTATAATTCAGTTCCAAGAAAAAAAATCGTATAAACGAAGGCAGTATAAACGAATCGTATCACCCAGTATTTGGCAGGTAGTCCATTCAAGAAAAGTAATTTTGAAAGCAATTTGCCCCCCAGGCGATTTCTCTGCTGCGTAAGAGTGGCACCAGCCTTGGAGAATAATCTTTCTGGCGGTACAGAGGTGGCTACCCTCCCCAAGTATTCTCTTGATAACGTGTACAGCTTGGGATAGACTGTCTTCATCTCTCCACAATTCAAGGGGATTTGAACGAATGTTTGATGCCACTGGAGTTGAGAGATACATTGATATCTCCGTGTCCAAGTTCACCGATAAGCTCTGAAAAGATGACATTTTCTTGTTGGTTTTGAACGCCAACGATTTATGATGGGCCCATATTATGTCAACGGGACTTCCACGGTCCGATTCTGAAGATGACTGAGATGACGGGGAATTAGAAGTATCAACAGACGCCACCAGTTATTTAATTTGAGTGAGGGCTTTTGACGATGCGATGGAATCGGAAAAGTGAAGACAGCTTTCCCGCCCCTTAAATCTTGAGTCAAATCCTGACATTAGAGCCTGTTTCAGCTGCTTTCCCACAGGCGAAATATTGGAAGTGTCGATACTTTTCAGCCAACACGCCTCGATATTTTCATTTAAAGGAAATAAAAATTCAGAAATAATATTCCTAGGTATGTGAGAAAAACGTTAGAATAAAACATTCAGCAGCCTATGGCAAAAAAAATTGAAACATCGATGTATCGATGTGCCGATGCATCGAAACCCCGACATCGATGTTCCAAAAACATCGACACAGAAAACATCGATGGAAAAACATCGATGTGTCCCGTGAAAACATCGATGTTTCAAAAACATCGATGTATGATTGCCATCCCTACATTTGAGGTCATCGTCTATTATAACTCCTAAATACCTTGTGGAACGTACTCGTTCAATTGCTGGACACATGCACTCAAATGAACTGTGTATGCTGTGTGCACCACATGTGTGCAACCTGATGGAGTACTCGTCCAATTGTTGTCTTGAGGGTGATTTACAAAATACTAAGTATTTAGTCTTCTTTACGTTAAGACTTAGCGAATTGGAGCACATCCATTCAAAAGTTTTATTCATATCGTGGTTTGCTGCATTATATACAACATCCCACGTATCGCCCTCACACAATATCGCAGTGTCATCAGCGAAGAGGTACACAGTTCCTCTGAGGTTGAGAATTCCAAGTTGGTTTATAAACATTAGAAAAAAAATTGATGCTAAAGTTCCACCTGTATAACACCATATTCTATCGGAATTTCACTACTGTTTACACCGTCAACACTTACGATTTGTTTTCTGTTTGAAAAGTAACTCTGGACCCATGTCAGTTCCAAACCTCTTATACCATAATCTGGTAGCATTTTCATTAACAGATCTCTGTCGATCGAGTCGAACGCCTTGGCCATGTCAAGCGTCAGTAGAACTCCCTTGTTCCCACGGTCCAGCAGAGAATTTATGTCCTTTGTCAGCGTGTATAGAGCTTCCTCCACACCTATTCCTCCACCGATACCATCCCTACGGGGAAGAGCCACGCCGCACAGTGGGGCATCAGGGGAAAAAACTCAATTTCCGAATGTTGGAGATTATTAGCGGGAGTCATGGAATATTATAGTAAACAACCTTTAGAATCAAGATATTGTCTTAGTTTTATTGAGAAAAATTGTCTTATACTTGAAATTTTGATGTAAATTGGAAATTTTAACAGATTTGCGGTATTTGTAGGTAGTTTTTCGAACAACGTAACACATCTATAAATTTTTTTAGCTTTTCTTTCAGTGATTACAATGATTAAAAATACATCCAATGAAGGAATAAAAGCACTGTTTTGAACGACAGTACGTACAGAAAGCGTGTTCGAGAGAAAACGTACTATTTTTCATGGTTTGCTATGCGTTTTGTGAATTTCAAAAGGGAGCTCCGTTTAGCTCCACCGCGGCTGATGAATTTTTCGAACCTATACACATCAGAGAAACACCAGTACAAATTTCAGCTGCGTCGATTTGCGACTTTGGCTTCCAGACTCATTTTATCCATAACAAACACGAGGGACGAGTTCATGAAGCGAGGTTGTTCAAACACGATGTGTTGTTAACTCCGTGGGTTAAGGTTTACTACCGTATTATTTTATAGATGGAGACTTTCAGAATATGCATGTCAGTCTCATTCAGCGGCTAAAATTAATTCTTGAGGTGATTTGCAGTCAGTCAACAGTTGATAGTGATAAATTTCGTGCATATGCGAGGGATACTGCTGAGCTTGCAGTCACCAAATACGCGTGGTGCTATCTTCCAGCTACCGTCCATAAATTTCTTTTTCATGGAGCAGAAATGATAGCTGCATTCCCCATGGGCGTTCTATCGGAGGAAGCCCAAGAACGAAGGAATAAAGATTACCGGATGTACCGAGAACGGAAAATTTCATTTACGGAAAATTTCTCGCAAAGCCAGTAATGAAGATGTTTTCAACAGCATCATGGTTTCATCTGACCCTGTTATTACTCATTTGAGGCCAAATTTGAAGAAGAAAAAAACTTGATTTAAGCTCTGCAGCATAAAATTACTGCGAGATGATGATAACTGAGTTTATTGATTATTTGTTAAACAACATCTCTGAATCAAAAATTTTTCTTCCGGTTATTTTTCTTTTTTTTACCTATGGTAACGTTGATAGGCGATTATGTAGTCTATTTGTTATTAAGTTTTTATCATTCAACAATAAATTAACTTTTTATCATTTCAAAAAAGCAATAAAATTGTGTTTTGAGAACTAAAAATGTGTTTTTTACCAATATATTTGTTGTGCTACGTTTTTAAGCTCAACGACTTGAAAACCACAAGTTTTGACGCTTCAAAAAGTCATTTTTTTAGCTGCTTAGGGTTTTTTCCCATTTGGCCCCACTGTGCGCCGCCTACTGAGTAGGGGTGTACAACTGGTTGAGTGGGAGCGGTAGAAGGAGACAGTAGCACATTTGGGCGGGTTCAGGGTCAGACCATTATGGTCGCACCATTGAGAGGTTCCCTTGGAGTAGAAAGCAGTCTGAGGGGCTACAGATGGCGATCAAGAGCTTCAGGTCGTCAACGTAGATCAAAAGCTCAGTGTGGTGAAGGGAGGAAATGACTCCGTTAATCACCAGGTTGAAGAGAAGGGGACCAAGATGGGAGCCTTGAGGAACTCCAGAAGTGGCAGGGAACGACCCGGAAACTACACCATTGATGCGCACTGAGAGCTGTCCGGCAGTGAGGTCGCTGGCAATCCAAGCGTGAAGTGGACCAAAGACCCCAAGCGATGAGAGCAGAGAGAGAGAGACTTTATTCATTGAAAAATAGAGTGATAATACATAGAAGATAAATTATATGTATGAATAATATTATTCGGCATTAGGCTAAAAGCCCGTGTCGCCGACATAAGAGTTGCTTGCCTCTTCTGAATTAAATTGTCTCTTCCAAATTAAACTATTTCCTATTTAGATAGAAAAGAAAAAATAATAAATAAACGCACTGAACTTATACTACGTAATCAACATTAAAAGTACTTCGCAGATTTTCCTATTGCTTATATATACTCATTATAAAGGAATCACATTCCATTCCATTTTGAATAAGCCATGTATATATAAGTTTTTTGTACACATTCCTCGAGCTAGTTGTTGGGTTTTTCATTGTTGCATCGATTCGATTATATAGCAGATGAATTATATATTTGGGACTTCTAGTGGTAAGAAACAAGTTTGTTCTAGGAAGCGCCACATTTTTTTCCAAAACAAATCTTGTTTGGTATTTATGTTCTCTAGAACAATTTATAATGTCAGCACCTCAAGGATCACGCTATGAGGCAGCCTATTGAATGCCTTAGAGAAATCAGTCGACACAAGGTCCACCTGATAACCCTCCCCAACAGCACAAAGTGTATAATCCTGAAAAGTTGCCAGATTAGTCACTGTAACGAAGCCGTGCTGCCCTGGGGCTAGGAATGGGTTGAACATTGGCGAGAGTTGAGCCACAACCAGCTTCTCCAGAAGTTTCTTGTGGCATTGTCGGGATCATGTGAAACGGCTTCTTCCGATTTTCAATATCGTTAATGATTCTCGAGCTCAAATAAAAAATTCATGCGGAGTATTAGGTACGACCAGCCCTGAAACCGAGGACGAAACCGAAATCATCAGTAGTTTTTACCTGTTGTCTATAGACGACGCCTGCATTGGAGAGAGCTCTCGCATAGTGGAGCGCTTGCTGGAGATGGACGTTGTCATCTGCCGTCCCGTGCACAAGATAGAGACTTTTATCTTTCAGCCCGTCGACTCTGCAATTAGGAAAATTATTGTGGATTTTCTATTACATACCGTCGGCTTACAGGAGAAACTGATCCAGAAACAGTCAAACAACAGTTTCGAGAAATTTGAGTTTGAAGTTCTTCTTATTTTAACCGTTGGATTGCTTTGCAGGAGCGTAGCGTGGCTCTGGAATAGAGGGTACCGCACTCCATCCCCCCCCCCCCACCACAAATATCCCAAGTCTCCTACTGAATTTACCTACGCACATTATTCACTTCAACCAAGACAGAAAAGTAAAACAGTTCTTAGCAAGCTATTTGCTCAAGGGAATTGTACAGTGATATTATATTAGCCTTCAAACACTAGTTAGAAAATGAGTTTTGCTAACCTGAAAACTTCGGGTAAAACCCATGGCATGTCAGCAAGATACAAAACTAGTTCATGAAGTTCTTTATCACCAAAATCCTCGTCTTTGTAGAGGATTGTTAATTCGTTTTTTAGCTGAATAGAGTCGAATCTTTTGTAGGTTGAAACAAGGCGCATCAGCGTGATCACGACAGCCACTAGAGGTGAGACGATATTTCAGTAACCGATATTTTGTAACCGTTACTAGCCATCCAGATATGTAACCGATACTGAAAACCAAAAATATCGGTTACAAAGTATTAGTTAAGGTATCTGTTAGCAGTATCACAGAGAGACTCTTAACAGATACCTTAACTAATACTTTGTAACCGATATTTTCTGAGAGAGACTTGGATCCTCCAAGAAAATATCGGTTACAAAGTATTAGTTAAGGTATCTGTTAGCAGTATCACAGAGAGACTCTTAACAGATACCTTAACTAATACTTTGTAACCGATATTTGTAACCGATATTTGAAAGTCTCTGTATCAGAAGTAACGGATACTAACAAGTATTCGTTAAGCACACCTCTAACAGCCACCGCACAAAACTTGCGGTGACTCGGTGACTTGTCTACCACTAGAAACTACACACACACACCGAACCATCATTGTGAAGACGAGGAGACACACTGACACACGGGCTGGGCCAATGACCTTTTGTCACCGCAATGGAAGTGCGGTGACCAACCATCATTCCATGCGTCATTTCTGCTTCAATGTATACTACTCTTAACACCTCTATCGATCAGTGTGTAGTATCGATCCAGACAAAGAAGTCATCGATCTCTGATTTGAACCTACCACGAAGAATCGATGAAACTGGTTTCTAATCAGTTTAGGTACCTTTTTTCTCCTTTTCGTCAGGGGTACCGCCGCTACCCGCGGTACCCCTGAATCTACGCGCCTGTTGCTTTGGCTCGGAAATAGCTAGTGGTAGCTAATTTAAGCCAGTGGTCCTTCATGATGTTTTATTTGAATAATATTATGTTCTATTTTATTTTACCTATCTGAATCATGTAAAATGTACTAGGTAAATGTAGTAAAATTACCATTTTTCTGAAAAGGGGTCTTGACTTGAAGAATAAATCCACACTACGATGACAATGAATTTCTCCTGGATAAAATTTTGATAACTATAGCACGACTTAGTTATTAGCCAGCAGCCATAGCCATGAAGTAATTTTATTTTGCTACTTCACATTACAAAAAAAGCAAAAAAAAAAATAATAAAATTAAATTTTGATTCCTACTTCTTGGATAAATAAAAAAATTCCTTTAAACACTGTAGAAATCCGAGAATGCACTATTTCGGGAAAGTTCAGCGGGTTGACCAAATAGCTTAGTTATTTTCTCGTTGCCATTTTTGGATGTTTTCCCATCGAAATACCTCAGAATAACTCATTTTAACAATTAATAATAATTGAGTTATTTTTTAAGTTATAATAAAAGGCATTACTTTTTCTTTTCTGTAGAAAAGTTCCAAGTTGGAAACTATTTTCGTAATTAATTGAGTAAGTACCTACGGTATTGAAAGAATTATTAGAATTATTAGAATTATTAGCGTGGAGAAACTCATTATGTAGATCGTCGCCTGCTGTTCGAGTCAGGAGAAATCCACAAGTCAAGTAGTATGTTGTTCCAGACAGCAGAAAGTCACTTAGTTGATTTCTCCAGTATAATTTTGATTTCCATAACGTGATTTCCATGGGAAAGGACACCCAGAGACGAAAACCGACGACGCCATTCAAAAGATTATGAAAAATTAATGTAGGTAGCATATTAATCCGAATTTTGCCAAAAATTGACTTGATGAGTTTCTCCTGTAAGCCGATGTAATACGTAAAGTTTTTTTAAAAACGCTGCAAAATGTTTTACAACGGTTCTGTATACAACATCGTACAGAGTCCCACTCACTATATGAAATTTATTATTTTTATTCGTGAAATTCGTGGGTTTTTACTTAATTGTACTCGTAATTACGTCGCCGTTAGTAGACAAAAAACGTATCTCAGAAGGTGAAGAGATGCTGTTTATTCAGCTGTTCTTCAGCAAGAAAATTGGCCTGAAGTTCCGCCATTTGATTCACGTTCGTGTTGACAGCTCAATACAGTCTGTTTCAAACTGCTTTGGTATTGGGGCGTGTGGACGCTGTTGTTATACTGTCACAGCCCTCGTCACTATCCTGATGTGTGGCAATGCCGTCATAATCAACACCTGGTCATTGGCCAAGCCCCTTCTCCAGTACCCGAGGGCAAGTGCCTCTCAATACTGAAGCAGTTTGAAACAGAGAACAACTCCCTAAATTCACGCGGTCCTAACCTTGACCTCTCACTGTGAACAAACTGCTGCTTTAACCCTAATAAGCCATCGTGTGTAATTTTTACACATCATCCGTTAGCTTCTGCTAATCGTGCGCAGACCCAACAAGCAACCTGAACTTCCCATCCATTCCTTCTTTAGTTAGTTGGCAGCCAGACGCCAGAGTGGAACGGTTTTGGTAAAACAAATACATAATATTATTATGTAGGTATTTGTTATTTACCTGTTGGATGTGATGGTTTGCTGAGGTTTTGTTCGACCGCTCTGGGGATGAACGGCTGTGAAAAATCAGAACGTATATCCCTCTGGGTGGGCATATTGCTAACCCTCCCGAGAACAGGGGTGACTCGGCAAACCATTCATTACAGATGAGAAACCAAAACCGTTCCACTCTGGCGTCTGGCTGCCAACTAACTAAAGAAGGAATGGATGGAAAGTTCAGGTTGCTTGTTGGGTCTGCGCACGATTAGCAGAAGCTAACGGATGATGTGTAAAAATTGTAAAAATTACACACGATGGCTTATTAGGGTTAAACGATACGTTAAACGATAAATTTTACACATAATATGTGTTACCTACAGTAGTATAGAAAAGCCGATCCTGGCGCACCTACTTAAATCTCTGATAAAACTTTTTACCACAAAAACATCAGAACATATTTTTTATCACAAAAACATCAGAACCAGTGACTTTTTCCATTAAGCGACTTAAATCCCTGTTAAAACTTTTTTTATCACAAAACATCATAGCCTTTTCACGGTAGTCGGCGACTTTTTTAAAAATATTTTTTCATCAGAAACTCTAGTAAACTCTAAAAATTAGGAAAAAATTTAAAATTAGGGGCCGATATTTTCGAAATTTAGCTCCCTCTGATGTTTTCACTAGAAAAAAAGAAAGGGGCTAGTTAAAAGGATGGGGAACAGGATAAATAGTATCCATAAGAATAAGTGGGTGGATAATATAAAAAAATGAGGGGGTAGTTAAAAGAATAACTTTTATAATAAAATGACAACGCTTGAAATATATAAGAACGCCGTTAAAAAATCAAACTACTCATCTTTCAAGGATATTGAGAAAGGGACTTATACCATCTTGGAAAATTTTATAAAAGACACTGAATATGGAGAAACAGTGGTAGTAAAAATTGCTTATGACGACGACGAGATATGCTTGTTTTTGCCTAAAAGAATATCAGGGCGACTTGTTAAACACGTCAGAAATAATCCAGAAAACCATCCTGAAAAACTAATTTATAAAGGAACTGACAAAAAGTCAAACGCTTTTCTAATTGACTTTGCGTAAATATTATAATTGTTTTTCATAGCGTTTTAAGGGAAAATTTTCCCTTAAAACAATAATTTATACTAAGTTGTTTTCCAAGACAAAAAAATGAGGGGTTAGTTTAAAGAAAGAAAATAATAATAAAATATAAGATGAAAAACAAAATAGTATTACCAACTGAAATTTACATGGAAATCCGAGATAGAATAACCCATCCGGTTGATCATATCAACTTTTGTCAAGCAATGAACATTTCAGTAAATATAGATTTTCTTTCTGGTACTACTTCGTGGTACTCAAAAGTAACTGAAGAGACATTAAGAGATTATGAAAACATTATCCGTTGGGATATAATTTCTTATAACAGAAAACTCTCTGAAAATTTTATTGAAGAGTTTCAAGATAAAGTACATTGGAGCCTGATCTCCAGGTATCAAAATCTTACTGAAAATTTCATTCGAGAGTTTAAAGATAAAGTTAATTGGGAATTTATTTCACTTAGCCAAACACTATCTGAAGACTTCATCAGAGAATTACAAAACGAAGTTGATTGGGAGCGTATTTCAATTACCCAAACACTATCTGAAGACTTCATCAGAGAATTTCAAAACGAAGTTGATTGGGATTTAATTTCTTATAAGAGAGAACTCTCTGAAAATTTCATTCGAGAGTTTCAAGATAAAGTTAATTGGGAACATATTTCACTTAGCCAAACACTATCTGAAGACTTCATCAGAGAATTTCAAAACGAAGTTGATTGGGTACGTATTTCATCTAACCAAAAACTATCTGAGAATTTCATTCGTGAATTCAAGGATAAAGTTAATTGGGGATATATTTCATCTCACCAAAAACTATCTGAAGAATTCATTCGAGAGTTCCAGAATGAAATAGACTGGAATTATATTTACAATTACCAAAATTTAAGTGATGCATTCATTTGCGCAATCTGTCGGACTGTTGGACTAATTCTGTCATGAACCAGTTGCGTAACTCATCATCGATAGGGCTCAAGGATAACAGAGACGATCTGCGGATTTTATCAGTTATCTTTTAGGAGCGGTCCGCTCTGCACACAACGTTTCAACCTAAATATTTGTGGTTAGCTATTGTTGAAGATTCAGGCTTTTATTTGGAACTTCAGAGTTACAAAACGTACCATAGTGAGTGTAACAGTTCTATGAGTGGAATCCATGTTACTGGAATAGTAGAGATCGTACAAAAACTCTAATCAAAGTGTTTTGCGGCTCACATGTGAGCCGCAAAATTTCGTATGAAATAAAAGCCGGTAACAATGGAGATGTAGAAAAGAGGATATCAGGAACTTATATCTGTAAAGAACTAATACTCGATATGGCTTCCTGGATAAGTCCCTCATTCTATTTAAAGTGTAATGACATTGTTCTCATACATTTCGAACGAGAGTAATCAGAAGGTCGTGTTCTCCCACCCCCAAGCGCTCTTTCAGGAACGGCTTATCTGAATACGAAATCGGGACGATGTGACGTGAACGGTTGTTTATCTGTCAGCAAAAAGCGGTCTCCCCCACCCAAAGCGCTCTTGTAGGAGCGGTCCTAGTTCTTACTCATTAGACGTAAATGGATACTCAGTGTCATGAAGGTTGTGTGAAGGTTGAAGCTCACGCGTGAGCTCCAACCTTGAGTTCACCTTCAAAGAACATTGCAATATTATTTCTGTTTTTATTGAGATATTCCCAATAAAAATAATTATAAGATTTTGTTTTATTTCCCCTTTTCTTATCAAGGTACGTTTTTATAGGAAAAACTAGAGTTATTATAATTATAATATCGATACACAATGAAAGGTTCAAACAGAACATATTTAAAATTTCGTGAGTTGTAATTCCTCAGGATAAAAAGTTCCTAGGATTTCCTCTCCACTTAAATCTTTTATTTTATAAGTAACTGGACTCGTTTCTAAAATCTCACTTATTTCAAAAATCTCTTTCGTCCAATTTGTTTTGTATTTGTTTGCAAAAGTTTTCTTTGATATCGTAATTCTCACACGATTTCCAATTTTAAATTTCTTTTTTACATTTTTTCCACTCTTTTTAAATAAATATCTCAGAATTTCATTTTCGTTTCTCGCATCGACTTGAGCAGGTGTCATTCCAATGGATCGATGAACGTCTTGTTTGTTGTACTCATTAACTAATTCCTGTAAAATATCGATCCATTTTTTATTTCCATTCACCTCGAATCGAATTTTCATTTTCTGATTCAAAGTTCTGTTGAATCTTTCGATGATTGCAGATTTTTCTAAATTTTCCGTGTGATACATTTTAATTTTATACTCGTCTAAAAGTTCTTTGAAAAGTCTATTTTCAAATTCTAAACCTTTGTCCGTGTGAAGGAGTTTAGGAGTAGAATGATTATGAGATTTTACATTTTCCAAAACTCCTTTGAAAGCTTTTGAAACTACCATTCCGTTTTTCTTTTTCAATGGAACTGACCAAACGTACTTTGAAAAAGTATCAATGATATTCAACATGTAACCGAACCCCTTGTTTTCATTCTCGTATTGTTTCATTATAATCAAGTCCGCGGCCCAAAGATCATCTTTTCCATGAGTAACAATTTTCCTTTTCTGAAATTTCTTTCTAACGGGTTTATGTAATTCCTTCGCAAATTCCAACTTTTCGTTTTCAGATAAATTTATAACTTCAGTTTCAGGAACTACGTTAGTTTCCTCATTCGGATTTTTTATGAATTTACTTTTATTAGTTTTACATTTCACACATTTAGCAGCAATTCTCCACCTTCCGTTCACGGTTTGTACAATTTCCGCGTTTATATTTTTTGTTTGTTTTTTGCATTTATGGCAATAAATTTCATCCTCCATGTTTTATTTAAGGAAACTTTTTTTTAATGGAGTAAACTCCATTAAAAATATACATTCTTACTTTAGTTTTAAATACAGGACCCGTCGAATACCTTTAACGTCCAAGTCGAATACAAGTCGAAAACATTTAAACAAGAGCTTTCAAAACTCTTAAATAGGGGTAGCGAATCGCTACCCCTATTTAACGTTAAAGTCGAATACGGGGTTTTAAGCAAGTTCTTGTGTTATCGTATTTTTGACTGGATTGTAAACGAAGCTCGAACCACTGACTAAAACAACGTAACACGTTGTTCCTTCTGAACCACCTGAAGGTGCTGCTACCGCTTTATTGAATTCTACGTGTAAAATGATGTTGCTTTTACCACCGGAAATACTTTTAGGTTGATCTGTTAAATCTATACTGAAAATCGGATAATCTCTGTTGAAAAATTCGGGTTCATGATACGGTAAATTGTCTTGAGAGTTTGTTAACTTTTTGAAATCTAAATACGCGGAATAAGCTAAACAAAAATCATTTTCGTCGAAATCCAAATTGTAATTTTCCTCGGGATATCTTTTTCCACCGACTTCCAACCAGTAATTCCTAACATCTTTATGAGCAAATTTAGCATTATCTTTCGTCTGATCAAGGAGTACATCGGTTTGAAAAACTATGAAACACCAGAGAGGATTATAAACGTTTCTATAAATGTTAGTTACATCGAACATCAACGTTTTTCCTGAAAATGAATGTTGTATGCATTGCCAACTTTTAAATCGAAGTTGGTACGGGATGTTTTTCAAATCTGTAATCAAATTTACTTTAGATTCGTTATCGTATTCAATTACCGGAACTCTCAAAACGAAAGAAGTGATTTCTATTTTTCCATCATGTGGAAGCGGAGTTGCTGTATCTTTTTTATATCGAAATATCACGTTATTATCACTATTTCGAGTAAAAGTAATTTCAAATCCCCCCTTGTAAATAGGAACTGTTAAATCTTTGAAAAATCCTAATCCTAAATCTCCCAAACAGCCAACAGCACTAAAATTCCCTCCTCCGATAGCTTTTGAATTGAACCCCGATTTGATTACGTTTCCATTATAATTTTTTGGACCCGAATGACATACATAACCCTGAACCGTGCTAGCAATCCCCGGGTTTTCAATTTCATCGACTACGACATTATGTTTTTTCACTTCTATGTTGTAAAATAAGTTTGCAACGAAATTATCAACAAGTCTTACATCCATGTTTTCACTTTTATATGGTTTCGTAGAATCGATTGAAACACATTTACCAGAAATGTAATATTCTACATCTTTGCAAATAAATTCGTCATAGAGTTCTATTTTGAAAGTAGTCCTTTTGTTTTGGGCATTTAAATTCAAAGTCGATGAAGGATTGAAAGTTTTGAATTGTTTTCGTACAATACCATCTTCATATTTATCAAAAACCTTTTTACATTGATGCATTCTTTTATTATAGTAAACATAATTTTTTTTTATATTTAGGTACTATGAAAAAAATTTTTTTTTTATTTAGGTACTATGAAAAATTTTTTTATGAGATTTTCTCATAAAAAATACAACTCACTATAATAACTAAATTTAAACATTTTTTCTAATCGCGCTTATAATTTCCGCTTTCCCCAATTCTTTTCCCTTTTCTAAAAGTTTCGCTTTTTCCGTATCATTATTTTTATAGCCGTTCAAAATGTTGGTTTTCATCTCGTTGTAATTTTTAATTTCTTGTTCAATATTGGAAAATTCCTCATCTGAAATTTTCCCATCTTTCAAAGCATTCGTGAATTTTTCCTCTATAGAATTTAATTTTGTTTTCGACAAAAGTTCGATATCCGAATGTTTTTTAATTTTGTTTCCTACATAACCGGCTGAAGTTCTCAGGATTGCGGAAAATGTTGTTAATCCTGCTGAAATTGGAACTCCAAAAGGAATTGCTACAGGGAGAGTGATGCAAACACCAATCATCCCCAGTTCGGTTAATGTAAAGAAACACTCTATTCCGAAAAATGTTTTCGATAATTTGCAGTATTTTTTCTTCAAATTTCCCCGTGTTTTCATTTCGTTTTCTAAAAATTCGTATTGTTTCATAATGCGATTTATTCTATAATCGTTGGAATTAAATTCCGGAGTCGGAATCTGAGGATAAATGTTTTTGTAAAACGTAGTATATTGTATATCGTTTTCAACTGCAGGAGCAGACGGATTTTCATCAATGTTGTTCATCTTATTTATTATATAAAAAAAAAATTAATTACTTTTCAGCAACAAGTAAGCTTTAATATCGTTGAATTGAATCGGTTCGTTATTTCCCATGGTTGTTGATAATTTTATCATTTTTATTTCTTTCAGTCCTTTTCTTAGTGGAATGAAAACTATATTATTTGGTTTTTCCGCGTAAATAGTATTAGGTGGTAGTGAGTTTTCTAGGAAAGAAACATGTAGTAACTCATGTTCAACGTGCAAATGTGGATGTTCCTCGTGATTAGTAAAGCTGTATTCCGTAATGTTACAATGCCATTCGATTATTTTGTCCGAAAATACGAGTTGAGTAGGATTGATATCTGACACGTAGTTGGTGTTCTTTTTGAATAAAATATCGGAACCTGAACAAGCTTTCAATTGGAATAAGTCACAAAAGTTACCTTCATTTATAATCCACATATCCATGGGAAAGTTAGCAGTAATTCTGTACGTACCGTCGGTTAGGCGCTCGAGATAGAATTTTAAGCTATTCGGAACAATTTTTCGTATTTCTCGTTGTATTTCATTCACCTGGTTCTCGGGATACTTTTTCAAAGTGTCTGAAAAATCTTTCGATAATAAAATGTTATGGAAACTAGTCAAATGACTAATCAACATGGCTTTGAACGAACCTATTGTGAATTCACCATCAAGTTCACACTGATGATTTTGCAGCTTATCGGGTAAAGGAAATACGAATGACAACTTGAAGTTTTTTATCTCAAACGTTTTCCTAGTTGTAAACAACAATGCCGACACACCCAACTGATACTCTTTATTAGGATCGAGTTGAATTGGTCTTTCAAACCTTAGTGTATCTCCAGAAATTTTTATAAACATTATTTATTATATAATAAATAAATAAAAAAAATGAATCCAAAATATAACAAAAGCTATATCATAAAACCTACACCGTTTGACCCGATTAGCAAGAGAGATGGTTTACTGCCACTTCCAATTAGGTGTTTAATAATTGGTACGAGTGGATGTGGAAAAACTACATTGTTGTACAACCTCATTACAGAACCATGGGGTATTCCCTTTGAAAACTTTTATGTTTTTTCTAAATCATTAGAACAAAAAGTTTATAAAGGCTTGAGAAAAGCTTACGAAAAACTAACTGATAAAATTGGAAAGGAAATTGCTCATTTCTATAGTAGCTGTGATGAATTAATCGGTCTAGATGAATGCCAACCGAACAGTTTGATAGTTTTCGATGATTGTGTGAATGAACAACAACAGCAAATTATAAAGGATTACTATGTAAGAGGTAGGCATAAAAACATTTCGTGCATTTATTTGACTCAATCCTATACTAAAGTTGATAAACAGTTGATTAGAAATAACGTGAATTTTCTTTGTATTTTTAAACAGAGCAATGCTTACATTAAAATAATTTATGATGAGTATGTAGGATCGGATTTTACTTTTGAACGGTTCAAAGAAATTTGTGGTGAATGTTGGAAGGATACATTTGGTTTTCTAACGATAGACGCAACACTAAAAAAAGAGAGTGGACGATACGGAAAGAATTTCCAGCTAGAAATAACTAAATAAGCATTAACCAAATGTGTATATAATAGATCTTGATCTATTATATTTTTTATGTACGTTCGGTGAATCGTCAAAATTAACGCTCAACGCTCAACGCCTAACGCCTACCGTTCAACGCCTACCGTTCAACGCCTACTGTTCAACGTACGTTCGGTGTATCGTTAAAAAAATATATTCTATAATAAATGATTGATGAAACATTAAAAAAATTAGATGCAAAATATAAAAATGCTTCAAAAGGCAAACCAAAAGATAAAAACCAAAAACTTCAAGAAACTGTTGAGAGTAAATCTGAAAAGATAGTTCGAAATACTTTTAGGAAACCTAAAGAAATGACTGTCAATGAAGCCAATAAAATTCGAGAAAAAGAACAAGAGTTGAGACGTGCTTTCCGAGAAGCAAGAGTAGATAAATTTAACGATAGAGAAACTCAGGAAAAGACGTTTGCACCCATCACTGAAAAATTAGTTGAATTGAAAAATGCAGTGAAACAAACTGATGAAGATATAAAGAAGTTGGAAATCGTACCATACACGCAACAGCCAATGACAAGTAGTTCTCCTAGAAAGAAAGTTGTAACTTTTGGACCAACTAACACATTCGAAATAAATCCTACTGAAACCTACGATATTGCTGGCGAAACTATGACTGAACCAGCTAGTAACGTTCTCTCCTCAATAGTAGACATGGTAGATCTAAATGAGTATCCATCCAGTAGTGTAGGGCCAAAAGGAATTGGTTCAATTGCGAGACTTTACATCAGACAGGGTGATAAACAATTTGGCATCTGGGGAAAAGAGGACAAAATTTACATCGGAGACAAACAAATTCGAGTAAATGAAGACGATCTCATAATTCAAAATGTAAAATATAGAGGAACTCATGGATTATGGTGTTTGTTAACTGATCCTCTAGGACCTGATCCTGATAAATACACTCAAGAGGATTTGAAAACTTACAAGAAAATTCTCATTCAAACGAATTCTCTATACCAAAAGAACGATCCAACTACGGGATTACCAAAGTCAAGTAAGGGGAAAAAGTACAGAGAGTTGATTGCTCCTATTTGGAAGGAATTGAAGGCAGGTAAATCGGGATCTGGATTGATCGAGTATACGGAAAATCCTGTGGAATATAAATACATCGATAATTTACAACAGTTGCAACAGCGTTTGTACTATTTGTACGCACAAGAACGAGCCGGTAATAACAATTTTCACAATGAAAAATTAGGAATTGTAAAGTTTATAAACGATCAGTTGGAAAAAAACTTAGATAATTCCAAAGGAATAGAATATCTGTTGAAAGTTGTCAACAGTTTACCGAAAGGAATCATCAAGAACGGATCTGGAGTTTTAAATACATTGTTGAACAAACTTGATGGTTTTGCACCCGAAATGCATTTACCTGGATACAACTACTGCGGTCCATTTACAAAACTAGATAAACGATTGAAAAGAGGAGATCCGGGAATTAATAAATTGGACGAAGGCTGTAAGCAACACGATATATCTTACAGAGATCATACAGACACCAAAGAAAGACATGTGGCAGATAAAGCACTAGAGGAAGTAGCAAAAGAAAGAATGCACTCGAGTGATGCGAGTTGGAAAGAAAAAGCCGATGCAACTGCAGTGAGAGTTGCAATGAGGAGTAAACGATTCTTTGGTATGGGAGTTCGTTATTAAAAAAAATTTTTGTTACTATAATAAATAACTATGATCATGAAAAAGGTAGATTTAACCGAAAATCAAATAGCCAAAATACAAGCCGCTTACAAAAAGCGTAGAAGTGTTACAATTCTTTTTACAGCGAAACAAATTTCGGGAAACGGAAAACATAAAATCAGTCTGTGGGAAACTCAATCGAAAGCATTTGAAAAAGCTAAAGAAAAAAAGAAAGGAATTACGTTAACTTTGGATTACGAACAACTACATTTGAATCACAAGGGTGGATTCCTACCACTGATATTTGCAGGTATGGGAGCACTTGGAGCGTTAATAGGAGGAGGTGCAGCAGTAGCATCTTCAGTAATAGATTCGAAACATAAAGCCGCTGAAGAAGCGGAAATAAAACGTCATAATCTCGAGATGGAAAAACTAGCTAAAAATGCAAAAAGCCTAAGTATTGGGGCCGGTTTAAAAAAAAGAAAAAAACGGAAAACTACCAACCCTTGAGTAATTTAGATTTAACTCGTTTCGTGAAAATGTTTAAAATAAAACATTTCCGAGGTGTTTTCATGAAGGATGAACTCCCCGATCGACCTAAACCTGTTGAATGTGGAATTATTAATTTGGAAAATTCTTATCAAAATGGTAGTCACTGGACTTGTTACTTTAAAAAATCTGAAAAAGAAAAGTATTATTTCGATTCCTATGGAAACGCATCACCCCCTAAGGAGTTGGTAAAATACTTGGAAAATAAAAAAATTCGTTACAATTCCGAACAAATTCAAAAGTATAACGATCCTCCAATTTGCGGTCATCTGTCTTTGATAGTGTTAAAAGAACTTTCAAACGGAAAAGACTATGAAACTGTTTTAAAAACATGCAAAGGGATATTGAATTCTGAAAAAACTTGGTCTTAGTATAATATTGTTATTTTAATGGAAAATTTCCATTAAAACGTTTTTATGAGGGGTAAGTTAAAAGGAACTCTCCAATAATAGACAAAAGAAAAAGGTGGCATCGATTCGATGCTACCTTTAAGAATTCAAAAAAATGAGAGGTTAGTTAAAGAATATATTCTATAATAAAATGTACGATAGAAGACATTGTAAAAAGTGCGACGTTAGCATTACTTATAAAAACTGGGCTAGACATTTAAAGTCAAAGAGCCATGGAAAAAACGACCCGGACCGGACAATGGATATCAGAAAACCTAAAAATGCGAAACCAGTATTTGTAAATCCGAGGAAATTGCACAAAGTATTTAATTTTTGGGAAAACGTATTTGAAAAAAGCAAAGAACCTAGAAAAGCGAAATCAGTATTTGTAATACCGAGAAAATTGCACAAAGTATTTAATTTCAGTGAAAAAGTATTTGAAAAAAACAAAGAACCGAAAACGGAAGTTGAAAAAAAGAAATCTGCATTTAAATCTAGATTGGTGACTTACGATATTAAAAATACGAAAGGATTTAAAGATGCTTCCAAATTTCTGAACAGTATTGAAAGGACCGTAACAGGTTTACTCAAATGGAAACTTAGAGAAATGAAACTAAAAGTTAATGTAGTTTTAATCGCAGAATTTAAAAAAGGAACTAACAAAAATAACATGGAGTATCAGGAACTCAATTTCAAAACTAAAAACGTAATAATATTACAGTCGGCAGAAGTACCAAATTGTTACGATGAAATGAAACAGAAAATTCTAAATGAAATGGAATCGTTCGAAATTAAAGGATCTCAATGGCAACTTCACAAAATCAAACATTTGGAGCTGAACGTTAACAAGTACATTCCTTTGAGAGGATCGTCTTACATTAAACTCCCTGATTTTCTACAAAGTAGAAAAGCAATTATAAATGTACAAAATAAAGATAATAAATGTTTCCTATGGGCTGTTCTTTCGGCTTTACATCCTGCAGACCGCGATTCTGATAGAATAGGAAAGTACATAACATGGGAACATGAGTTTGACGAAGCGTTGAAAGATATCAGTTTTCCTATGAAACTTACAGATGTGAAAAAGTTTGAGAAAAGAACTGGGATTTCCATTAATGTTTACTGTCTGAATGAAGGAAATACTATAGTACCCTTGGAAATAACGAAAGATGAAAAGGAAAGACACATTGACTTGTTGTACTTGAAAAACAAGGAAACTGAACATTATTGTTGGATCAAGAATCTTTGGAAACTGGTTGGCTATAGTCAAATGTCAAAAAATAGTCACAAACGATTTTTATGTAAAATGTGTTTGAATAGCTTTGGAACTCAGGTTAAATTAAACGAACATAAAGAATATTGCGGACTTCATAAAGCTGTTAAAGTAGATCTACCAAAACCTTATGATAACATTTTACAATTTGAAAATTATAGACACTCTTTAAAAGTACCTTTTACAATTTATGCAGATTTTGAATGTACGTTACAAAAGATTGATACCTGCAAACCAAATCCCGATGAATGTTATACAAATGCCATTCAAAAACATGAACCGTACAGTTTTGTTTACTACATGAAAAATTCCGAAGATGATAGTAGGAAAGACTATGTAGACGATTATAAACTTGTACAATATTCTGGGCAGGATGTGGTAAAAGTATTTTATGAAAAAATAAAAAAGGATGCCAGAATGGTGGCGAAACAATACTATGACATTAATATTCCCATGACAAATTTAACCGAAGAACAACAAAGAGAATACGATAGTGCTGAGAGTTGCCATATTTGTGAAAAAAAATTTAATGAACTTCCACCTATAATTGAAAATAGACATGATGTACTGAGAAAAACAATTAAACACTTTATCGATAACAAAAATGATGTTAAAGCAGATGAATATATTGAACAATTAGAAGTTTCGAAGGAAAATATACCTGATAATTGTATAAAAGTAAGGGATCACTCGCATTTGACTGGAATGTACAGAGGAGCGGCTCATTCGATTTGTAATTTAGAATATAAAAATCCAAAGTTTATTCCAGTATTTTTCCATAATCTTTCTGGCTACGATGCACATCTATTTATTAAAGAATTTGAAAAAGATAATTACGATATTAAACTTTTACCACAAAGTGAAGAGAAGTACATTTCCTTTTCTAAAATGGTAGCTTATGAAAGTGATGAACTCGATAAAAATGGCAACAAAAAGAAAAAGACTATAGAATTGAGATTCATAGATTCTTTTAAGTTTCTTTCTGCTTCTTTAGATTCTTTAGCTAAAAGTTTAACTAAAAATCAATTTAGGGAAATAAGAAAGTATTTCCCAAAAGAACATCTCGAACTAATTACTAGAAAATTAGCTTATCCATATGAGTATATGGATTCTGTTGAAAAATATCGAGAAACTATCCTTCCACCTATAGAGAAATTCTACAGTGAACTCACTGGAGAAAATGTTAAAGAAAATGATTATAAAAATGCTCTAGAAATTTGGTCTACATTCAACATTAAAAATTTGGGGGAATTTACAGAACTTTACAATAAAATTGATGTTCTTTTGTTGGCGGATATCATGGAAAACTTTAGAAATATATCTTTAGAAAAATATAAATTAGATCCCGCTTGGTACTATACAACACCAGGTTTCGCTTGGGATTGCATGTTGAGAATGACCAAACAAAAGATTGAATTGTTAACGGATTATGATAAGATTTTACTCATAGAAAATGGAATAAGAGGTGGAATTTCTCAATGTTCAAAACGATACGCGAAAGCCAATAATAAATATATGGGAGATCAATTCAACAAAGAAAAAGAATCTGTTTTCATTGAATACTTGGATGCAAATAATCTTTACGGTTGGGCGATGAGTAAATTTTTACCTTATGGAAATTTTGAATGGAAAACGGATCTAGATAAGTTCGATATAAAATCCATTCCTGATGATTCGCCCAAGGGCTATATTTTAGAAGTTGATTTAAAATATCCTCAAGAACTCCACGATTTACACTCTGATTTTCCTTTAGCCCCTGAAAATAACTATGAAAATGAAAAACTACCAAAACTTTTAAACACGTTGTATGATAAGAAAAAATACGTTATCCATTACATTACGTTAAAACAGTATTTACAACTAGGAATGAAATTAGAAAAAATTCATAAGGTTTTAGAATTTGACCAAAGTGCTTGGTTAAAAAGCTATATTGATTACAATACAAATCTTAGAGCAAAAGCCGAAACACCATTCGAAAAAGACTTTTTTAAACTTATGAACAATAGTGTATTTGGGAGGACAATGATGAATGTGCGTAAACATGTGGATATTAGGCTTTGTTCTGATGGATTGAAATTGGAAAAACTAATTTCAAAACCAAACTTTAAAGGTAGAACTATTTTTTCCGAAAACTTAGCGGCTGTACACATGGAAAAAGTAAATATCACATTTAAACAACCAATTTTCATTGGTATGAGTATTCTAGACATTTCCAAAACTTGTATGTATGATTTTTATTACAACACGGTTAAAAAACAATATAAAAGTGATGTAAATTTATTATACGGAGATACAGATAGTTTAATGATGGAAATAAAAACGGATGATTTTTATAATGATATGAAAAATATGTTGGATCATTTCGATACTTCCGACTACCCAAAAAATAATGTTTACAACGTTCCACAAGTTAATAAAAAAGTGTTGGGGAAATTTAAAGATGAGGTAGAAGGTAAGATTATAGATGAGTTTATTGGACTTCGCCCAAAGTGCTACGCTTTTAAAATATTCGAAACTAATGATGTGAAGAAAAAATCTAAAGGAGTAAAGAAAAATGTCGTTGATAAAGGTTTAAGTTTTGAGGATTATAAAAGATGTTTATTCTTTAAAGAATCAAACTATCAGAAACAGATATTATTCCAATCGAAAAAACACGATGTGTCCACAGTACAACAGAATAAGAAAGCTCTTTCCGCTCATGATGATAAAAGATTTATATTGGAAAATGGCATAGATACTTTGGCTTGGGGGCACTATGAAATAAACATAAGTAGAGACAAGTTTAAAACACACCTTGAAGAAATAATAAAAGAAAATGGAAAATGAAATAGAGGGGTTAGTTAAAAGAATATATTCTATAATAAATAAAGAGATATGGTTTTAAGCGACGAAGCATTAAGTTTATGTGAAGAACATGGTAGTTTCTGGAAGTTGGTAAAGACACCTAAATTTCGATTTTATGATAGAAACTGTGACGCACTAGACGAGATTCAACGTGCATTGAGGGAGTATAGATTTTCTAAAGGGTTGTTAAAAGAACTTTTATTGGGTGTCAATGGTAAACCACCAATCCATACAAAGGAGCATGTAAAGGTATGGCTTAAAGAAACAAAGATTAAGGTTCCTAAAAATGCTACTGAATATCAACTTAGAAAATTGATTTATAATGAGGATAAAGCCAAACTGAAGCAGGATTTTGAGTTTCAGCTTCGACACTGTTGCTAAAAGCTCAGGACGTTTGGTATGTGAAGGAGATTTTATTTTCAATGTATTTTAATGAGGATTCCTCATTAAAACGAACAATTAGATCAAGGTAATTTTATATCGACAATATTACCATCGTCCACAATTATATTTTTAGTAGGGATCATGTTTAAAAAAATCTTTACGTTCAACTCTTGTAGAAATTTCTTATCTCGTTTATTATGAATGACATAATTCTCCAACATTGTTTCGTCGATTTTCCTTTTACTTTTCCTTTTACATTTCACGTCTTTATTGGGAGATACTGGTATTGTTTTCTTAACAGTGTTTACGAACTTTTCAGCTCCCTCGGTTTTAAGCAACGATTTAAAACTTAGTATTTTATTGTTGGGAATTTCTCCGTATAACAGTTGTTCTATAAACCTGTACACTTTCATATCTGTATCTCTATTTATACACTCGAAACATACAATGAATTCGATATGCTTAAGTGAAAATTGTAAATATGGATGAGACATTTTTATTTTATTGGAGAGATCCTTTTAACTAACCCCTCATTTTTTTGTCTTGGAAAACAACTTAGTATAATATTATTGTTTTAAGGGTAAATTTACCCTTAAAACGCTATGAAAAGCAATTATAATATTCACGCAAAATCAATAAGAAAAGCATTTGTCTTTTTGTCAGTTCCTTTATAAATGAGTTTCTCAGGATGGTTTTCTGGGTTGTTTCTGACGTGTTTAACAAGTCGCCCTGATATTCTTTTAGGCAAAAACAAGCATATCTCGTCGTCGTCATAAGCAATTTTTACTACCACTGTTTCTCCATATTCAGTGTCTTTTATAAAATTTTCCAAGATGGTATAAGTCCCTTTCTCAATATCCTTGAAAGATGAGTAGTTTGATTTTTTAACGGCGTTCTTATATATTTCAAGCGTTGTCATTTTATTATAAAAGTTATTCTTTTAACTACCCCCTCATTTTTTTATATTATCCACCCACTTATTCTTATGGATACTATTTATCCTGTTCCCCATCCTTTTAACTAGCCCCTTTCTTTTTTTCTAGTGAAAACATCAGAGGGAGCTAAATTTCGAAAATATCGGCCCCTAATTTTAAATTTTTTCCTAATTTTTAGAGTTTACTAGAGTTTCTGATGAAAAAATATTTTTAAAAAAGTCGCCGACTACCGTGAAAAGGCTATGATGTTTTGTGATAAAAAAAGTTTTAACAGGGATTTAAGTCGCTTAATGGAAAAAGTCACTGGTTCTGATGTTTTTGTGATAAAAAATATGTTCTGATGTTTTTGTGGTAAAAAGTTTTATCAGAGATTTAAGTAGGTGCGCCAGGATCGGCTTTTCTATACTACTACCTACATATTATGTAGGTAACACATATTATGTGTAAAATTTGCTCACCAATGTCTTTTACTACCCCTCATTCAGATGCAACTTTTTCTCCATATTTCCACGTTTTTGACATCAATATTCATCTTATTACCACTTTCTCAATGATAACAATATGTAGGTATTATGTACCTTTGTTGAACATAATACTCGTACCTACCCACGTATCATGGAAGATTGTATACTAAGCGTTATCTTGAACAACGTTTACAGGCTTAATTCTCAACTAATGTGCTCCATTTCTTCATGTTGAATAAACACATTCTCGACTCAACGTGCTGGTACGATGGTGCCACACCGGCACCAATTGGTGCCGCTACGTGGGTTTTGGAGTTGGGTATCGTTGATCATAGATTTTTGAGTTCTGCTCAGATTATGAGTAATTTTTGACGCCACGATACTCTGGCGCCGTGGTGCCAGACTGGCACCACAGGATGGCGCCACATGGATTTACGTGTTGGGTATCGTTGAAGGTAGATTTTTTATTGCCGCTCAGTTTTTGAGACAATTTTTCATTGAAAGGAACTCTCTTAAAAGGAAGTTAGACCATGCCTGGCATCAGGAAGGATATTTATCACATTTACCCCTAAATGTTTCTAAAAATGAAGTGATTGATTCGTAGAAATCGATCATTTGTGAATGACCAGCGTTATCAGGCGTGTAATCATCGAAAATTATCAGCTTTCAGACTGATGTGTAAATTTTACCGTTGATGGCTTTCTAGGGTTAAAAAATTCTCCAAATAAAGAAGAATTTTTTTTTTCAAAAAAGGAAACTTTAGACCATGCCTGGCATTAGGAGGGATATTTATCACATTTACCCCTAAATAAAGTGATTTATTCTTAGAAATTGATCATTAAATGATCAGAAATTGATCATTCACAAATTTTGTGAATGACCAGCGTTATCAGGCGTGTATCCATGGAAAATTATCAGCTGACTGATGTGTAAATTTTACTAACGATGACATTCTAGGGTTAAATTTTTTTATTTTTCAAACTTTTTACCTTTTTGACAGTTCAGTCTCTTCGTAGCCTTTGTAGTTGTCCGTGACGTTGGGTAGTCCCATGTACCTCTCGGTATACGCTGAATCTGTCATTCAAAAAATATCCACCTCTAATCAACATCGTGGAAATCATGAAATACATCGTGGAAATCATGAAATCACAACTGGTTTTTGCGTTGATGTTTCATTAGCGAATTTTCGAAAAAAATGTAGCTATTGTTCTCGGTCCAAAATGTTTAAAATTCGAATTTTCGAAAAATTTTCATACCAAAATCCGTTTCAGACCATCTTGAATCCACTGCCGAAAGACACCAAAAACTGTATATGTGTGTGATTTTTTTTGACCGTCAGTAAGAATGATGTTGAGGGATGTCGAAGGTCGGTCAAATGAAACTTGATATTTCTTCATCTTCAGGGCAGTAGTGTACAAGATGGAGTTGGACTGTTGGGGTGTCACCCAATAAAATGAAAGCCTGACAAGTGACACGTCATTTTAAAGGTTTTTACACGCTGAATAAGATGGTGAAGTCAGAATTGCGATATCTTATTCCGCTGTCAAACTGGAGCTCTATGAAGATGAAGAAACGCGGTTGATACTTGAGATGTTCTTCATGACATCATGTTCTCCAATGGAGACATTTTACAAAAATACCAGTTAGTTATTCGAAAATTCGCTCTTATAGCCATGCTGCATGACTGTGGATTTTTATTAACGTAATTTACCGTATAAACGCCAAGAGGTTATGGGGGCGACGGCGGCTCCGCATTGGAAGACGTCTTGACCGGGATGTGACAGGAGGAGAGCCGCCACAAAGCCGCCGTAGGACCAACCCCACACACCGACGCGTCTCTTGTCTATGTAGTGGAGATTGTCTCTGAGATACCTGGAAATTGGTGTACAAGACAAAAATTGGGTGAAACTAGACTGAAAATAGAGTAGAACGCCGCCAACCGCACCTTTCTATCTCAATCCGTTCCCAAGATACGATTTTTTAAAGTTTTTTTTTCTCAGAAAACCACGTTTTTTGCCATAAAAACCCGCGTTTCTTCATTTTAAAACAACTTTTTTTCACTTTTGACCACATTTTCGGATTCAGCGTTATTTTTTACATACCCCTATTGCACGTTTGAAATCAAAAACGAACTCCTATGGACCGCAATTGCAGTTCAAACGTTGACAATCCAAAAAAAAAAATTAAATTTTTGAAAATACTTGAACGTTAACTGCATTTTCAAAAAACGTGCTGGAAGCTGCCAAATCTCATGAAAACTTGCAAATTTAATCAGCTTTCTAATGGTACGGTCAAATTTGCGATTCCTTGTCGATTTCATGGAGAAATTCAAGTTTAAATGCGGAAAAACAGTAGGTACCTGCAATAGAAACTTACTCGGTAACTTCAAGCTGATCAGATGCCTCGACCGTTCCCAGTTTCATATAAACCTGTCGACACACGAAAATTATACAAGGGTGTTTTAAAAATTGGCACAAAGTCCAAAATGCTGCCAAATATTACATTTTAATCCAAAACAATCCAATAACCGACGATTTACGTATGGAAAAATTGTATCGGGCATAATATGGATTGTTTTGGATTAAAATTTAATATTTGGCCCACATAATTTAATATTATTGTGCCCACATAATAATAATAATATTATTATTATAAGCATATTATGCTCTCTCAGCCTTCAACCTTTGGACTGTTTGGGGTTTGTTTTTCCTACCCTACGGTTCCCCTCCACATGAAAATCTATACACTGAGAAGTTACTCTGCAAAATTTGTTATAAAAACCAGATAAAACTGGTTACCTATGAATTACCTTCGAAAATTCGCTCTTATAGCCATGCTACATAACTCTGGATTTTTAAAGATTTTTCAACGTTAAACATGTTGGTGAAGTCAGAATTGCGAAATCTTATTCCGTTCTCATACTGCAGCTCTTTGAAGATGAAGAAACGTCGTTGTTACTTAAGATGTTCTTCATGGAACCATGAACCTTCATCTTCTGTAATCTGATCACAAATATGAACTGATATCGCAATCCTGACATCACCATCGAGTTCAGCGTTGAAAAACCAATAAAATGAGGTGTTGAAAGGAGACTAAATTTGCTATAAAACCAGTAACATGGAGATATTTTACATAAAACCAGTTATTTCTTCGGAAATTCACTCTGATCGCCATGACTGTGGATTTTTATTTATTTTTCTGAGGATGTTGTTGAGCCAAATTCAAACTGAAATCACCATTTCGTTTAGTGGCTTACCCCAGTTAGCGATGTTGAGGCAATACCATGGATCGATCGCATGTTTTATGGGTCCCTCCTAACCTCGTTAATATAGGTTTTCCAAGTCAAATTGAGAATTTTCCAAACCAAATTGAGATCTCAGAACTTTTTTTGAGAACACAGGTACACGTATATATCAAAATGTGCTTTTCCCCACACCACGTCGTCGCCAGAAATAAAGATTTCCTGTTTCAATTCAAGTTATTCTCTCTGCTTTAAATACCTGCACGACATACGTCATCCGAAATGCAATAGACTTATCTATCTATAGCTTTTCCAAGTCAAATTGAGAATTTCCGAATCAAATTGAGAATTTTCCAAATGAAATAGGCACGAACCAAAAACCTTATTTTTTAAATCTAGGTAGGTAGTAAGAAAGTATCAATCCGGTCGAGAAAGTTTTCTCCCAGATCACGCTATACGTGAGAAACGTTCTCAGTGAGTCAGCGCAGAATCTGCTACTGCTTTGGCATCTGTGTACAGGTGAAAGTGGGCGTGCCCGAGATATGGCTTAAACTTAAGGACTGCATGAAGGGCCGCTGCAAACTCCAGTTCATACATTGAATATTTTTTTTCCGGTTCCTGTAATTTCCTGCCTGCGTATGCTATGGGGTGGAAACGCAAATCGTGTTCTTGCGCTAACATGTAGCCCAAGGCATGTGCGCTAGCATCTGCAAAAATGTGAAATGGATGTTTGAAGTCGGGGAGGCGAAGAAGGGGGGGTTCGGTTAACCGTTTACGTAAAGCCTCGTATGCTACTTGGCACTCAGAGGACCATAGGAACGGGACGTTTTTCTTGCGGAGGTGGTTCAAGGGAGCTGCAATATGTGCTATATCCGCAATGAACGGAGCGAAAAAATTCACAGCCCCAATGAATTGTGCAACTTGTTTTGCGGTGGTAGGTGGGGGGATTGCTAATAATTCCTTTATGCGATCTGCCCCAATGGTGACTGACCCGTCTTGAACTATGTGGCCGAGGAATTCCAAACGGCGGGTTGCTATTTTGCACTTAGCCGGGTTTACTGTCAATCCAGCTACCTGCAAACGTCTCATCACTTCTCTCACATGGCCCGCATGCTCCTCCATGGAGGTGCTGTACACCAGGAGGTCGTCTAAAAACCAAATGAGGTAGACGCCGTGCAAATCACCAAAAACGCGCTCCATGAGTGAACTTAACAGGTGGCCACCCACTTTTAAGCCAAAGGGAATACGCTGGAAGGCGTAGCAGCCAAAGGGGCATTTAAAGGTTAAGAGGGGTAGGCTATCCTGTGTAACCGGGATTTGGTGGTATGCCTGGTTGAAATCGATGAGGGTAAAGATAGTGGCCCCGTTAAGCTGGGCCAACAATGACTGGATAGTAGGTAAGGGATAATCCATAGAAGGAATTAGTTGGTTAAGCTTCCTTAAATCTACCACTAATCTCCAAGCGGGGGGGTCTGTGGGGGAAGCTCGTTTCTTAGGAACTAGGAAACAAGGGGCAACACTTGGGGACGTGCTGGGAACAATGACCTGTGCATCGAGTAACTTTTTAATCTCGTTCCGCATGACCTGTTGGAGGGGGGGTGAAACCTGATATGTGGGGGGTGGTTTGGGTGGAAGGACATCAGGCAATAAGCGTATTTGGTGCTTCATGAGGGTGGTGCAGCCTAATGCCGCTGTAAGGACGGCTGGGAACTCGCATATGAGCTGATCAGCTAACGATGTGTAAGGTTCACCTACGACACATAGGCGTTGGCGGGGGATGGAATGTAGGGGGGGTTGCTTTACGAGGGGTATGGGAAGGTTCTGGGACCGAATTGTGATGACTTCCTCCGCTGCATGATAACTCATGCCAATTCGTTGGAGGACATCCATTCCTAAAATCACATCCTGAGGGAGCCCAGGGAGTATATGCAGGGTTGTTTTCCAGGTCCCCGAACCAATCACCATTGGGAGGACTATGCTCTGGGACGTGAAGACTGTATCGCCATTTCCCACAACGAGTGAAAGTGGGGTGCCTTTAGTGAGTTTAACCCCTAACCTTTTCAAATTGAGATCATAAAATACGTCATTTATTGCTGAGATACTAGCGCCTGTATCGACAAGCGCATATGTGGGGTGGTCAACAAGGAGGATGGGCAGTAAGGGGTGGAGGTCCTTGGTTACGTGTGAAAACAGAGACGTCATGGAGGGGAGCGGTGGGGGGTTGGGTTTGGGTTGGTAGGTGGTGGTGTCGTGCAAGGTTAACCCCTTTGCACTACCAGACTCCTTGCAAGTCGGCAGTGTACTTAGTTTTTTGAATTCGACTCATTTGGCGTCTGTGGACCAAAGGGGGGGGTAAGAGAACGAATTTGCATAAGTGGTCGTGGTCTGTTCGTATACCCACGGTTAGAACGATAGGGTGGTTGGCTACGATAGGGTTGTGGGCTTTCTCGGGGAGGGGGGGCGGCTGTGCGGGACGGTGACGGCATCTCTAATGCAGTTTGCAACCGAGAGAGTCTCGTTTCTTCCTCCAATTCGGCGACCAAGATCTCCAGTTGTTGTTTTGTTACGGGTTTGTCGCGGAAAACAAATCTGGAACGTATCTCATTTGTAACCCGGGGTAGTAGGATATTAATGAGTTCCAGTTCTGTGTACGCATCCAATACCACGTTTGCCCTGAATAAATCATTAACAAAGGACCGAAAAGATTCTGAAGGATGCTGGGAACGATGGAGGAATTTCATTTTCAAGAACATCATAGTGTCAGGTGAGAAAAAGCTGTCAATAATTCGTCTCCGGAACGCCGTATAGGTGTCTGATGCAGGATCAGGTACCATTAGGTATGCTCGTACCTGGTCAAATCTACTTTGGAGGGCTAGGTTCCGCAAAAGGTTAGGGAAAATCTCTGGTGCCACCTCACAAATTCTATACACAGCTACCAAAAATGAAAAAATGCTTAACACGTTGTCAGGGTAAAATGTAGGGATGTTCTGGGCCTGTTGGTTTATCACCTCGGGGAGTTGGAACGATGTGACGGGGGGCGGTAGGGGGGCTGGTGGGTAATGTTTTGTAAAGGACGGTGTGGGTTTCCTGCAAAAAGTACAATTGAAGGTCTCTTTTCTGGCAAGTGGCATCTTTTTCCAATTTACATAATCAATCTCCGCGCACTCCGCATCATAAGAAGAACAACAACCTGGGCAAAAAACGGGATTATCCATTTCCTCTTCAGGAATAGGTTTTTGACACTGTCCACATTTGAACACATGTCGTGAAGTCCCTGGCTTCGACATCGTGGGTAATCTTTAGTTGAGTGTGTTTAATAAACGATTTGACACTCCAGGAACTCGTATGTGTAATGTACGATCGTAGACGACGGCAGGTGGGTGGCGGGAGGTGCGTTGCTGGTTTGCAGCGGGGTTGATAGAGGACGCGGGGGGAAGGGCAGTGGAAGGGGCGGGGGTTACGACGGGCGATGCGTGGCAGGGGGAGGCGAAGAAGCAAAGAGGCGAAGAGGCGAAGAGCGGGGGGATTGAAGGTGTGGAAGGTGCGGCGAGCGGGGGGTTCTCCAGTTGGGGGATACGGTGTAGCGGGAGTAGACGGCGTGGCGGGGACGTGCGCAGAAGTCGCTGATGGGCGGGGGGGGTGAGGTTCTGCCAGGTGCGGTCGGGAGGTGGGGTCGGTGAAAGGGAGTGGGACAGTGCCGTCGGTGGGAGGAGGCGGAGAGGTGAGGGGTTGGCGAAGGGGAATTTGATCGAAGGGGGGGTCCTGACTGACGGTGGGGCGTGCGGAATTCGCCGTGGATTGGGCGGGGGGTGGTTTGGTTCGTCAATGGCCGTCCGTTGCAGCGAATATTCGCGATGTTTTCAACGAACGGCGGCCGGAAAAGGTGGGAAAACAAAAACGTGTGGGGCCCAAAAAACACTGCTGGTGGTCAAGAATTGTGAACAAGCAACTGCTCGTGATGCAAGGGACATGTGGGGGTCTGGTTATTGGTTATACAGAGGGAAAGCCGGGGGACGCATGCAATATAAGTTAGGCGTGAATCGAACGTTTTGCTCTGCTACCATGTGATAATGTGAATACGGATATTACGATTCACGTACCTTTAGTATTGGATGCTCGGGTGTAGTCAAAGATGACGAAAAGTAAAGGGGGGGAAAACTGGGTTTATTAATACAATTAATAACTGATGTTATAAATGTACAATCTCTCAGCAAGGGGGTACGGGACGAAGTGGCGTCTTGAATTCTCTCTCTCCTCTTCCTGAGGAGAGGGGGGACGAGGAGGAAGGGTTTGGGGGGCATTGGACGGTCACTCCTCAGATCCTGTGTATACGTGACATTCATGTCACAAGTGACAGCTCAAAGCATCCCTAGGTACCATTTCATCAGCTGATTGTACCAATTGGATGATGGACATGTTGGTACAGTTAACAAACGCAGCTGCTGGGAACCCACTATATTGACTATTCAAGTACATACTAGCCTACGTAAATACCTACTTCGTTTTACTCAAAATATGGAAAATTGAATTTATTTTTAAATAAAAAAATGCAGATTTCTTTCTTTCAACTAGGTACCTATACCATGGTTAAATGGTACCTTGTACCATCTTATTCATAATTAAAAGTTTTGATTTCATTTGAAAAATTGTCACTTTTGTTTGGATAATTCCTTTCGGTCTTTATTTTTTAAAGGAAATTCTCCTTTGGAAAATTCTCAATTTGGTTTGGAAAATACTCATATTGATTTGGTAAATTCTCAATTAGATTTGGAAAATTCTCAATTTGGCTTGGAAAAGCTACAGCTAGTTGGTAAGTAAGTCTTTATTGCCTTTCGGGTGACGTATGTCGTGCAGGTATTTAAAGCAGAGAGAATAACGTGAATTGAAACAGGAAATCTTTATTTCTGGCGACGACGTGGTGTGGGGAAAAGCACATTTTGATATATACGTATACCTACCTGTGTTCTCAAAAAAAGTTCTGAGTTCTCAATTTGGTTTGGAAAATTCTCAATTTGATTTGGAAAAATCTCAATTAGATTTGGAAAATTCTCAATTTGGCTTGGAAAAGCTACATCTAGTATCAACAAAGAAATAGTAGCGCTGTACGTACCTGGTGGGTCAGAGAGTACCCTTTGCCGGAGGTTCCTCGTCCATCAATGTAGCCAACTGCACAAGAAAAAAAATCAATTAAATACATTTCTGTTGATGGGGTATGCGCATGCGGGAAAAAAAACAGATTCTTCATGTTTTTTTTTTTTTTTTTTTAAATAAATTTTTATAACAGTCATGTTATTTGAGTTGCTGTTGCACGTGAACACTAGTTTAATTTGAAACTTTAACGTAAAATGGCACGCGGTTGTGACGTCACCCACCGTCCGCATGGGTGACGTCACATAACTAGTGCTTAAATACACTTTTTTTTCTTTTTTTTTTTTCAGTTTTAAATTCTTGACAAAAACGACCAAAATGGCGATCAAAGCCGATCCCTTACCAATGACGTCTTGCGTGGACGCCAGGTAGGTAGCCCAGTCGATCTTCCACTTGTCGACGACCAGCTGCGACCCAGGGCCTCCGTACCTGTATTTGATTTTAAAACGGGCAATTATTAGTAACAATAAGAAATGGTCTTGTAGTACAGCCACTCACTGTATGAGGGAATTACAAAAAAAAAAAAAAAAAAAAAAAATCGTACTATTGTGCAAAAATACCGTGAAACAGTGTATTAAATCGTGTTATTGAACGTTTTTAGTGACTAAATTATCACTACAGAACGTACACTTGCAGTAGAAGTGGGTACTTGGTGATTTCCACTTCCCGGAGAGCAGGAGGCAGGAAGAGTCGAACTTGTGCTTGATAACCGCCGGAAATCTCAACGGGGAACGTCTTCACTTGAGGGAGCGCTACCCTCTCCAGTTTGTCCTACAGACAAAATAAACCGAAATCAGATTTACGAATAATATATTATATAAATCCCCAGTCATGCAGCATGACTATAAGAGCGAATTTTCGACGAAATAATTGGTTTTATGTAAAACGTCTTCATTAAAGAACTCCATGAAGAACATCTCAAGTATCTACCACGTTTCTTCATCTTCAAAGTGCTCCAGTTTGAGAATGAAATAAGATATCGCAATTCTGGCTTCGCCATCTCATTCAGCGTGTAAAAACCTTTAAAATGAGGCGTCACTTGTCAGACTTTCATTTTTTGGGTGACCCCCCCCCACCAACTCCACAAATTCCCCTCAGCTTTTGGACATTTCAACGCTGAACACGATGGTGAAGTCAGAATTGCGATATCTCATTTCGTCATCAGATTAGAGCAGATTAACCATGAAGATCACCCCAAGTGTCAACCACGTTTCTTCATCTTCAAAGTGCTCCAGTTTGAGAACGGAATGAGATTTTAAAGTTGAATAAATATAGTTGAATTGTTCAAATCAAAACCCAAAATTGAGTCGTCGGTCGGTTGCAAAACATAAAACTGCCGTCATAAGGAAGAAAGTCCTATCTCCATTTTGATAGTTTTGAGACAAACGAGGTTTTGTGAACTGTTGAGAATTTTCTATAGAGTAGAAATTAGAACTGCCGTTACACAGTTGATTTTCAAGTACTTCTGATGGAGATTGGGCTTTCTAACCTAATCCAATTGGTTGATCTCGTCTAAATCTATAGGAATATGTCCTAACCTCGAAAAGCTCCAAAATGGAGTTAGGACGTTCTTTCTTAGGACGGCAGAAAACCCCTAAAATAACAATCTCTTATTTCCGGTTGTAGATCGTTCACGTTTCAGATTCGTGTTGCTGTTGTTCTCTAGGCAACGAGTCAGCAACTCGCTGGTCAATTTTGCCTACTTTTCAGAAGTCTTTAAAAACCTTTAAAGTAAGGTGCTATTAGTCAGAATGTTTCATTTTGGGAATTTATGACGAATTTTCCCCCCTCAAACTCCCCCCCCCCCTTAGAGTGTACCGATTCTGCCCATCTACGAACTTAGCCTTTGGATTGCCGAGACAAATGTTTTGTTATCGTCTGAAGTGACACATACATAAATTTAAATATAAGTTACATTCACGATTAGTATGGTAGCGCTGATGTGGTATATACCCTCGGTTGCTGACATCAGCGCTCGTATAGCTACTCCGTGTCACGCTCTGTTTTCCTCTGTTTAGTGTCTCTGTATTCCAAGTGCTAATAAAGTCTCTGGTAAATTTCGAAAGTTCTTTTTAAAAACCAAGTGATACCAACTTAAAATATAAGTTATATATAGACCTATATACATATAATTTTTGGTGTCTTTTGGCAGTGAATTGAGGATGGTCTGAAACGGATTTTGGTATGAAAAATTTCGGAAATTTGAGTTTTAAACATTTTGAACCGAGAACAATAGCTACATTTTTTTCGAAAATTCGGTAATAGACAAATTTGGGTTCGGTTGAAAAGTCACAACCGCCTAAAAACACCAAAAATACCCGAATGGATTGAAAAATAAAATAAAAGAGAAAATAGGCGATGCTCACGTATAAATGAGTGTTGTTCTGTAGATTTGCCAGGTACGTCGACGGCGCTTGGTAGAGCGAGACAGTTGGTATTCCTGGGCCGAGACACTCGAGCACGTAGTGACTTGCGTCGGGGCTGAAGTAGACGTTGTGGTAAAGGCACTCTTTGTACAAAGGCTCGTCAAAGACTGAAATAATATAGTAAATATTGACATTTTATGTCTTTACTCTGGCACATAACTCGAAAAACGTTACACAAAAGCGTTACACGAAATCGTCACGAAAATTTCTGATGATTTTCGCTTACAACCGATTCGGTGCTACGGAACTTTATCTTCGCCAGTTATGATCGTACAAAAATCGTTAACCACTCGTTGGATAGCTCTCGATTTACCTAACCATATTACGTTAACCACTGCGGAGTGCGTGGCCGACAAGCTGCGGTATGAGCGTGATTGTTTAAATAATTGTTTACACACAGGTGATCATTCTCAATAATTTATATTGTCTATACGAATGCAAGCTTCATAATTTATGATGAACCCTACAATTAAGTATAACAACTACGCTACTGGGGTAGGTGATGTAGCATTGTTCGAAGGTCTTGAATCACTTCTTTAAAGACATAAAATGTACCAATGGGTTGCAGACTCGTATGCAAGCATTTAATTCTCGACTGTATCAACAACAGGATGGAGTTGACATTCTTTTGACATTTTCATGTCTTTGCTTTGGCACATAAACTGAAACGGGAAAAATTTGTTTCCTTGATTCACCCTTTCCCTCAGATCACGTCAGAACACAAGCGACAGGCGGGCCACTACGTCAGAGCCTGTGACGCACGAGCGTATGACGTCAGACGGCTGGCAGGAGGCCAACTAGTACGTCAGAGCCTATGACGCACGAGCGTATGACGTCAGACGGCTGCCCGGTGGCCAACTAACACGTCAGAGCCTATGACGCACGAGCGTATGACGTCAGACGGCTGGCAGGAGGCCAAATAGTACGTCAGAGCCCATGCCGTAAGAGCCTACGCGGTCAGAGGGCTGGCTGGCTAGGTGATCGGGTTTTAATAATCGGGCCTTTGGAATTCCGCGCCTTCATTTATAGTCATAATAAGGAAAATATGGCATACTATTTGCAGCTGATTAAAGTCTAAACAAGACCAATATTCGGACCGAAAGTACAAAAAATTCCACAGTCGTGCAGCATGGCTATAAGAGCGAATGTTCGACGAAATAATTGGTTTTACGAGTATGTAAAACGTCTCCATTAAAGAACATGATGTCCATGAAGAACATCCCAAGTATCAACCACGTTTCTTCATCTTCAAGGTGCTTCAGTTTGAGAGCGGAATTAGTCGGAATGTTTCATTTGGGGAATCCCCCCCCCCCTAAAACTCCCCCCCCCCTCAGAGTGGCCCGATTCTGCCCATCTACGAACTTAACCTGTCGATTGCCAACACAGATTTTTTGTGCAAATTTGAACTTTGTGAATTTGAATTTTTTGAACTTTCGGAAATTCGAGTTTTAAAAATTTTGAACCGAGAACAATAGCTTTTTTTCAAAAGTTCGCTACCACCGGCCTTAATCGTCGATTAATGTAAAACGACGTTGGTGAAACTCGACATCTTCGATTCAATCATTAAACGTCGATTAATAACTTTGGTGAATTTTTAGTTAGAATTAACTACTACTTGTGACATTACTCTGTTTTACATGGAAAATAGTGCTTACAGTGAGGTTCGGGCTTCTTCCGCCTGGTGGCCACCGGTGATTCAGAGGTCGTGGTAGGGGCTTCTTCTTCTTCCTCATCCACGCTGAAGCCTTCGTGCGCATGTGCGGTCCTGTGCACGGTGTCGTCCTCCTGGAATTCGATGGCGGCAACAATAATTACAATTAAACAATTAAAATGTGACAATTACGGGACATGTCGGAATGTTAGGATACGAAGAAGGTGGAATGCGATTTATCGTCTTCGGTCTGAATTTACTGACGTTAGCGCGTGGGAAGTTGTTGAGATCAAACGTACTTTGTCAGGGTTCGCTTTGGGGCAGGTGATGCAGATCGGAGACGACCCCGAAACAGTTTTGATGGAGTAGAGATGCAGCTGGGACAGCGAGACCGCCAAGTAGTAACTACAACAGTATTAGAGAATTCGGGGATCAGCAAAGGGTTTGTCAAATGGTCAGCTAGCTATTTTGAAAACAGGAAGCAATTTGTGAAAATTGGGACAACAATTAGCAAAGAACAAGACTGCTGTTTTGGTATTCCTCAAGGAACGGGTTTGGGCCCAGAATATTTCATCCTTTACATCAACCAACTGTTGGAGAAAGACCTTGATGGAACATGCATTTCCTTCGCAGATGATACATCATTAATAGTTGCTGGTGTAAACTGGGAGATAGCAAAGGGAAAAGCAGAGAGAAGCCTAGGCGGAATCGTGGATTGTCTGGCCGATCTTGTGATGAAGTTGAACTTCGACAAAACTCATTCGTGCTGCCCAATAACAGAGTTCCTGCCTTGGGCTTGCTGAAATGTCATGCAGCGGATTGCTCACTGGGATCATCTTGCAGCTGCCTGGGAGTGTCTCAGGTAACCAGTACCCGGTACCTCGGCGTCGACATTGACCAGCATCTAAGATGGGATCAGCACGTGAGTCAGATGGTCGCCAGGCTGCGAAAACTTCTGTATGTATGTAGGGAGATAAGGAACTTTTTGCCATTGCGTGCGAAGCGTATGTTAGCGAATTTTCGAAGAAAAGGAAGCTATTGTTCTCGGTCCAAAATTTTTAAAACTCGAAATTCCGCAAAATTTGTATACCAAAATCCGTTTCAGACCATCCTGAATTCACTGCCAAAAGACACAAAAAATCATACGTATATATTTATGTATTTATGTAGGTATGTGTCATTCCAGACGATAACTCTCGATAGAATTGAGATAAAAAGTTCAAATTTGCACACAAAATCTGTCTTGGCAATCGACAGGCTAAGTTCGAAGATGGGCAGAATCGGGCCACTCTAAGGGGGGTGTAGGGGAGTTTTAAGGGGGGGGGGGGAAATTACCCATGAAGTCCAAATTTGAAACAGTCTGACATGTGACACCTCATTTTAAAGGTTTTTTCATGCTGAACACGATGGTGAAATCAGAATTGCGATATCTCATTTCATTTCCAAACTGGAGCATTTTGAAATGTTCCAAACATCACATTTTACATAAAAGCTGTTATTTCTTCGAAAATTCGCTCTTATAGCCATGCTGCATGACTGGAACTTTTATTTTGCAATGATCCAGTCACTCTTGATTTATGGTGTGTCGGGCTGGGGTGGTTGCAGAAAGGAGTTGGTTGAGACATTGTTCCTCATCCAGAAGAGGTTGACAACGGTTTTGCTGAGAAAGGTCTTGAGATATCCGACGGCTGCAATTTTCCAAGAGCTTGGCGTCCCTACAGTGCACGAGCTGATCGAGAAAGCCACGATAATGAAGGCGTTTCGGGAGAAAGCTGCTGGTAAATTGGGAATTATTAGAGGAACGGTTACTAGAGCCGTTCATCAAGCCTCCATTCCGCTTGACTTCTACTGGGCAGAAATGCTTCGACTACAGGGTTGCCCTGTTCTTCAACGGTCTACCTCATACTCTGCGAGGGATTCAGTCGCTCTCAGCTTTCAAAAAAGGTTTGAAGAAACTTTCCATCAAGGCATAATTCCCTTGCCTTCCTCCATCATTATTTATTCATTTGCTGTCATCTGTTTCATTTGGAAGTTCACACCGCTTGATTTATTTGCTAAAATTATTGTTTTTCTTTACTTTGCATTCCGTCATTGGATTCATTTAGGAGCTTTTACCATTTATTTTACTTGCCCCAATTGTTGGGTTTTCTGTATTTTGTAGGTATTATGTGTAATTTTTTCTTTCTTTGATCATTTACAATTCAACTCCCCCCCTCAGCACGATCTACGCTCAAAGAGGGGAGTAGCATTTGCAATTACTGTTAGTACTCAATTTTGTTATTTTCCAAATAAATGTATTAAAAAAAAAAAAAAAAAAAAAAAATTAACGTACACAGATTAGGAACGGCCCTAGCGTTATTGTGATTGAAATATTAATATTAGTATTAATAGTCTTATTGAAGGTTCAGGTACAGACATGACAATCACTGCGTTAACCTTACGTCCGGTTTTGGTGGAAACGTGATTGCATCGAAATCTTGCGAGTTCCGGGCGATACAAACTATTCACAACTAGTACTATATCGTCGCTTAAGAACAATAAAGGCCTATCTCAAAAAAATCCAGTCATGCAGCATGACTATGTGAGCGAATTTTCGAAGAAAAGGAAGCTACGGTTCTCGGTCCAAAATGTTTAAAACTCGAATTTCTGAAAATATTTTATGTGCCATTCCAGGCGATAACTCTCGATAAAATTGAGATAAAAAGTTCAAATTTGCACAAAAAAATCTGTCTTGGCAATCGACAGGCTAAAGTTCGTAAATCAGGCCAGTCTAAGGGGAGGGAGGGTTACCATTCCCAAAATGAAACAGTCTGACATGTGACACCTCATTTTAAAGGTTTTTTCATGCTGAACACGATGGTGAAGTCAGAATTGCGATATCTAATTCCGTTCTCAAACTGGAGCACTTTGAAGATGAAGAAACGTGGTTGATACTTGAGATGTTCTTCGTGTTTAGTCTGCTCCAGTTTGAGAACGGAATGAGATATCGCATTTCTGACTTCATCATCGTGTTCAGCGTTGAAAAATCCATAAGCTGTGGTGTTAGTCGGGGAAAAAAAAAATTAGACAAAATTTACTAACTAAATCACTCGCGACGAAATCGTGGAAACCCACATTAAGGAAAAACAAGAGTATTGGAAATAATCGTTGATTTCCACTGAAATATGAGTACCTACACTGTTAGACCAGTTTCGGCGATTTCGTTGAGTAATGAGTTACTGACGATGGTATAATCACCGAAACCGGTCTAACAGTTCACTCACATTTCAGTGGAAATCAACGATTTTTTTTTTTTTTTTCAAAGACTCTTGTTTTATTTAGAAAAAGTTTTCATAAAACCAGTAAAATGGAGACATTTTACATAAAACCAGGTATTTCTTCAAAAATTGGCTCTTATAGCCATGCTGCGTGACTGTGGATTTTTTTATAACAGCCATATATTTCTGAAAGCTTGAAAATATGTATAGGTCGAATCGACCTAGGGGTGGTAATCCAGGGTTAAAAGGCACAAATCCATTCAAAAACCTTCAACACGTTTAAATACGAGGTTTCACTCTCGAAACCTAAATATGCCAAATACGATAATTCCAGGCTTAAGTCGTAACTCTCGAGTCACTTGACAAGTTCTGCTACTTACACGACGTTATTAGAAGTGTCCCAAGCGGCAATTTTCATCACCTCGAAAGTTCCGTGGGTTATGGGGATGAACCTTTTCTTCGGTATGTTCACTGAAACGACGTGCCTGGAACACCGAGTAGAATTACGAGTAGATACGAGTTGGGTACTTAACTTATTTGTACACTTACCTGAGGGACAAAATTAAAACAATTGTGGTAAGTACCTTGTACAATTAATATCATAAATGTTGAAAAAGCTAATCATTTCACTGACTTATTAGAACAAAGATTTCAACCACATCCAGGTCCTGAAGAGGAATATTCTAGCTTCCCTTCTCCTGCAATATACCTACTTCTCTCCTAAAGACGTTAAAAATGCAATGAGAACATCACCAACGAGAAGGGCCCCTGGACTGGACTTAATAGTACAACCTCTACTTTTACGTGGACCCCGCAAACTGTTCGCTCACAAAGCTCATATAATATACCGTATAATATACAATTAAGTTAACAATTAATTGAGGTATAACAACTACGCTAATGGGGTAGGTGATGTAGCATTGTTCGAAGGTTCTTGAATCACTACTTGTTTAAAAACATAAAATGTCTCAATGTGTTGCAGACTCCTATGCAAGCATTTAATTCTCGACTGTATCAACAACAGGATGGAGTTGACATTCTTTTGACATTTTCATGTCTTTGCTTTGGCACATAAACTGAAACGGGAAAAATTTGTTTCCTTGATTCACCCTTTCCCTCATATCACGTCAGAACACAAGCGACAAGCGGGCCACTACGTCAGAGCCTGTGACGCACGAGCGTATGACGTCAGACGGCTGTCAGGAGGCCAACTAGTACGTCAGAGCCTATGACGCACGAGCGTATGACGTCAGACGGCTGGCCGGAGGCCAATAGTACGTCACAGCCTATGCCGTAAGAGCCTATGACGTCAGAGGGCTGGCTGGCTAGGTGATCGGATTTTAATAAGCCTCTGGAACTCCGCGCTTTCATTTTGCATTCACTGGGGTCTCGTGGATATCAACTTTACCCACTCGACGTAGACGAACGATGCTGTAGGAGGAAATCGGCACAGCAGGCATAACTTTCTCACTGATCAAGTCAACAACAAAATTTGTTGTCATTTAATGACTCGAGGGTGAGATCGCGAGAGTGAGGATCCTTAATGTTGCATTCAACATTTTCGGGAACGCCCCTGATACAAAGAGTAGTCGGCTTTCCTGTTTGACGGCATCAATTTATGTCAACAGTTCCCCTCTCAATGCTTCTTTGCACAGAGACACGGTATCTTTGACAACTTTGGAGAAGCTGGCGTGAAGTTGCGATTCGAAGTCGCCCAGAAAAGCCTTATCAGCGACCGAGGACGCCAACGACTTCATCAACACGGCAACAGTTGATTTCAAGTCCAACTTTTCGGAGACTGCCTCGACATCTCGTGCGTCATTATTTTTAGTACTGATACCCGTATCAGACAGAACTTTACCTTTTTCCGCGTGATTTGCAGACGCCACCGTCAAAATCATCATTGCGTGACATGATAACAGCAGCCAGCGGCGGACAAAACAGAGACCCGATGAAAACCTCACTTCAACCAAAGTCTTAGTGCAGAATGGAAAAATGACTCACTAAATACCTCGGAAAATTCGCTTTGAAGCCAAAATCTGCAAAAATCACAGCGTCTGAGTTACGGAGCACCAGAAGAAAACGTTATCACAGGCCACCGGCCATCTTGGAACTCAATGAAAAATTCTAATGATTAATGTGTAAAGGTGGGTCTACACGCTCAAGCCATTTGCGCAAACCGGCTTTGCACTGCAGTTTGTGCAAATTGAACTGAACAACTCGGTGGCGTCCACACGCTCAGTTGTGCTTCAGGAAAAAAAAACGTGGGGCGATAGGACTGAAAATAAAATAATGTTAAAGAGTGTTAATAATGTTAAAATAATGTTAAATAAATAATGTGTTATTTCTTCTATAGTTTTTTCTAAATATAAATATTTAGGTACGTAAACAGTCACATAGGTTCCACTAAAAAATTAGTGTCCTTCGTTCGTGGGTTCTCAGAAAAATTATTATACCTACCTACTCATGTTTGATCGGTTTTTATTACTTTCTACTTCTACCTATTTGATGATTGTTCTCCAAAACATGATGACATGCAAAGAACCGTAAACAGAAAAATTTAACCAATGATATTATCATCTACTTTTGTTAATACTATTTTGGAGCGTTTTTTTGCAAGTCCCGTTCATTAGAACCAATCTCCTTGCTAATTTAAAACAAACTATCTTCAAATGTGTCGACAAAGTTTTCGTTTTTAATATCAGTTGAAAAAGACAGTTATTCGATTTCTTTGTAAGTAACTACATTTCTAACAACATATTAGAACACCCGTTTTTCGTTGAGAAGAAAAGACACTAGTTTTTTTGTAACTAGTTTTTTCGACAGTTATTTTAATGTAACGAACGTTATTTTACGTTTCTCGAAAATAACCGTTATGCCCATCCTTAGTTGTGAGGGCGTCCAGAAATGTGATTCGCACTCGAGAAGAGAACGAATGCGCCGGCGCGAGATTGTGGGTGAGGCTTGAACCTCGTCCACACGCTCAAACTTCACTCATGCCAAGCTCCAACCTCAAGCCGATTTTCTGTCCGAGACTGACTTTGCTCAAGCCAAATTTTCTGGCTTGCACAAACTGCGTCCACACGGCTTGAGCGTGTAGACCCACCCAACGAGGCGCATCCATCGATATGCTTAATATTCGTCAAAAATGATGATGTGGGGTGTTGCTGTGAGACCGTCGATATGTACGATAGATCAATACGCTATAAACATAAGCATAAACAAAAGCATAGAAATAAGCATAGAGTTGTGTTCCTTCCACTTCATGTGCTGATCAACAGCCCTAAATATCCGATGGAGTTTACTTTTTCCAGTCTTTGACAAGTAAGCGTACCATGTCCAGAGCCGTTCAGTATTAAATAGTATTTAAGAGAGTCTCTTCCTTATGAGGGAGGTTATAATAAAACTGCTGACAGTCGTAAGGAATTTCAGGCTTCAAAGACATGAGGTCAGTCCATTTATCCTTAGGGATGGGCAGTGGCTTTTTGAGTAGTCTTGTAATTTCACCTGTGACTTGATTCGGTCTTCTTGGTAGGAGCTTGTAGGCATCATCAAAATTGGTTTTAAATCGGATGAATCCTGAGGGATCGTACTGCAAACTCCTGAGTTCCGTTACCACTGGGTCATTCGTTGAATTTCCTGGGCGTATAGATTTACTTATACCGCATTGTATTTTTATTGCTGTAAATTCAAAAATACAAATTTTGTATTTTTGAATTTACCGGTTGTCACACTAAATAGATCGAAAATGACATACATTTTGTTGTTTGGCAAATATCTAAATAATACCGTCAAAATACTGACCTGAAATATCCAGCGGCGCCGTCTCTGACGGGCGCCAGCGTGAGGTAAGTGTTGCCGTCCTCGGAGAAAATGGGCGGCGGCGGCGCCTCTACCCACCCTGACCCTTCACCTGTCACCCTTTGAGTCTAGAGACAGTAATAAATATAATAATAATAATTATTATTATGGTCAGATGTGATGAATACGTAAAGAATAGAAATTCGTGAAGCCCAATAAATTAAAAATCCACAGTCACGCAGCATGGCTATAAGGGCGAATTTTCGAAGTAACAACTGGTTTTATGTAAAATGTCTCTTTTTTACTGGTTTTATAACAAATTTTGTCTCTATTTATTGGCCGAGTAAGTACTCAGGTGAGCAGTTGTACCGTGAAGAACGTCTCAAGTAACAACCACGTTTCTTCATCTTCAAAGTGCTCCAGTTTGAGAACGGAATGAAATATCACAGTGTTGACTTCACGATCGTGTTCAGCGTAAGAGGGCCTTTAAAATGAGGTGTCACACTCTAAGGGGGGGTTTTGGAGAGTTTGGGGGGGGGGGGGGGTTCCCAAAATGGAACAGTCTGAGAAGTGACACCTCATTTTAAAGGTTTTTCAGCGTTGAACACGATGGTGAAGTCAGAATTGCGATATCTCATTCCGTCCACGAACTGGAGCACTTTGAAGATGAAGAAACGTGGTTGATATTCCTCATGGTTCATCTGCTCTAATTCGATAACGAAGTGAGATATCGCAATTCTGACTTCACCATCGTGTTCAGCGTTGAAAATTCTATAAACTGAGGTGTTACCGGACAAAAAATCGCGACAAAGTTTGTTAGAAAACCAGTAAAATAGAGACATTTTACGTAAAACCAATTATTTCTTCGAAAATTTGCTCTTATTGCCATGCTGCATGACTGGAAATGTTTGATGAATCTCGTTCATCACCTCTTGGCAGTACCACATCGGCGATTTGCAGAGTGTGACCATTGATATGTTTTGCGCTCTATTCATCCAAATGACAGCCACTTCCGTTGCGCTCACCCACGAGACCCCGTTGAAATAATAATCCCTGGAAATGAAAGAATAACGAATATTAAGAATAAGAATAATGATCTTACTTATTTAAGAATAATGTTCTCTTTTATTTAAGAATAATTGTAGTTTGAGTGAGAAAGCTCTACAGGTGATTGTAGATTGTTGGGCAAAGGTCGAAGAATATAGTGGAAACTAATTTAGTTGTACGTGTCTAACGTGAAGGAATGACTTACAAAACATTTAACTTAAACAACAAACTTGTAAAAATATATTTTTTCGGCAAGAACAAATTTCATGAACAGAGTAGTGGTGTTGAACTATCGATAGGACTATCGATACTATCGATAGTTTCTGACTATCGAAAAATTTAATACTATCGGAACCAACTGAAAACCCACATGTTCCCGGAAAAACACGTAAAAACTCAACTGGCGCGACCATATTGAGAGCATATTAGTTCGATCTGGGGCCTATTCCACCAACGTACTCTGCAACTCTTCACTCTTCCGAAGAGTAAGGAGTGTTTTCGTTCCACTATTGTTTTTCGAAGAGTCTTCAATTCGAGAGATTCGCAGAGCGGTTTTGAAGAGTAACCTTCTCGAACACCGACTGGTAGGTTATTATAGGTTATCATCGCAAAACAACAAACAGTCATTTCGAGTTACGTCCTCAGTGTCACAGTCATGTCGAGCAGACAATTAGAAAAGCTAAAAAAGCTATCGGTGTTGGACGTGGTAGAAAGTGAAAAAGCAGTGTTATTTGCTCCCTTTTCCTCCACTGTTACTCACAAAGATAAACAAGAGGCTTGGAAACGAGTTCTAGAAAAGGCCAATCGAGGCTGTTGGTCCCACAGTTGAAGAAGCCTCGAGTAAACAACAGGAATCCGTAAACAATATCCATCAATGGACCAAAAGATGGAGAATAAAACTCAACGAAGCCAAGTCAACTCACATACAGGAAAGTGAGACCAATACCTATAGAACTAAACTCCCGAATCGTCCCATATGCTGATACTGCTAAGTACCTTGGAATGACCCTGGACGCCAAGCTCCGCTGGAAGGAGCACGTAAAGAAGAAGAAGGAAGAAATCAACCTAAAATTCAAGAAGATGTACTGGCTCATTGGGAGAAAATCCCAACTGCCTATACATAACAAAATGCTACTGTACGAGCAAGTGATAAAGCCAATTTGGGCCTACGGCTGCCAGTTATGGGGCTGCACTAAGAGGAGCAACATGAAAATAATCCAAACAACGCAAAACAAAATTCTCAGGGGCATAGTTAATGCCCCCTGGTATGTTCGAACGAATGATCTCCATCGCGATCTTAAAGTCAAGTTGGTGAACGAAGTTATTAAAAATCGAGCAACGGACCATGAAAACCGTCTCCACAAGCACAGGAATGTTGAAGTACTGAACCTTCTGGACAACAGTGGCGACGTACGAAGGCTGAAAAGGACCAAACCCCTGGACCTAGTTACATCTCACTAAAGTGATGTGATGTGTGGTAGTAGGTAGTGATCTATGAACCACAATACGTTAAAATTAACTAACAGAGTGAAGTCACTAGATGTATAATATACAATAATTGTATATTATACATCGTTACAATTGTACATTGTTACAATTATTGTAACAATAAAGATGATTAAAAAAAAAAAAAATTGACATGTTTGGACACGTTCACTCACGTCGTTTGCGACTGCTGAAAGGCGATTGGAGGCTTCAAGTCTCGCGTTCGAATGTTCTTCGGGTCCGCCAAATCCGCTACGAACAGCGTCACGTGAGGATTCGTCGTCCCCGGCTGAAAACATTTAGAAAAATGTTCAATCAATTTTCAAAATGTTCATAAGGACACTGCAATACTTAAGAAAATTCAATCATGCAGCATGGCTATAAGAGCAAATTTTCGAAGAAATAACAGGTTTATGTGAAATGTCTCCATTTTACTGGTTTTGTACGAAATTTTGTCTCAATTTTTGCCATGCAACACACCAGTTTATAGATTTTTCAACGCTGAACACGGTGGTGAAGTCAAAATGGCGATATCTCCTTCCGTTTTGAAATTAGAGCAGATGAACAGTGAGGAACATCTCAAGTAACAACCACGTTTCTTCATCTTCAAAGTTTGAGAACGGAATGAGATATCGCAATTCTGACTTCACCATCGTGTTCAACGTTGAAAAAAATCTTTAAAGTGAGGTGTCACTTCTCAGAATGTTTCATTTTGGGAATTTTTGGGTAATTCCCTCTCCCCCCCATAAACTCCCCAAAACCCCCCCTTAGAGTGTGACACCTCATTTTAAAGGCCCTTTTACGCTGAACACGATCGTGAAGTCAGAACTGCGATATTTTATTCTGTTCTCAAACTGGAGCACTTTGAAGATGAAGAAACATGGCTGTTACTTGAGATGTTCTTCACGGTTCATCTGCTCTAATTTGACAACGGAATGAGATATCGCAATTCTGACTTCACCATCGTGTTCAGCGTAAAAAAAACCCTTAAAAACCCCAGTTATGGAGCATGGCTATAAGAGCAAATTTTCGAAGAAATAACTGGTTTTACGTAAAATGTCTCTATTTTACTGGTTTTATAACAAATTTTGTCTCCTTTTTTTTGCCGAGTAACACCTCAGTTTATAGAATTTTCAACGCTGAACACGATGGTGAAGTCAGAATTGCGATATCTCATTCCGTTCTCAAACTTTAGTACTTTGAAGATGAAGAAACGTGGTTGATACTTAACATGTTCTTCACGGTTCATCTGCTGTAATTTGAAAACGGAATGAGATATCGCAATTCTGACTTCGCCATCGTGTTCAGCGTAAAAAAACCTTTAATAACCCAGTTATGCAGCATGGCTATAAGAGCAAATTTTCGAAGAAATAACTGGTTATACGTAAAATGTCTCCGTTATACTGGTTTTTGTGATAAATGTGGTCGCGACGTTAACAATTCCGTTCAACGTTTGGATCATCTAACAAGTGGTTTTGGTTTATTATCTTCGATAATGAACCATTGGAATCGCCCAAAGAAAAAAAAATTTTAACCCCCCCTCAAAATTTGTTGGTTTACGTTTCAAGATACGTAGATTCAGAAAATCGAATAAAAAAAAATCCGTCCGTCCGCCGTACGCCGTCCGCCGTCCCCCGTCCGCCGTCCCCCGTCCGCCGTCCGCCGTCCGTGGCACTTTGCCCAGTTAGCGTTGAGCTAAAATTACGAAATTTGGTTTCTGGGTTTGGACCAGCCCCACAATGGTCCTCGAAACTTTTCATAACCCTAGGTCAAGGGGAAGGGGTTCAAAACGAAATTTAAAATTTCGACAATGTCATATCTCCAAATATTTAACTGAACCGTGTAATTTTTAGTTCACTTTTGAATGACCTGAAAAATTACGAATCTTTTAAGACCAATTGGATTTTTTTGCGACCAGCCGTTCGTTCACAGTGACCGCGCAAAGGTTTAGGAAAAACACTAAACTTTCGCGTCGAAAACGGCCGTTATGTGACCCAACCCCCAGACGCCCAGAATAAAACTACCTTTTTTCATCTTCCCGGTAAACTACAGTCTAGAAATTTTAACCGTGAGTCGGGGATAGACCACATTGCAATATTCACTCGGTTTCTCATTTGTAAAATTGTTTAAATAATACCTTTTTGTAATAATACAAATTAAATTTTGATGATGAGCTATTGACTTGAAATTTTAAAAATAGGTCAGAACTGGATCACAATGCAATATTCACTCGGTTTCTTGTCTGTAAAATTGTTCAAATAATACCTATTTGTTTAAACAAATTAAATTTTGATGATGAGCTAGATACTTGAAATTTTAAATATAGGTCAGAAATGGATGACATTTCAATATTCACTCGGTTTGTATGACATGGTATGAGTATGGTATGGTATATTATTGTATGTATGATTTGGTATAATACAGTATGGTATGATAGGAAAGAAATTCGTATGGTATGGTATGTGTACGGTGAGAATATAGTATGGTGCCGATTTGCAATACAGTCTGGTATAGACGGAAGGGTGATCTGCACAAGGAAGATGATAAACCGTTGTGTCAAGAATTTGCAGAGTTTTTTACCTTGGGATATCGAAGACTTCGTATCTGAGGGTAGAGTTGCTGAGTGTCTTGACTCACTCCGTACCTGAAAACCACGAGCACCAGACAGTCAGATTCTTGTTGAACTAAATATCAGACCTTAAAATGTATCAATAACACAGCCACAGCAACAAAAAAATCCAATATCACATCTTATTGTGAATTTTCCCAGAAATTCACATTTTTCGTGAATCTTACTCAAATTTACTCCATTTTTTGAGATTGTAAATTTTTCTCATTTTACAATGAATGTTTACTGCAATTCAAGTTTTTTCCACGTGAATTCTACAAAATTAGGTGAATCTGATGGGATCCAATAGACAGAGTATAGTTTTATAAAGTGAGTTATATAAATATTACCAGGGAAATTGAAATTCTTGGACGAGAGTGTCGTTGAAGGACGCGTAGAGCAGCATGTGTCCGTCTCTACTCATCCATATTGCTTTGTTGTCATTCAAAATCTCCTCTGAAAATTTAAAATTCATACATTTAAATGTTCGTCGACCATATATGTTAACTATTAAGTACCTACACGGGTCATTCTCCAAGAAAGCGACATTGTGATTGTCCAAGCCCCTTCAGAATTTTTTGAGCTGAAATTGTTTTTACTTATTGTATTTGACTTTATCTAGAAGAACTTTTCTCATTTTTACGATTAATGGGTTTATTCAATAAAAAAAGTTTAAATAGTAAATTTGTTATTCTCCGTCCATGTCCAGGCTCGACCTTCCCAACTTCGATGTCCTGAGGGGTTTTCGAGGGTTAATTGAAAATTCGCGCCCTCACAGGACCTTTGTCAACCTTTTGAGATTCTTCCGAAGGGGTTCTCATAAGTTAAAGTTATTTATTTCTCAAGTGGTATATAAAAATCTCCATCATAATAATTATTATTGTCTTTACCGTCATCCTCCTCGTCATTCTCCGTCCTTCAATGAAAAAGGGGTGGACGGAGAATGACGGACGAAGAATGACGGGAACAAATGGATTTTCCTGTATATCCTAAGATTCTTAACGTAACCTAAACAGATTCACTGTTGTTTGTAGTGAAATTGAAACTATTCCATGAGATCTTTCACACCAAAACGAAGAATAAAATTGGTTTCCAACACTTACCGTGAAATCACCGACGGGAGAATGACGGAGGGTGATTGGACAGCCACGTCCAAGACGAGATAACACGCTGAAACGAACTGCTAGCCAATCTCTTGTTTTGAGAAATAAATTAATTTTAACTTATGAGAACAGAACCCCTTAGGAAGAATCTCAAAAGGTTGACAAATGTCCTGTGAGGGCGCGAATTTTCAATTAACCCTCGAAAACCCCTCAGGATATCGAAGTTGGCAAGAGATTGGGTAGCAGTTCGTTTCAGCGTGTTATCTCGTCTTGGACGTGGCTATCCAATCACCCTCCGTCATTCTCCCGTCGGTGATTTCACGGTAAGTGTTGGAAACAAATTTTATTCTTCGTTTTGGTGTGAAAGATCTCATGGAATAGTTTCAATTTCACTACAAACAACAGTGAATCTGTTTAGGTTACGTTAAGAATCTTAGGATATACAGGAAAATCCATTTGTTCCCGTCATTCTTCGTCCGTCATTCTCCGTCCACCCCTGTTTCATTGAAGGACGGAGAATGACGAGGATGACGGTAAAGACAATAATAATTATTATGATGGAGATTTTTATATACCGCGAGAGATGTCTTCCCTCATACGTAAGAAGCAATAGACCTGGAGGAAGTAGTGATTACAACAATACAATACTTAGCTGTCAAACATGTGAAAATATGGCATCTAGTCTTTTCAGTGTGGTTTAATTTAAAAAATAGTTTGTATTGATAATTAAATGTCAATATCTTTTTATACAATATGATGTAAATAATCACTTTGATCGGCTATAGACCGGTAGGTATTCCACCTATTTTTGATAGTTGCAAGAAATTATTTTTCTTATAATATATCAGTGATTTCACCCATTTTTTCCCATATGCTGCATAATTACTCTCTATCCTACCCAGAGAGTGGTTTGACAACGACTGTGACCACGTTTGACCTCGATAATACGGGCTGATAGGTGTATGTAGGTATTTACTTTTTTTCTCGATTTTCTTCCTTTTTCTTGTTCCATTATTTTTCTACGTAATATTATTTTGGTATTTTTGGAGACGCTCCCATTACAGGTGCTTGTCACGGCTAGTCAAGTATATTAAATATAACTTCTTATATTAAACTTCTCAGGAACTTATATTAAATATAACTTCTTATATTAAACTTCTCAGGAACTTATATTAAATATAACTTCTTATATTAAACTTCTCAGGAACTTATATTAAATATAACTTCTTGAATTTTTCATTTGCATTTTCATCTGATCCTATCTGTGAATTTCTTTTGAAAAAACCCGACAAGAAAGCTTACTATAAACATAACCAAATGACAACTTTTATTGATTCGTTTTTCATAGCGTATTGTGTCATGTATTATGTCATTCAGTTATGACAAAATGGAATTTTTTCTCACATAGAGTTCGAAAAGAAATCGGAATTTTGTGAACATTGATCAATCCGAACTATTTCTAGAGAATAACGTCCTAATTTTTGATTTTGTGGAGTCGGATAAGAAAAATAAGTGGTACCGGTCTAGGAGACCGGTGTTCCTGAACTCGGAGGAAAAGTCATGTTCCGTTCTAAGGGTTAATTAGTCATTCCATGCACATTGAAGCTCACCCACCAACTTAACTGAACAAACTTTAAAGGGGAAATTGGACTCTTTGTATCGATAATGTGATTCTAAAATTAATGTTACCTACCTTTCATTTTTTTTCTTCTTCAAAATAAATAAGTGAGTGGATAGGCAGTAATACCTAATCATTACCTATTTTTCTTCTTTTTTTTCAAACCGTTTGGAGCATTTTTATTTTTTTAAACATTGACATGTGAAAATGTCGCTTTCTAGGAGGATGTATGGATTTGGTTTACCTTCATAGAGCCAGTCCGGTACGCCGTTATGTATCAAACCTGGAACGGCTGTGTTCGTGACGCGGTACACCGGTCCTGTTCTAGGATGCGGTCTAAAAAAAGCAATGGAAAATAGTATCAACATACAATATCTTAAACTCGAGGAAAGACCAATTTTTTCGCGTAGGTACCCGATATTAACATAAATACTCCGCATTTTGTCGCACTCTTATCAGTTTTTTGCTTATATCTCGTAAACAAAGCCCCGTACGGAAAATTCTATACCGTACTTTCTTAAAGATCATTAAATTCTGCATCGATTGACATCAAATAGCATCAAATGCAGCCCAGCGGTTTGGCGACCACACGCCTTCAAAGATTGGACTTCCCTGCGAAAACACGTTTGTCGGTCTCTTTTGGCTATATCTCTAAATCTATTCGTCCGATTCAAAATTTGTTTTTTTCGTCTAAAAGCTAGTTTATTTTATTTTCAGATTCCATACATGAAATGTTAATCAGGTCCCTTAAAATACTCATGCCAGCACGCTAAAAAATCCGTACTGGTGTGTGAAATTCAAATTGTTTTGCCCCATTTTCGCTGTAACTCCAAAAATATTTGTTCGATTCGAAATTTCTTTTTTCCACCTTAAAGCTGGTTGAATTTACTATCCCATGACATACATGAAATTTTGATTCAATCCCGGAAAATACCCACGCGAGACCACTAAACACGTCAAAATCGTCTTATTTGACCAAAATGTACACATTTAGCGTGCTGGCGTGGGTGTATACCGGGATTTATTCGACATATTTTATGTGGGTTTGACAGTAAATTCAATCAGCTTTTTGTTGGAAAACAAATTTTGGATCGGACAAGGATTTTTGGAGCTGTAGCAAAAAATGTGGCCAGAAAACTTGAATTGCACAGAGGATGCAATTCCGCTTTTTCCACCGTTCTCAGTCAATTTTCCCCCTAATTTGATGCGGTTTTCTGCATTTTCCTTGTAATTCAATTCTCTAGGTCAGTGCTGTATTAGCCCAGTCAAATGGTGGTTTTTACGTAACAAAATTGAGGTAGTAGGTTTTTTTAACTGATTTTTATGTTTTTGGTTTGCTGAATCCGAATTTCAAGTTGGGGATATCATTCGACGCAGAATTTTATGCTCTTCAACTTTGATCATCGTGACTATTTACGTAAGATCCTTCGTTTCCAAGATATAAGCGAAAAACCGAGACAACGTCCGAAATTTCGAGGTTTTTGGCGTTTTTCGACC
>CAWUBA010000003.1:0-52500 GCA_963920205.1 Stenodema calcarata
AAAACCGTGGATATGAGCCATTTTGAAAAAAAAATGGGACTCTTGAATAAAAACATCACATTTCCATCCCTTGTTATTTAATATAAAATTGAAAGATAAAAATAATATGATAATAATAAATGAAAGTCATACACACCAGTATCAGATGGATGAAAGCCACTTCGATGAAAAAGATTCAGTTGAACATAACGGGGTGGATTTTCAGTAAACCGATTTTCAGTGAGCTTTTAGAGGTGGATAGAAATCGTTTTGGAAGGAAATCAACTCAGGAGGTGCTAGGCTTCACCCCAAAGATTCATTTTCCACAAAAAAAACGAAAAGTGTAAAAAGTGGATATAAGCCCGTTTGAAAGTAAGCTCCTCATATCGACTCGACGTTTTTATTTTAGTTCGAATGGACCTTCAAGAAGAGCATTTGTCGACTCAAATACTTCGTGAAAACGAAAAAAGTTGACTTCATATCGACTCGAGGTGTTTATTTGAGTTCGAATGAACCTTCAAGAAGAGCAATTGTCGACTCAAATACTTCGTGAAAACGAAAAAAAGTTGACTTCATATCGACTCGAGGTGTGCATTTGAGTTCGAATGGACCTTCAAGAAGAGCAATTGTCGACTCAAATACTTCGTGAAAACGAAAAAATGTTGACTTCATATCGACTCGAGGTGTTTATTTGAGTTCGAATGGACCTTCATGAAGAGCAATTGTCGACTCAAATACTTGGTGAAAACGAAAAATGCTCAAAGGATGCTCAAAGGATGCTCAATGATGTTCAGTGATGCTCAAAGGATGCTCAAAGGATGCTCAAAGGATGCTCAGTGATGCTCAAAGGATGCTCAAAGGATGCTCAAAGGATGCTCAATGATGCTCAATGATGCTCAGTGATGCTCAGTGAATTGGGGATACAGGTGAACGGCAAAGGTGAAATTGTATTAATTCGTCATACAGGTGAACGGCAAACTTGGACACCTCCTTAAGAGTTTCATAGTTACTCCCGCCGTTTACCCGCACTTGCTTGTGAATGGGAAACGTAATTCCACCTAAACCCAATGAATATTGAGAGGATAGGGATTGATGGATATAACAAGGGCGAAATATTGCGCAGAAATGAAAGTGTAGAGATCGTACACACTACTTTCAACGTCAAAACGTGGACTTGTGTTAATTTTCTATTCTTTGCTACCCACCTTAATCTTATCACCGACTTTAGGAATTATTCTTATATACTTTCCATACAGGTGAACGGCAAAGGTGAAATTGTATTAATACGTCATACAGGTGAACGGCAAACTTGGACACCTCCTTAAGAGTTTCATACTCCTTACTTGCTTGTGAATGGGGAACGTAATTCCATCTAAACCCAATGAATATTGAGAGGATAGGGATTGATGGATATAACAAGGGCGAAATATTGGGCAGAAATGAAAGTGTAGAGATCGTACACACTATTTTCAACGTCAAAACGTGGACTTGTGTTAATTTTCTATTCTTTGTTACCCACCTTAATCTTATCACCGACTTTAGGAATTATTCTTATATACTTTCCATACAGGTGAACGGCAAAGGTGAAATTGTATTAATACGTCATACAGGTGAACGGCAAACTTGGACACCTCCTTAAGAGTTTCATAGTTACTCCCGCCGTTTACCCGCACTTGCTTGTGAATGGGAAACTCGAGGTGTTTATTTGAGTTCGAATGGACCTTCAAGAAGAACGAAAAAAAGTTGACTTCATATGAGGAGCTTACTTTCAAAAGCTTACATAGCAGTGTAAAGAACACCATATATTTTCAATTATCTACTTTACATATTGAAGGTGATACCGCCATTTTTAATTTGGATATAAGCCCATTTGATGAAAAACCGTGGATATGAGCCATTTTGAAAAAAAAATGGGACTCTTGAATAAAAACATCACATTTCCATCCCTTGTTATTTAATATAAAATTGAAAGATAAAAATAATATGATAATAATAAATGAACGGCAAAGGTGAAATTGTATTAATACGTCATACAGGTGAACGGCAAACTTGGACACCTCCTTAAGAGTTTCATAGTTACTCCCGCCGTTTACCCGCACTTGCTTGTGAATGGGAAACGTAATTCCACCTAAACCCAATGAATATTGAGAGGATAGGGATTGATGGATATAACAAGGGCGAAATATTGCGCAGAAATGAAAGTGTAGAGATCGTACACACTACTTTCAACGTCAAAACGTGGACTTGTGTTAATTTTCTATTCTTTGCTACCCACCTTAATCTTATCACCGACTTTAGGAATTATTCTTATATACTTTCCATACAGGTGAACGGCAAAGGTGAAATTGTATTAATACGTCATACAGGTGAACGGCAAACTTGGACACCTCCTTAAGAGTTTCATACTCCTTACTTGCTTGTGAATGGGGAACGTAATTCCATCTAAACCCAATGAATATTGAGAGGATAGGGATTGATGGATATAACAAGGGCGAAATATTGGGCAGAAATGAAAGTGTAGAGATCGTACACACTATTTTCAACGTCAAAACGTGGACTTGTGTTAATTTTCTATTCTTTGTTACCCACCTTAATCTTATCACCGACTTTAGGAATTATTCTTATATACTTTCCATACAGGTGAACGGCAAAGGTGAAATTGTATTAATACGTCATACAGGTGAACGGCAAACTTGGACACCTCCTTAAGAGTTTCATAGTTACTCCCGCCGTTTACCCGCACTTGCTTGTGAATGGGAAACTCGAGGTGTTTATTTGAGTTCGAATGGACCTTCAAGAAGAACGAAAAAAAGTTGACTTCATATGAGGAGCTTACTTTCAAAAGCTTACATAGCAGTGTAAAGAACACCATATATTTTCAATTATCTACTTTACATATTGAAGGTGATACCGCCATTTTTAATTTGGATATAAGCCCATTTGATGAAAAACCGTGGATATGAGCCATTTTGAAAAAAAAATGGGACTCTTGAATAAAAACATCACATTTCCATCCCTTGTTATTTAATATAAAATTGAAAGATAAAAATAATATGATAATAATAAATGAAAGTCATACACACCAGTATCAGATGGATGAAAGCCACTTCGATGAAAAAGATTCAGTTGAACATAACGGGGTGGATTTTCAGTAAACCGATTTTCAGTGAGCTTTTAGAGGTGGATAGAAATCGTTTTGGAAGGAAATCAACTCAGGAGGTGCTAGGCTTCACCCCAAAGATTCATTTTCCAAAAAAAAAACGAAAAGTGTAAAAAGTGGATATAAGCCCGTTTGAAAGTAAGCTCCTCATATCGACTCGACGTTTTTATTTTAGTTCGAATGGACCTTCAAGAAGAGCATTTGTCGACTCAAATACTTCGTGAAAACGAAAAAAGTTGACTTCATATCGACTCGAGGTGTTTATTTGAGTTCGAATGAACCTTCAAGAAGAGCAATTGTCGACTCAAATACTTCGTGAAAACGAAAAAAAGTTGACTTCATATCGACTCGAGGTGTGCATTTGAGTTCGAATGGACCTTCAAGAAGAGCAATTGTCGACTCAAATACTTCGTGAAAACGAAAAAATGTTGACTTCATATCGACTCGAGGTGTTTATTTGAGTTCGAATGGACCTTCATGAAGAGCAATTGTCGACTCAAATACTTGGTGAAAACGAAAAATGCTCAAAGGATGCTCAAAGGATGCTCAATGATGTTCAGTGATGCTCAAAGGATGCTCAAAGGATGCTCAAAGGATGCTCAGTGATGCTCAAAGGATGCTCAAAGGATGCTCAAAGGATGCTCAATGATGCTCAATGATGCTCAGTGATGCTCAGTGAATTGGGGATACAGGTGAACGGCAAAGGTGAAATTGTATTAATTCGTCATACAGGTGAACGGCAAACTTGGACACCTCCTTAAGAGTTTCATAGTTACTCCCGCCGTTTACCCGCACTTGCTTGTGAATGGGAAACGTAATTCCACCTAAACCCAATGAATATTGAGAGGATAGGGATTGATGGATATAACAAGGGCGAAATATTGCGCAGAAATGAAAGTGTAGAGATCGTACACACTACTTTCAACGTCAAAACGTGGACTTGTGTTAATTTTCTATTCTTTGCTACCCACCTTAATCTTATCACCGACTTTAGGAATTATTCTTATATACTTTCCATACAGGTGAACGGCAAAGGTGAAATTGTATTAATACGTCATACAGGTGAACGGCAAACTTGGACACCTCCTTAAGAGTTTCATAGTTACTCCCGCCGTTTACCCGCACTTGCTTGTGAATGGGAAACGTAATTCCACCTAAACCCAATGAATATTGAGAGGATAGGGATTGATGGATATAACAAGGGCGAAATATTGCGCAGAAATGAAAGTGTAGAGATCGTACACACTACTTTCAACGTCAAAACGTGGACTTGTGTTAATTTTCTATTCTTTGCTACCCACCTTAATCTTATCACCGACTTTAGGAATTATTCTTATATACTTTCCATACAGGTGAACGGCAAAGGTGAAATTGTATTAATACGTCATACAGGTGAACGGCAAACTTGGACACCTCCTTAAGAGTTTCATACTCCTTACTTGCTTGTGAATGGGGAACGTAATTCCATCTAAACCCAATGAATATTGAGAGGATAGGGATTGATGGATATAACAAGGGCGAAATATTGGGCAGAAATGAAAGTGTAGAGATCGTACACACTATTTTCAACGTCAAAACGTGGACTTGTGTTAATTTTCTATTCTTTGTTACCCACCTTAATCTTATCACCGACTTTAGGAATTATTCTTATATACTTTCCATACAGGTGAACGGCAAAGGTGAAATTGTATTAATACGTCATACAGGTGAACGGCAAACTTGGACACCTCCTTAAGAGTTTCATAGTTACTCCCGCCGTTTACCCGCACTTGCTTGTGAATGGGAAACTCGAGGTGTTTATTTGAGTTCGAATGGACCTTCAAGAAGAACGAAAAAAAGTTGACTTCATATGAGGAGCTTACTTTCAAAAGCTTACATAGCAGTGTAAAGAACACCATATATTTTCAATTATCTACTTTACATATTGAAGGTGATACCGCCATTTTTAATTTGGATATAAGCCCATTTGATGAAAAACCGTGGATATGAGCCATTTTGAAAAAAAAATGGGACTCTTGAATAAAAACATCACATTTCCATCCCTTGTTATTTAATATAAAATTGAAAGATAAAAATAATATGATAATAATAAATGAACGGCAAAGGTGAAATTGTATTAATACGTCATACAGGTGAACGGCAAACTTGGACACCTCCTTAAGAGTTTCATAGTTACTCCCGCCGTTTACCCGCACTTGCTTGTGAATGGGAAACGTAATTCCACCTAAACCCAATGAATATTGAGAGGATAGGGATTGATGGATATAACAAGGGCGAAATATTGCGCAGAAATGAAAGTGTAGAGATCGTACACACTACTTTCAACGTCAAAACGTGGACTTGTGTTAATTTTCTATTCTTTGCTACCCACCTTAATCTTATCACCGACTTTAGGAATTATTCTTATATACTTTCCATACAGGTGAACGGCAAAGGTGAAATTGTATTAATACGTCATACAGGTGAACGGCAAACTTGGACACCTCCTTAAGAGTTTCATACTCCTTACTTGCTTGTGAATGGGGAACGTAATTCCATCTAAACCCAATGAATATTGAGAGGATAGGGATTGATGGATATAACAAGGGCGAAATATTGGGCAGAAATGAAAGTGTAGAGATCGTACACACTATTTTCAACGTCAAAACGTGGACTTGTGTTAATTTTCTATTCTTTGTTACCCACCTTAATCTTATCACCGACTTTAGGAATTATTCTTATATACTTTCCATACAGGTGAACGGCAAAGGTGAAATTGTATTAATACGTCATACAGGTGAACGGCAAACTTGGACACCTCCTTAAGAGTTTCATAGTTACTCCCGCCGTTTACCCGCACTTGCTTGTGAATGGGAAACTCGAGGTGTTTATTTGAGTTCGAATGGACCTTCAAGAAGAACGAAAAAAAGTTGACTTCATATGAGGAGCTTACTTTCAAAAGGGCTTATATCCACTTCGAACTTTTTTTGGGAAAACGAAAAAAACAATTTATGATATGATGCAAGATTGCAAAGGTTCTCACGTTTCCATTATAGTTTCTACATAGCAGTGTAAAGAACACCATATATTTTCAATTATCTACTTTACATATTGAAGGTGATACCGCCATTTTTAATTTGGATATAAGCCCATTTGATGAAAAACCGTGGATATGAGCCATTTTGAAAAAAAAATGGGACTCTTGAATAAAAACATCACATTTCCATCCCTTGTTATTTAATATAAAATTGAAAGATAAAAATAATATGATAATAATAAATGAAAGTCATACACACCAGTATCAGATGGATGAAAGCCACTTCGATGAAAAAGATTCAGTTGAACATAACGGGGTGGATTTTCAGTAAACCGATTTTCAGTGAGCTTTTAGAGGTGGATAGAAATCGTTTTGGAAGGAAATCAACTCAGGAGGTGCTAGGCTTCACCCCAAAGATTCATTTTCCACAAAAAAAACGAAAAGTGTAAAAAGTGGATATAAGCCCGTTTGAAAGTAAGCTCCTCATATCGACTCGACGTTTTTATTTTAGTTCGAATGGACCTTCAAGAAGAGCATTTGTCGACTCAAATACTTCGTGAAAACGAAAAAAGTTGACTTCATATCGACTCGAGGTGTTTATTTGAGTTCGAATGAACCTTCAAGAAGAGCAATTGTCGACTCAAATACTTCGTGAAAACGAAAAAAAGTTGACTTCATATCGACTCGAGGTGTGCATTTGAGTTCGAATGGACCTTCAAGAAGAGCAATTGTCGACTCAAATACTTCGTGAAAACGAAAAAATGTTGACTTCATATCGACTCGAGGTGTTTATTTGAGTTCGAATGGACCTTCATGAAGAGCAATTGTCGACTCAAATACTTGGTGAAAACGAAAAATGCTCAAAGGATGCTCAAAGGATGCTCAATGATGTTCAGTGATGCTCAAAGGATGCTCAAAGGATGCTCAAAGGATGCTCAGTGATGCTCAAAGGATGCTCAAAGGATGCTCAAAGGATGCTCAATGATGCTCAATGATGCTCAGTGATGCTCAGTGAATTGGGGATACAGGTGAACGGCAAAGGTGAAATTGTATTAATTCGTCATACAGGTGAACGGCAAACTTGGACACCTCCTTAAGAGTTTCATAGTTACTCCCGCCGTTTACCCGCACTTGCTTGTGAATGGGAAACGTAATTCCACCTAAACCCAATGAATATTGAGAGGATAGGGATTGATGGATATAACAAGGGCGAAATATTGCGCAGAAATGAAAGTGTAGAGATCGTACACACTACTTTCAACGTCAAAACGTGGACTTGTGTTAATTTTCTATTCTTTGCTACCCACCTTAATCTTATCACCGACTTTAGGAATTATTCTTATATACTTTCCATACAGGTGAACGGCAAAGGTGAAATTGTATTAATACGTCATACAGGTGAACGGCAAACTTGGACACCTCCTTAAGAGTTTCATACTCCTTACTTGCTTGTGAATGGGGAACGTAATTCCATCTAAACCCAATGAATATTGAGAGGATAGGGATTGATGGATATAACAAGGGCGAAATATTGGGCAGAAATGAAAGTGTAGAGATCGTACACACTATTTTCAACGTCAAAACGTGGACTTGTGTTAATTTTCTATTCTTTGTTACCCACCTTAATCTTATCACCGACTTTAGGAATTATTCTTATATACTTTCCATACAGGTGAACGGCAAAGGTGAAATTGTATTAATACGTCATACAGGTGAACGGCAAACTTGGACACCTCCTTAAGAGTTTCATAGTTACTCCCGCCGTTTACCCGCACTTGCTTGTGAATGGGAAACTCGAGGTGTTTATTTGAGTTCGAATGGACCTTCAAGAAGAACGAAAAAAAGTTGACTTCATATGAGGAGCTTACTTTCAAAAGCTTACATAGCAGTGTAAAGAACACCATATATTTTCAATTATCTACTTTACATATTGAAGGTGATACCGCCATTTTTAATTTGGATATAAGCCCATTTGATGAAAAACCGTGGATATGAGCCATTTTGAAAAAAAAATGGGACTCTTGAATAAAAACATCACATTTCCATCCCTTGTTATTTAATATAAAATTGAAAGATAAAAATAATATGATAATAATAAATGAACGGCAAAGGTGAAATTGTATTAATACGTCATACAGGTGAACGGCAAACTTGGACACCTCCTTAAGAGTTTCATAGTTACTCCCGCCGTTTACCCGCACTTGCTTGTGAATGGGAAACGTAATTCCACCTAAACCCAATGAATATTGAGAGGATAGGGATTGATGGATATAACAAGGGCGAAATATTGCGCAGAAATGAAAGTGTAGAGATCGTACACACTACTTTCAACGTCAAAACGTGGACTTGTGTTAATTTTCTATTCTTTGCTACCCACCTTAATCTTATCACCGACTTTAGGAATTATTCTTATATACTTTCCATACAGGTGAACGGCAAAGGTGAAATTGTATTAATACGTCATACAGGTGAACGGCAAACTTGGACACCTCCTTAAGAGTTTCATACTCCTTACTTGCTTGTGAATGGGGAACGTAATTCCATCTAAACCCAATGAATATTGAGAGGATAGGGATTGATGGATATAACAAGGGCGAAATATTGGGCAGAAATGAAAGTGTAGAGATCGTACACACTATTTTCAACGTCAAAACGTGGACTTGTGTTAATTTTCTATTCTTTGTTACCCACCTTAATCTTATCACCGACTTTAGGAATTATTCTTATATACTTTCCATACAGGTGAACGGCAAAGGTGAAATTGTATTAATACGTCATACAGGTGAACGGCAAACTTGGACACCTCCTTAAGAGTTTCATAGTTACTCCCGCCGTTTACCCGCACTTGCTTGTGAATGGGAAACTCGAGGTGTTTATTTGAGTTCGAATGGACCTTCAAGAAGAACGAAAAAAAGTTGACTTCATATGAGGAGCTTACTTTCAAAAGCTTACATAGCAGTGTAAAGAACACCATATATTTTCAATTATCTACTTTACATATTGAAGGTGATACCGCCATTTTTAATTTGGATATAAGCCCATTTGATGAAAAACCGTGGATATGAGCCATTTTGAAAAAAAAATGGGACTCTTGAATAAAAACATCACATTTCCATCCCTTGTTATTTAATATAAAATTGAAAGATAAAAATAATATGATAATAATAAATGAAAGTCATACACACCAGTATCAGATGGATGAAAGCCACTTCGATGAAAAAGATTCAGTTGAACATAACGGGGTGGATTTTCAGTAAACCGATTTTCAGTGAGCTTTTAGAGGTGGATAGAAATCGTTTTGGAAGGAAATCAACTCAGGAGGTGCTAGGCTTCACCCCAAAGATTCATTTTCCAAAAAAAAAACGAAAAGTGTAAAAAGTGGATATAAGCCCGTTTGAAAGTAAGCTCCTCATATCGACTCGACGTTTTTATTTTAGTTCGAATGGACCTTCAAGAAGAGCATTTGTCGACTCAAATACTTCGTGAAAACGAAAAAAGTTGACTTCATATCGACTCGAGGTGTTTATTTGAGTTCGAATGAACCTTCAAGAAGAGCAATTGTCGACTCAAATACTTCGTGAAAACGAAAAAAAGTTGACTTCATATCGACTCGAGGTGTGCATTTGAGTTCGAATGGACCTTCAAGAAGAGCAATTGTCGACTCAAATACTTCGTGAAAACGAAAAAATGTTGACTTCATATCGACTCGAGGTGTTTATTTGAGTTCGAATGGACCTTCATGAAGAGCAATTGTCGACTCAAATACTTGGTGAAAACGAAAAATGCTCAAAGGATGCTCAAAGGATGCTCAATGATGTTCAGTGATGCTCAAAGGATGCTCAAAGGATGCTCAAAGGATGCTCAGTGATGCTCAAAGGATGCTCAAAGGATGCTCAAAGGATGCTCAATGATGCTCAATGATGCTCAGTGATGCTCAGTGAATTGGGGATACAGGTGAACGGCAAAGGTGAAATTGTATTAATTCGTCATACAGGTGAACGGCAAACTTGGACACCTCCTTAAGAGTTTCATAGTTACTCCCGCCGTTTACCCGCACTTGCTTGTGAATGGGAAACGTAATTCCACCTAAACCCAATGAATATTGAGAGGATAGGGATTGATGGATATAACAAGGGCGAAATATTGCGCAGAAATGAAAGTGTAGAGATCGTACACACTACTTTCAACGTCAAAACGTGGACTTGTGTTAATTTTCTATTCTTTGCTACCCACCTTAATCTTATCACCGACTTTAGGAATTATTCTTATATACTTTCCATACAGGTGAACGGCAAAGGTGAAATTGTATTAATACGTCATACAGGTGAACGGCAAACTTGGACACCTCCTTAAGAGTTTCATAGTTACTCCCGCCGTTTACCCGCACTTGCTTGTGAATGGGAAACGTAATTCCACCTAAACCCAATGAATATTGAGAGGATAGGGATTGATGGATATAACAAGGGCGAAATATTGCGCAGAAATGAAAGTGTAGAGATCGTACACACTACTTTCAACGTCAAAACGTGGACTTGTGTTAATTTTCTATTCTTTGCTACCCACCTTAATCTTATCACCGACTTTAGGAATTATTCTTATATACTTTCCATACAGGTGAACGGCAAAGGTGAAATTGTATTAATACGTCATACAGGTGAACGGCAAACTTGGACACCTCCTTAAGAGTTTCATACTCCTTACTTGCTTGTGAATGGGGAACGTAATTCCATCTAAACCCAATGAATATTGAGAGGATAGGGATTGATGGATATAACAAGGGCGAAATATTGGGCAGAAATGAAAGTGTAGAGATCGTACACACTATTTTCAACGTCAAAACGTGGACTTGTGTTAATTTTCTATTCTTTGTTACCCACCTTAATCTTATCACCGACTTTAGGAATTATTCTTATATACTTTCCATACAGGTGAACGGCAAAGGTGAAATTGTATTAATACGTCATACAGGTGAACGGCAAACTTGGACACCTCCTTAAGAGTTTCATAGTTACTCCCGCCGTTTACCCGCACTTGCTTGTGAATGGGAAACTCGAGGTGTTTATTTGAGTTCGAATGGACCTTCAAGAAGAACGAAAAAAAGTTGACTTCATATGAGGAGCTTACTTTCAAAAGCTTACATAGCAGTGTAAAGAACACCATATATTTTCAATTATCTACTTTACATATTGAAGGTGATACCGCCATTTTTAATTTGGATATAAGCCCATTTGATGAAAAACCGTGGATATGAGCCATTTTGAAAAAAAAATGGGACTCTTGAATAAAAACATCACATTTCCATCCCTTGTTATTTAATATAAAATTGAAAGATAAAAATAATATGATAATAATAAATGAACGGCAAAGGTGAAATTGTATTAATACGTCATACAGGTGAACGGCAAACTTGGACACCTCCTTAAGAGTTTCATAGTTACTCCCGCCGTTTACCCGCACTTGCTTGTGAATGGGAAACGTAATTCCACCTAAACCCAATGAATATTGAGAGGATAGGGATTGATGGATATAACAAGGGCGAAATATTGCGCAGAAATGAAAGTGTAGAGATCGTACACACTACTTTCAACGTCAAAACGTGGACTTGTGTTAATTTTCTATTCTTTGCTACCCACCTTAATCTTATCACCGACTTTAGGAATTATTCTTATATACTTTCCATACAGGTGAACGGCAAAGGTGAAATTGTATTAATACGTCATACAGGTGAACGGCAAACTTGGACACCTCCTTAAGAGTTTCATACTCCTTACTTGCTTGTGAATGGGGAACGTAATTCCATCTAAACCCAATGAATATTGAGAGGATAGGGATTGATGGATATAACAAGGGCGAAATATTGGGCAGAAATGAAAGTGTAGAGATCGTACACACTATTTTCAACGTCAAAACGTGGACTTGTGTTAATTTTCTATTCTTTGTTACCCACCTTAATCTTATCACCGACTTTAGGAATTATTCTTATATACTTTCCATACAGGTGAACGGCAAAGGTGAAATTGTATTAATACGTCATACAGGTGAACGGCAAACTTGGACACCTCCTTAAGAGTTTCATAGTTACTCCCGCCGTTTACCCGCACTTGCTTGTGAATGGGAAACTCGAGGTGTTTATTTGAGTTCGAATGGACCTTCAAGAAGAACGAAAAAAAGTTGACTTCATATGAGGAGCTTACTTTCAAAAGGGCTTATATCCACTTCGAACTTTTTTTGGGAAAACGAAAAAAACAATTTATGATATGATGCAAGATTGCAAAGGTTCTCACGTTTCCATTATAGTTTCTACATAGCAGTGTAAAGAACACCATATATTTTCAATTATCTACTTTACATATTGAAGGTGATACCGCCATTTTTAATTTGGATATAAGCCCATTTGATGAAAAACCGTGGATATGAGCCATTTTGAAAAAAAAATGGGACTCTTGAATAAAAACATCACATTTCCATCCCTTGTTATTTAATATAAAATTGAAAGATAAAAATAATATGATAATAATAAATGAAAGTCATACACACCAGTATCAGATGGATGAAAGCCACTTCGATGAAAAAGATTCAGTTGAACATAACGGGGTGGATTTTCAGTAAACCGATTTTCAGTGAGCTTTTAGAGGTGGATAGAAATCGTTTTGGAAGGAAATCAACTCAGGAGGTGCTAGGCTTCACCCCAAAGATTCATTTTCCACAAAAAAAACGAAAAGTGTAAAAAGTGGATATAAGCCCGTTTGAAAGTAAGCTCCTCATATCGACTCGACGTTTTTATTTTAGTTCGAATGGACCTTCAAGAAGAGCATTTGTCGACTCAAATACTTCGTGAAAACGAAAAAAGTTGACTTCATATCGACTCGAGGTGTTTATTTGAGTTCGAATGAACCTTCAAGAAGAGCAATTGTCGACTCAAATACTTCGTGAAAACGAAAAAAAGTTGACTTCATATCGACTCGAGGTGTGCATTTGAGTTCGAATGGACCTTCAAGAAGAGCAATTGTCGACTCAAATACTTCGTGAAAACGAAAAAATGTTGACTTCATATCGACTCGAGGTGTTTATTTGAGTTCGAATGGACCTTCATGAAGAGCAATTGTCGACTCAAATACTTGGTGAAAACGAAAAATGCTCAAAGGATGCTCAAAGGATGCTCAATGATGTTCAGTGATGCTCAAAGGATGCTCAAAGGATGCTCAAAGGATGCTCAGTGATGCTCAAAGGATGCTCAAAGGATGCTCAATGATGCTCAATGATGCTCAGTGATGCTCAGTGAATTGGGGATACAGGTGAACGGCAAAGGTGAAATTGTATTAATTCGTCATACAGGTGAACGGCAAACTTGGACACCTCCTTAAGAGTTTCATAGTTACTCCCGCCGTTTACCCGCACTTGCTTGTGAATGGGAAACGTAATTCCACCTAAACCCAATGAATATTGAGAGGATAGGGATTGATGGATATAACAAGGGCGAAATATTGCGCAGAAATGAAAGTGTAGAGATCGTACACACTACTTTCAACGTCAAAACGTGGACTTGTGTTAATTTTCTATTCTTTGCTACCCACCTTAATCTTATCACCGACTTTAGGAATTATTCTTATATACTTTCCATACAGGTGAACGGCAAAGGTGAAATTGTATTAATACGTCATACAGGTGAACGGCAAACTTGGACACCTCCTTAAGAGTTTCATACTCCTTACTTGCTTGTGAATGGGGAACGTAATTCCATCTAAACCCAATGAATATTGAGAGGATAGGGATTGATGGATATAACAAGGGCGAAATATTGGGCAGAAATGAAAGTGTAGAGATCGTACACACTATTTTCAACGTCAAAACGTGGACTTGTGTTAATTTTCTATTCTTTGTTACCCACCTTAATCTTATCACCGACTTTAGGAATTATTCTTATATACTTTCCATACAGGTGAACGGCAAAGGTGAAATTGTATTAATACGTCATACAGGTGAACGGCAAACTTGGACACCTCCTTAAGAGTTTCATAGTTACTCCCGCCGTTTACCCGCACTTGCTTGTGAATGGGAAACGTAATTCCACCTAAACCCAATGAATATTGAGAGGATAGGGATTGATGGATATAACAAGGGCGAAATATTGCGCAGAAATGAAAGTGTAGAGATCGTACACACTACTTTCAACGTCAAAACGTGGACTTGTGTTAATTTTCTATTCTTTGCTACCCACCTTAATCTTATCACCGACTTTAGGAATTATTCTTATATACTTTCCATACAGGTGAACGGCAAAGGTGAAATTGTATTAATACGTCATACAGGTGAACGGCAAACTTGGACACCTCCTTAAGAGTTTCATACTCCTTACTTGCTTGTGAATGGGGAACGTAATTCCATCTAAACCCAATGAATATTGAGAGGATAGGGATTGATGGATATAACAAGGGCGAAATATTGGGCAGAAATGAAAGTGTAGAGATCGTACACACTATTTTCAACGTCAAAACGTGGACTTGTGTTAATTTTCTATTCTTTGTTACCCACCTTAATCTTATCACCGACTTTAGGAATTATTCTTATATACTTTCCATACAGGTGAACGGCAAAGGTGAAATTGTATTAATACGTCATACAGGTGAACGGCAAACTTGGACACCTCCTTAAGAGTTTCATAGTTACTCCCGCCGTTTACCCGCACTTGCTTGTGAATGGGAAACTCGAGGTGTTTATTTGAGTTCGAATGGACCTTCAAGAAGAACGAAAAAAAGTTGACTTCATATGAGGAGCTTACTTTCAAAAGGGCTTATATCCACTTCGAACTTTTTTTGGGAAAACGAAAAAAACAATTTATGATATGATGCAAGATTGCAAAGGTTCTCACGTTTCCATTATAGTTTCTACATAGCAGTGTAAAGAACACCATATATTTTCAATTATCTACTTTACATATTGAAGGTGATACCGCCATTTTTAATTTGGATATAAGCCCATTTGATGAAAAACCGTGGATATGAGCCATTTTGAAAAAAAAATGGGACTCTTGAATAAAAACATCACATTTCCATCCCTTGTTATTTAATATAAAATTGAAAGATAAAAATAATATGATAATAATAAATGAAAGTCATACACACCAGTATCAGATGGATGAAAGCCACTTCGATGAAAAAGATTCAGTTGAACATAACGGGGTGGATTTTCAGTAAACCGATTTTCAGTGAGCTTTTAGAGGTGGATAGAAATCGTTTTGGAAGGAAATCAACTCAGGAGGTGCTAGGCTTCACCCCAAAGATTCATTTTCCACAAAAAAAACGAAAAGTGTAAAAAGTGGATATAAGCCCGTTTGAAAGTAAGCTCCTCATATCGACTCGACGTTTTTATTTTAGTTCGAATGGACCTTCAAGAAGAGCATTTGTCGACTCAAATACTTCGTGAAAACGAAAAAAGTTGACTTCATATCGACTCGAGGTGTTTATTTGAGTTCGAATGAACCTTCAAGAAGAGCAATTGTCGACTCAAATACTTCGTGAAAACGAAAAAAAGTTGACTTCATATCGACTCGAGGTGTGCATTTGAGTTCGAATGGACCTTCAAGAAGAGCAATTGTCGACTCAAATACTTCGTGAAAACGAAAAAATGTTGACTTCATATCGACTCGAGGTGTTTATTTGAGTTCGAATGGACCTTCATGAAGAGCAATTGTCGACTCAAATACTTGGTGAAAACGAAAAATGCTCAAAGGATGCTCAAAGGATGCTCAATGATGTTCAGTGATGCTCAAAGGATGCTCAAAGGATGCTCAAAGGATGCTCAGTGATGCTCAAAGGATGCTCAAAGGATGCTCAAAGGATGCTCAATGATGCTCAATGATGCTCAGTGATGCTCAGTGAATTGGGGATACAGGTGAACGGCAAAGGTGAAATTGTATTAATTCGTCATACAGGTGAACGGCAAACTTGGACACCTCCTTAAGAGTTTCATAGTTACTCCCGCCGTTTACCCGCACTTGCTTGTGAATGGGAAACGTAATTCCACCTAAACCCAATGAATATTGAGAGGATAGGGATTGATGGATATAACAAGGGCGAAATATTGCGCAGAAATGAAAGTGTAGAGATCGTACACACTACTTTCAACGTCAAAACGTGGACTTGTGTTAATTTTCTATTCTTTGCTACCCACCTTAATCTTATCACCGACTTTAGGAATTATTCTTATATACTTTCCATACAGGTGAACGGCAAAGGTGAAATTGTATTAATACGTCATACAGGTGAACGGCAAACTTGGACACCTCCTTAAGAGTTTCATACTCCTTACTTGCTTGTGAATGGGGAACGTAATTCCATCTAAACCCAATGAATATTGAGAGGATAGGGATTGATGGATATAACAAGGGCGAAATATTGGGCAGAAATGAAAGTGTAGAGATCGTACACACTATTTTCAACGTCAAAACGTGGACTTGTGTTAATTTTCTATTCTTTGTTACCCACCTTAATCTTATCACCGACTTTAGGAATTATTCTTATATACTTTCCATACAGGTGAACGGCAAAGGTGAAATTGTATTAATACGTCATACAGGTGAACGGCAAACTTGGACACCTCCTTAAGAGTTTCATAGTTACTCCCGCCGTTTACCCGCACTTGCTTGTGAATGGGAAACTCGAGGTGTTTATTTGAGTTCGAATGGACCTTCAAGAAGAACGAAAAAAAGTTGACTTCATATGAGGAGCTTACTTTCAAAAGGGCTTATATCCACTTCGAACTTTTTTTGGGAAAACGAAAAAAACAATTTATGATATGATGCAAGATTGCAAAGGTTCTCACGTTTCCATTATAGTTTCTACATAGCAGTGTAAAGAACACCATATATTTTCAATTATCTACTTTACATATTGAAGGTGATACCGCCATTTTTAATTTGGATATAAGCCCATTTGATGAAAAACCGTGGATATGAGCCATTTTGAAAAAAAAATGGGACTCTTGAATAAAAACATCACATTTCCATCCCTTGTTATTTAATATAAAATTGAAAGATAAAAATAATATGATAATAATAAATGAAAGTCATACACACCAGTATCAGATGGATGAAAGCCACTTCGATGAAAAAGATTCAGTTGAACATAACGGGGTGGATTTTCAGTAAACCGATTTTCAGTGAGCTTTTAGAGGTGGATAGAAATCGTTTTGGAAGGAAATCAACTCAGGAGGTGCTAGGCTTCACCCCAAAGATTCATTTTCCACAAAAAAAACGAAAAGTGTAAAAAGTGGATATAAGCCCGTTTGAAAGTAAGCTCCTCATATCGACTCGACGTTTTTATTTTAGTTCGAATGGACCTTCAAGAAGAGCATTTGTCGACTCAAATACTTCGTGAAAACGAAAAAAGTTGACTTCATATCGACTCGAGGTGTTTATTTGAGTTCGAATGAACCTTCAAGAAGAGCAATTGTCGACTCAAATACTTCGTGAAAACGAAAAAAAGTTGACTTCATATCGACTCGAGGTGTGCATTTGAGTTCGAATGGACCTTCAAGAAGAGCAATTGTCGACTCAAATACTTCGTGAAAACGAAAAAATGTTGACTTCATATCGACTCGAGGTGTTTATTTGAGTTCGAATGGACCTTCATGAAGAGCAATTGTCGACTCAAATACTTGGTGAAAACGAAAAATGCTCAAAGGATGCTCAAAGGATGCTCAATGATGTTCAGTGATGCTCAAAGGATGCTCAAAGGATGCTCAAAGGATGCTCAGTGATGCTCAAAGGATGCTCAAAGGATGCTCAAAGGATGCTCAATGATGCTCAATGATGCTCAGTGATGCTCAGTGAATTGGGGATACAGGTGAACGGCAAAGGTGAAATTGTATTAATTCGTCATACAGGTGAACGGCAAACTTGGACACCTCCTTAAGAGTTTCATAGTTACTCCCGCCGTTTACCCGCACTTGCTTGTGAATGGGAAACGTAATTCCACCTAAACCCAATGAATATTGAGAGGATAGGGATTGATGGATATAACAAGGGCGAAATATTGCGCAGAAATGAAAGTGTAGAGATCGTACACACTACTTTCAACGTCAAAACGTGGACTTGTGTTAATTTTCTATTCTTTGCTACCCACCTTAATCTTATCACCGACTTTAGGAATTATTCTTATATACTTTCCATACAGGTGAACGGCAAAGGTGAAATTGTATTAATACGTCATACAGGTGAACGGCAAACTTGGACACCTCCTTAAGAGTTTCATACTCCTTACTTGCTTGTGAATGGGGAACGTAATTCCATCTAAACCCAATGAATATTGAGAGGATAGGGATTGATGGATATAACAAGGGCGAAATATTGGGCAGAAATGAAAGTGTAGAGATCGTACACACTATTTTCAACGTCAAAACGTGGACTTGTGTTAATTTTCTATTCTTTGTTACCCACCTTAATCTTATCACCGACTTTAGGAATTATTCTTATATACTTTCCATACAGGTGAACGGCAAAGGTGAAATTGTATTAATACGTCATACAGGTGAACGGCAAACTTGGACACCTCCTTAAGAGTTTCATAGTTACTCCCGCCGTTTACCCGCACTTGCTTGTGAATGGGAAACTCGAGGTGTTTATTTGAGTTCGAATGGACCTTCAAGAAGAACGAAAAAAAGTTGACTTCATATGAGGAGCTTACTTTCAAAAGGGCTTATATCCACTTCGAACTTTTTTTGGGAAAACGAAAAAAACAATTTATGATATGATGCAAGATTGCAAAGGTTCTCACGTTTCCATTATAGTTTCTACATAGCAGTGTAAAGAACACCATATATTTTCAATTATCTACTTTACATATTGAAGGTGATACCGCCATTTTTAATTTGGATATAAGCCCATTTGATGAAAAACCGTGGATATGAGCCATTTTGAAAAAAAAATGGGACTCTTGAATAAAAACATCACATTTCCATCCCTTGTTATTTAATATAAAATTGAAAGATAAAAATAATATGATAATAATAAATGAAAGTCATACACACCAGTATCAGATGGATGAAAGCCACTTCGATGAAAAAGATTCAGTTGAACATAACGGGGTGGATTTTCAGTAAACCGATTTTCAGTGAGCTTTTAGAGGTGGATAGAAATCGTTTTGGAAGGAAATCAACTCAGGAGGTGCTAGGCTTCACCCCAAAGATTCATTTTCCACAAAAAAAACGAAAAGTGTAAAAAGTGGATATAAGCCCGTTTGAAAGTAAGCTCCTCATATCGACTCGACGTTTTTATTTTAGTTCGAATGGACCTTCAAGAAGAGCATTTGTCGACTCAAATACTTCGTGAAAACGAAAAAAGTTGACTTCATATCGACTCGAGGTGTTTATTTGAGTTCGAATGAACCTTCAAGAAGAGCAATTGTCGACTCAAATACTTCGTGAAAACGAAAAAAAGTTGACTTCATATCGACTCGAGGTGTGCATTTGAGTTCGAATGGACCTTCAAGAAGAGCAATTGTCGACTCAAATACTTCGTGAAAACGAAAAAATGTTGACTTCATATCGACTCGAGGTGTTTATTTGAGTTCGAATGGACCTTCATGAAGAGCAATTGTCGACTCAAATACTTGGTGAAAACGAAAAATGCTCAAAGGATGCTCAAAGGATGCTCAATGATGTTCAGTGATGCTCAAAGGATGCTCAAAGGATGCTCAAAGGATGCTCAGTGATGCTCAAAGGATGCTCAAAGGATGCTCAAAGGATGCTCAATGATGCTCAATGATGCTCAGTGATGCTCAGTGAATTGGGGATACAGGTGAACGGCAAAGGTGAAATTGTATTAATTCGTCATACAGGTGAACGGCAAACTTGGACACCTCCTTAAGAGTTTCATAGTTACTCCCGCCGTTTACCCGCACTTGCTTGTGAATGGGAAACGTAATTCCACCTAAACCCAATGAATATTGAGAGGATAGGGATTGATGGATATAACAAGGGCGAAATATTGCGCAGAAATGAAAGTGTAGAGATCGTACACACTACTTTCAACGTCAAAACGTGGACTTGTGTTAATTTTCTATTCTTTGCTACCCACCTTAATCTTATCACCGACTTTAGGAATTATTCTTATATACTTTCCATACAGGTGAACGGCAAAGGTGAAATTGTATTAATACGTCATACAGGTGAACGGCAAACTTGGACACCTCCTTAAGAGTTTCATACTCCTTACTTGCTTGTGAATGGGGAACGTAATTCCATCTAAACCCAATGAATATTGAGAGGATAGGGATTGATGGATATAACAAGGGCGAAATATTGGGCAGAAATGAAAGTGTAGAGATCGTACACACTATTTTCAACGTCAAAACGTGGACTTGTGTTAATTTTCTATTCTTTGTTACCCACCTTAATCTTATCACCGACTTTAGGAATTATTCTTATATACTTTCCATACAGGTGAACGGCAAAGGTGAAATTGTATTAATACGTCATACAGGTGAACGGCAAACTTGGACACCTCCTTAAGAGTTTCATAGTTACTCCCGCCGTTTACCCGCACTTGCTTGTGAATGGGAAACGTAATTCCACCTAAACCCAATGAATATTGAGAGGATAGGGATTGATGGATATAACAAGGGCGAAATATTGCGCAGAAATGAAAGTGTAGAGATCGTACACACTACTTTCAACGTCAAAACGTGGACTTGTGTTAATTTTCTATTCTTTGCTACCCACCTTAATCTTATCACCGACTTTAGGAATTATTCTTATATACTTTCCATACAGGTGAACGGCAAAGGTGAAATTGTATTAATACGTCATACAGGTGAACGGCAAACTTGGACACCTCCTTAAGAGTTTCATACTCCTTACTTGCTTGTGAATGGGGAACGTAATTCCATCTAAACCCAATGAATATTGAGAGGATAGGGATTGATGGATATAACAAGGGCGAAATATTGGGCAGAAATGAAAGTGTAGAGATCGTACACACTATTTTCAACGTCAAAACGTGGACTTGTGTTAATTTTCTATTCTTTGTTACCCACCTTAATCTTATCACCGACTTTAGGAATTATTCTTATATACTTTCCATACAGGTGAACGGCAAAGGTGAAATTGTATTAATACGTCATACAGGTGAACGGCAAACTTGGACACCTCCTTAAGAGTTTCATAGTTACTCCCGCCGTTTACCCGCACTTGCTTGTGAATGGGAAACTCGAGGTGTTTATTTGAGTTCGAATGGACCTTCAAGAAGAACGAAAAAAAGTTGACTTCATATGAGGAGCTTACTTTCAAAAGCTTACATAGCAGTGTAAAGAACACCATATATTTTCAATTATCTACTTTACATATTGAAGGTGATACCGCCATTTTTAATTTGGATATAAGCCCATTTGATGAAAAACCGTGGATATGAGCCATTTTGAAAAAAAAATGGGACTCTTGAATAAAAACATCACATTTCCATCCCTTGTTATTTAATATAAAATTGAAAGATAAAAATAATATGATAATAATAAATGAACGGCAAAGGTGAAATTGTATTAATACGTCATACAGGTGAACGGCAAACTTGGACACCTCCTTAAGAGTTTCATAGTTACTCCCGCCGTTTACCCGCACTTGCTTGTGAATGGGAAACGTAATTCCACCTAAACCCAATGAATATTGAGAGGATAGGGATTGATGGATATAACAAGGGCGAAATATTGCGCAGAAATGAAAGTGTAGAGATCGTACACACTACTTTCAACGTCAAAACGTGGACTTGTGTTAATTTTCTATTCTTTGCTACCCACCTTAATCTTATCACCGACTTTAGGAATTATTCTTATATACTTTCCATACAGGTGAACGGCAAAGGTGAAATTGTATTAATACGTCATACAGGTGAACGGCAAACTTGGACACCTCCTTAAGAGTTTCATACTCCTTACTTGCTTGTGAATGGGGAACGTAATTCCATCTAAACCCAATGAATATTGAGAGGATAGGGATTGATGGATATAACAAGGGCGAAATATTGGGCAGAAATGAAAGTGTAGAGATCGTACACACTATTTTCAACGTCAAAACGTGGACTTGTGTTAATTTTCTATTCTTTGTTACCCACCTTAATCTTATCACCGACTTTAGGAATTATTCTTATATACTTTCCATACAGGTGAACGGCAAAGGTGAAATTGTATTAATACGTCATACAGGTGAACGGCAAACTTGGACACCTCCTTAAGAGTTTCATAGTTACTCCCGCCGTTTACCCGCACTTGCTTGTGAATGGGAAACTCGAGGTGTTTATTTGAGTTCGAATGGACCTTCAAGAAGAACGAAAAAAAGTTGACTTCATATGAGGAGCTTACTTTCAAAAGGGCTTATATCCACTTCGAACTTTTTTTGGGAAAACGAAAAAAACAATTTATGATATGATGCAAGATTGCAAAGGTTCTCACGTTTCCATTATAGTTTCTACATAGCAGTGTAAAGAACACCATATATTTTCAATTATCTACTTTACATATTGAAGGTGATACCGCCATTTTTAATTTGGATATAAGCCCATTTGATGAAAAACCGTGGATATGAGCCATTTTGAAAAAAAAATGGGACTCTTGAATAAAAACATCACATTTCCATCCCTTGTTATTTAATATAAAATTGAAAGATAAAAATAATATGATAATAATAAATGAAAGTCATACACACCAGTATCAGATGGATGAAAGCCACTTCGATGAAAAAGATTCAGTTGAACATAACGGGGTGGATTTTCAGTAAACCGATTTTCAGTGAGCTTTTAGAGGTGGATAGAAATCGTTTTGGAAGGAAATCAACTCAGGAGGTGCTAGGCTTCACCCCAAAGATTCATTTTCCACAAAAAAAACGAAAAGTGTAAAAAGTGGATATAAGCCCGTTTGAAAGTAAGCTCCTCATATCGACTCGACGTTTTTATTTTAGTTCGAATGGACCTTCAAGAAGAGCATTTGTCGACTCAAATACTTCGTGAAAACGAAAAAAGTTGACTTCATATCGACTCGAGGTGTTTATTTGAGTTCGAATGAACCTTCAAGAAGAGCAATTGTCGACTCAAATACTTCGTGAAAACGAAAAAAAGTTGACTTCATATCGACTCGAGGTGTGCATTTGAGTTCGAATGGACCTTCAAGAAGAGCAATTGTCGACTCAAATACTTCGTGAAAACGAAAAAATGTTGACTTCATATCGACTCGAGGTGTTTATTTGAGTTCGAATGGACCTTCATGAAGAGCAATTGTCGACTCAAATACTTGGTGAAAACGAAAAATGCTCAAAGGATGCTCAAAGGATGCTCAATGATGTTCAGTGATGCTCAAAGGATGCTCAAAGGATGCTCAAAGGATGCTCAGTGATGCTCAAAGGATGCTCAAAGGATGCTCAAAGGATGCTCAATGATGCTCAATGATGCTCAGTGATGCTCAGTGAATTGGGGATACAGGTGAACGGCAAAGGTGAAATTGTATTAATTCGTCATACAGGTGAACGGCAAACTTGGACACCTCCTTAAGAGTTTCATAGTTACTCCCGCCGTTTACCCGCACTTGCTTGTGAATGGGAAACGTAATTCCACCTAAACCCAATGAATATTGAGAGGATAGGGATTGATGGATATAACAAGGGCGAAATATTGCGCAGAAATGAAAGTGTAGAGATCGTACACACTACTTTCAACGTCAAAACGTGGACTTGTGTTAATTTTCTATTCTTTGCTACCCACCTTAATCTTATCACCGACTTTAGGAATTATTCTTATATACTTTCCATACAGGTGAACGGCAAAGGTGAAATTGTATTAATACGTCATACAGGTGAACGGCAAACTTGGACACCTCCTTAAGAGTTTCATACTCCTTACTTGCTTGTGAATGGGGAACGTAATTCCATCTAAACCCAATGAATATTGAGAGGATAGGGATTGATGGATATAACAAGGGCGAAATATTGGGCAGAAATGAAAGTGTAGAGATCGTACACACTATTTTCAACGTCAAAACGTGGACTTGTGTTAATTTTCTATTCTTTGTTACCCACCTTAATCTTATCACCGACTTTAGGAATTATTCTTATATACTTTCCATACAGGTGAACGGCAAAGGTGAAATTGTATTAATACGTCATACAGGTGAACGGCAAACTTGGACACCTCCTTAAGAGTTTCATAGTTACTCCCGCCGTTTACCCGCACTTGCTTGTGAATGGGAAACTCGAGGTGTTTATTTGAGTTCGAATGGACCTTCAAGAAGAACGAAAAAAAGTTGACTTCATATGAGGAGCTTACTTTCAAAAGCTTACATAGCAGTGTAAAGAACACCATATATTTTCAATTATCTACTTTACATATTGAAGGTGATACCGCCATTTTTAATTTGGATATAAGCCCATTTGATGAAAAACCGTGGATATGAGCCATTTTGAAAAAAAAATGGGACTCTTGAATAAAAACATCACATTTCCATCCCTTGTTATTTAATATAAAATTGAAAGATAAAAATAATATGATAATAATAAATGAACGGCAAAGGTGAAATTGTATTAATACGTCATACAGGTGAACGGCAAACTTGGACACCTCCTTAAGAGTTTCATAGTTACTCCCGCCGTTTACCCGCACTTGCTTGTGAATGGGAAACGTAATTCCACCTAAACCCAATGAATATTGAGAGGATAGGGATTGATGGATATAACAAGGGCGAAATATTGCGCAGAAATGAAAGTGTAGAGATCGTACACACTACTTTCAACGTCAAAACGTGGACTTGTGTTAATTTTCTATTCTTTGCTACCCACCTTAATCTTATCACCGACTTTAGGAATTATTCTTATATACTTTCCATACAGGTGAACGGCAAAGGTGAAATTGTATTAATACGTCATACAGGTGAACGGCAAACTTGGACACCTCCTTAAGAGTTTCATACTCCTTACTTGCTTGTGAATGGGGAACGTAATTCCATCTAAACCCAATGAATATTGAGAGGATAGGGATTGATGGATATAACAAGGGCGAAATATTGGGCAGAAATGAAAGTGTAGAGATCGTACACACTATTTTCAACGTCAAAACGTGGACTTGTGTTAATTTTCTATTCTTTGTTACCCACCTTAATCTTATCACCGACTTTAGGAATTATTCTTATATACTTTCCATACAGGTGAACGGCAAAGGTGAAATTGTATTAATACGTCATACAGGTGAACGGCAAACTTGGACACCTCCTTAAGAGTTTCATAGTTACTCCCGCCGTTTACCCGCACTTGCTTGTGAATGGGAAACTCGAGGTGTTTATTTGAGTTCGAATGGACCTTCAAGAAGAACGAAAAAAAGTTGACTTCATATGAGGAGCTTACTTTCAAAAGCTTACATAGCAGTGTAAAGAACACCATATATTTTCAATTATCTACTTTACATATTGAAGGTGATACCGCCATTTTTAATTTGGATATAAGCCCATTTGATGAAAAACCGTGGATATGAGCCATTTTGAAAAAAAAATGGGACTCTTGAATAAAAACATCACATTTCCATCCCTTGTTATTTAATATAAAATTGAAAGATAAAAATAATATGATAATAATAAATGAAAGTCATACACACCAGTATCAGATGGATGAAAGCCACTTCGATGAAAAAGATTCAGTTGAACATAACGGGGTGGATTTTCAGTAAACCGATTTTCAGTGAGCTTTTAGAGGTGGATAGAAATCGTTTTGGAAGGAAATCAACTCAGGAGGTGCTAGGCTTCACCCCAAAGATTCATTTTCCAAAAAAAAAACGAAAAGTGTAAAAAGTGGATATAAGCCCGTTTGAAAGTAAGCTCCTCATATCGACTCGACGTTTTTATTTTAGTTCGAATGGACCTTCAAGAAGAGCATTTGTCGACTCAAATACTTCGTGAAAACGAAAAAAGTTGACTTCATATCGACTCGAGGTGTTTATTTGAGTTCGAATGAACCTTCAAGAAGAGCAATTGTCGACTCAAATACTTCGTGAAAACGAAAAAAAGTTGACTTCATATCGACTCGAGGTGTGCATTTGAGTTCGAATGGACCTTCAAGAAGAGCAATTGTCGACTCAAATACTTCGTGAAAACGAAAAAATGTTGACTTCATATCGACTCGAGGTGTTTATTTGAGTTCGAATGGACCTTCATGAAGAGCAATTGTCGACTCAAATACTTGGTGAAAACGAAAAATGCTCAAAGGATGCTCAAAGGATGCTCAATGATGTTCAGTGATGCTCAAAGGATGCTCAAAGGATGCTCAAAGGATGCTCAGTGATGCTCAAAGGATGCTCAAAGGATGCTCAAAGGATGCTCAATGATGCTCAATGATGCTCAGTGATGCTCAGTGAATTGGGGATACAGGTGAACGGCAAAGGTGAAATTGTATTAATTCGTCATACAGGTGAACGGCAAACTTGGACACCTCCTTAAGAGTTTCATAGTTACTCCCGCCGTTTACCCGCACTTGCTTGTGAATGGGAAACGTAATTCCACCTAAACCCAATGAATATTGAGAGGATAGGGATTGATGGATATAACAAGGGCGAAATATTGCGCAGAAATGAAAGTGTAGAGATCGTACACACTACTTTCAACGTCAAAACGTGGACTTGTGTTAATTTTCTATTCTTTGCTACCCACCTTAATCTTATCACCGACTTTAGGAATTATTCTTATATACTTTCCATACAGGTGAACGGCAAAGGTGAAATTGTATTAATACGTCATACAGGTGAACGGCAAACTTGGACACCTCCTTAAGAGTTTCATAGTTACTCCCGCCGTTTACCCGCACTTGCTTGTGAATGGGAAACGTAATTCCACCTAAACCCAATGAATATTGAGAGGATAGGGATTGATGGATATAACAAGGGCGAAATATTGCGCAGAAATGAAAGTGTAGAGATCGTACACACTACTTTCAACGTCAAAACGTGGACTTGTGTTAATTTTCTATTCTTTGCTACCCACCTTAATCTTATCACCGACTTTAGGAATTATTCTTATATACTTTCCATACAGGTGAACGGCAAAGGTGAAATTGTATTAATACGTCATACAGGTGAACGGCAAACTTGGACACCTCCTTAAGAGTTTCATACTCCTTACTTGCTTGTGAATGGGGAACGTAATTCCATCTAAACCCAATGAATATTGAGAGGATAGGGATTGATGGATATAACAAGGGCGAAATATTGGGCAGAAATGAAAGTGTAGAGATCGTACACACTATTTTCAACGTCAAAACGTGGACTTGTGTTAATTTTCTATTCTTTGTTACCCACCTTAATCTTATCACCGACTTTAGGAATTATTCTTATATACTTTCCATACAGGTGAACGGCAAAGGTGAAATTGTATTAATACGTCATACAGGTGAACGGCAAACTTGGACACCTCCTTAAGAGTTTCATAGTTACTCCCGCCGTTTACCCGCACTTGCTTGTGAATGGGAAACTCGAGGTGTTTATTTGAGTTCGAATGGACCTTCAAGAAGAACGAAAAAAAGTTGACTTCATATGAGGAGCTTACTTTCAAAAGCTTACATAGCAGTGTAAAGAACACCATATATTTTCAATTATCTACTTTACATATTGAAGGTGATACCGCCATTTTTAATTTGGATATAAGCCCATTTGATGAAAAACCGTGGATATGAGCCATTTTGAAAAAAAAATGGGACTCTTGAATAAAAACATCACATTTCCATCCCTTGTTATTTAATATAAAATTGAAAGATAAAAATAATATGATAATAATAAATGAACGGCAAAGGTGAAATTGTATTAATACGTCATACAGGTGAACGGCAAACTTGGACACCTCCTTAAGAGTTTCATAGTTACTCCCGCCGTTTACCCGCACTTGCTTGTGAATGGGAAACGTAATTCCACCTAAACCCAATGAATATTGAGAGGATAGGGATTGATGGATATAACAAGGGCGAAATATTGCGCAGAAATGAAAGTGTAGAGATCGTACACACTACTTTCAACGTCAAAACGTGGACTTGTGTTAATTTTCTATTCTTTGCTACCCACCTTAATCTTATCACCGACTTTAGGAATTATTCTTATATACTTTCCATACAGGTGAACGGCAAAGGTGAAATTGTATTAATACGTCATACAGGTGAACGGCAAACTTGGACACCTCCTTAAGAGTTTCATACTCCTTACTTGCTTGTGAATGGGGAACGTAATTCCATCTAAACCCAATGAATATTGAGAGGATAGGGATTGATGGATATAACAAGGGCGAAATATTGGGCAGAAATGAAAGTGTAGAGATCGTACACACTATTTTCAACGTCAAAACGTGGACTTGTGTTAATTTTCTATTCTTTGTTACCCACCTTAATCTTATCACCGACTTTAGGAATTATTCTTATATACTTTCCATACAGGTGAACGGCAAAGGTGAAATTGTATTAATACGTCATACAGGTGAACGGCAAACTTGGACACCTCCTTAAGAGTTTCATAGTTACTCCCGCCGTTTACCCGCACTTGCTTGTGAATGGGAAACTCGAGGTGTTTATTTGAGTTCGAATGGACCTTCAAGAAGAACGAAAAAAAGTTGACTTCATATGAGGAGCTTACTTTCAAAAGGGCTTATATCCACTTCGAACTTTTTTTGGGAAAACGAAAAAAACAATTTATGATATGATGCAAGATTGCAAAGGTTCTCACGTTTCCATTATAGTTTCTACATAGCAGTGTAAAGAACACCATATATTTTCAATTATCTACTTTACATATTGAAGGTGATACCGCCATTTTTAATTTGGATATAAGCCCATTTGATGAAAAACCGTGGATATGAGCCATTTTGAAAAAAAAATGGGACTCTTGAATAAAAACATCACATTTCCATCCCTTGTTATTTAATATAAAATTGAAAGATAAAAATAATATGATAATAATAAATGAAAGTCATACACACCAGTATCAGATGGATGAAAGCCACTTCGATGAAAAAGATTCAGTTGAACATAACGGGGTGGATTTTCAGTAAACCGATTTTCAGTGAGCTTTTAGAGGTGGATAGAAATCGTTTTGGAAGGAAATCAACTCAGGAGGTGCTAGGCTTCACCCCAAAGATTCATTTTCCACAAAAAAAACGAAAAGTGTAAAAAGTGGATATAAGCCCGTTTGAAAGTAAGCTCCTCATATCGACTCGACGTTTTTATTTTAGTTCGAATGGACCTTCAAGAAGAGCATTTGTCGACTCAAATACTTCGTGAAAACGAAAAAAGTTGACTTCATATCGACTCGAGGTGTTTATTTGAGTTCGAATGAACCTTCAAGAAGAGCAATTGTCGACTCAAATACTTCGTGAAAACGAAAAAAAGTTGACTTCATATCGACTCGAGGTGTGCATTTGAGTTCGAATGGACCTTCAAGAAGAGCAATTGTCGACTCAAATACTTCGTGAAAACGAAAAAATGTTGACTTCATATCGACTCGAGGTGTTTATTTGAGTTCGAATGGACCTTCATGAAGAGCAATTGTCGACTCAAATACTTGGTGAAAACGAAAAATGCTCAAAGGATGCTCAAAGGATGCTCAATGATGTTCAGTGATGCTCAAAGGATGCTCAAAGGATGCTCAAAGGATGCTCAGTGATGCTCAAAGGATGCTCAAAGGATGCTCAAAGGATGCTCAATGATGCTCAATGATGCTCAGTGATGCTCAGTGAATTGGGGATACAGGTGAACGGCAAAGGTGAAATTGTATTAATTCGTCATACAGGTGAACGGCAAACTTGGACACCTCCTTAAGAGTTTCATAGTTACTCCCGCCGTTTACCCGCACTTGCTTGTGAATGGGAAACGTAATTCCACCTAAACCCAATGAATATTGAGAGGATAGGGATTGATGGATATAACAAGGGCGAAATATTGCGCAGAAATGAAAGTGTAGAGATCGTACACACTACTTTCAACGTCAAAACGTGGACTTGTGTTAATTTTCTATTCTTTGCTACCCACCTTAATCTTATCACCGACTTTAGGAATTATTCTTATATACTTTCCATACAGGTGAACGGCAAAGGTGAAATTGTATTAATACGTCATACAGGTGAACGGCAAACTTGGACACCTCCTTAAGAGTTTCATACTCCTTACTTGCTTGTGAATGGGGAACGTAATTCCATCTAAACCCAATGAATATTGAGAGGATAGGGATTGATGGATATAACAAGGGCGAAATATTGGGCAGAAATGAAAGTGTAGAGATCGTACACACTATTTTCAACGTCAAAACGTGGACTTGTGTTAATTTTCTATTCTTTGTTACCCACCTTAATCTTATCACCGACTTTAGGAATTATTCTTATATACTTTCCATACAGGTGAACGGCAAAGGTGAAATTGTATTAATACGTCATACAGGTGAACGGCAAACTTGGACACCTCCTTAAGAGTTTCATAGTTACTCCCGCCGTTTACCCGCACTTGCTTGTGAATGGGAAACTCGAGGTGTTTATTTGAGTTCGAATGGACCTTCAAGAAGAACGAAAAAAAGTTGACTTCATATGAGGAGCTTACTTTCAAAAGCTTACATAGCAGTGTAAAGAACACCATATATTTTCAATTATCTACTTTACATATTGAAGGTGATACCGCCATTTTTAATTTGGATATAAGCCCATTTGATGAAAAACCGTGGATATGAGCCATTTTGAAAAAAAAATGGGACTCTTGAATAAAAACATCACATTTCCATCCCTTGTTATTTAATATAAAATTGAAAGATAAAAATAATATGATAATAATAAATGAACGGCAAAGGTGAAATTGTATTAATACGTCATACAGGTGAACGGCAAACTTGGACACCTCCTTAAGAGTTTCATAGTTACTCCCGCCGTTTACCCGCACTTGCTTGTGAATGGGAAACGTAATTCCACCTAAACCCAATGAATATTGAGAGGATAGGGATTGATGGATATAACAAGGGCGAAATATTGCGCAGAAATGAAAGTGTAGAGATCGTACACACTACTTTCAACGTCAAAACGTGGACTTGTGTTAATTTTCTATTCTTTGCTACCCACCTTAATCTTATCACCGACTTTAGGAATTATTCTTATATACTTTCCATACAGGTGAACGGCAAAGGTGAAATTGTATTAATACGTCATACAGGTGAACGGCAAACTTGGACACCTCCTTAAGAGTTTCATACTCCTTACTTGCTTGTGAATGGGGAACGTAATTCCATCTAAACCCAATGAATATTGAGAGGATAGGGATTGATGGATATAACAAGGGCGAAATATTGGGCAGAAATGAAAGTGTAGAGATCGTACACACTATTTTCAACGTCAAAACGTGGACTTGTGTTAATTTTCTATTCTTTGTTACCCACCTTAATCTTATCACCGACTTTAGGAATTATTCTTATATACTTTCCATACAGGTGAACGGCAAAGGTGAAATTGTATTAATACGTCATACAGGTGAACGGCAAACTTGGACACCTCCTTAAGAGTTTCATAGTTACTCCCGCCGTTTACCCGCACTTGCTTGTGAATGGGAAACTCGAGGTGTTTATTTGAGTTCGAATGGACCTTCAAGAAGAACGAAAAAAAGTTGACTTCATATGAGGAGCTTACTTTCAAAAGCTTACATAGCAGTGTAAAGAACACCATATATTTTCAATTATCTACTTTACATATTGAAGGTGATACCGCCATTTTTAATTTGGATATAAGCCCATTTGATGAAAAACCGTGGATATGAGCCATTTTGAAAAAAAAATGGGACTCTTGAATAAAAACATCACATTTCCATCCCTTGTTATTTAATATAAAATTGAAAGATAAAAATAATATGATAATAATAAATGAAAGTCATACACACCAGTATCAGATGGATGAAAGCCACTTCGATGAAAAAGATTCAGTTGAACATAACGGGGTGGATTTTCAGTAAACCGATTTTCAGTGAGCTTTTAGAGGTGGATAGAAATCGTTTTGGAAGGAAATCAACTCAGGAGGTGCTAGGCTTCACCCCAAAGATTCATTTTCCAAAAAAAAAACGAAAAGTGTAAAAAGTGGATATAAGCCCGTTTGAAAGTAAGCTCCTCATATCGACTCGACGTTTTTATTTTAGTTCGAATGGACCTTCAAGAAGAGCATTTGTCGACTCAAATACTTCGTGAAAACGAAAAAAGTTGACTTCATATCGACTCGAGGTGTTTATTTGAGTTCGAATGAACCTTCAAGAAGAGCAATTGTCGACTCAAATACTTCGTGAAAACGAAAAAAAGTTGACTTCATATCGACTCGAGGTGTGCATTTGAGTTCGAATGGACCTTCAAGAAGAGCAATTGTCGACTCAAATACTTCGTGAAAACGAAAAAATGTTGACTTCATATCGACTCGAGGTGTTTATTTGAGTTCGAATGGACCTTCATGAAGAGCAATTGTCGACTCAAATACTTGGTGAAAACGAAAAATGCTCAAAGGATGCTCAAAGGATGCTCAATGATGTTCAGTGATGCTCAAAGGATGCTCAAAGGATGCTCAAAGGATGCTCAGTGATGCTCAAAGGATGCTCAAAGGATGCTCAAAGGATGCTCAATGATGCTCAATGATGCTCAGTGATGCTCAGTGAATTGGGGATACAGGTGAACGGCAAAGGTGAAATTGTATTAATTCGTCATACAGGTGAACGGCAAACTTGGACACCTCCTTAAGAGTTTCATAGTTACTCCCGCCGTTTACCCGCACTTGCTTGTGAATGGGAAACGTAATTCCACCTAAACCCAATGAATATTGAGAGGATAGGGATTGATGGATATAACAAGGGCGAAATATTGCGCAGAAATGAAAGTGTAGAGATCGTACACACTACTTTCAACGTCAAAACGTGGACTTGTGTTAATTTTCTATTCTTTGCTACCCACCTTAATCTTATCACCGACTTTAGGAATTATTCTTATATACTTTCCATACAGGTGAACGGCAAAGGTGAAATTGTATTAATACGTCATACAGGTGAACGGCAAACTTGGACACCTCCTTAAGAGTTTCATAGTTACTCCCGCCGTTTACCCGCACTTGCTTGTGAATGGGAAACGTAATTCCACCTAAACCCAATGAATATTGAGAGGATAGGGATTGATGGATATAACAAGGGCGAAATATTGCGCAGAAATGAAAGTGTAGAGATCGTACACACTACTTTCAACGTCAAAACGTGGACTTGTGTTAATTTTCTATTCTTTGCTACCCACCTTAATCTTATCACCGACTTTAGGAATTATTCTTATATACTTTCCATACAGGTGAACGGCAAAGGTGAAATTGTATTAATACGTCATACAGGTGAACGGCAAACTTGGACACCTCCTTAAGAGTTTCATACTCCTTACTTGCTTGTGAATGGGGAACGTAATTCCATCTAAACCCAATGAATATTGAGAGGATAGGGATTGATGGATATAACAAGGGCGAAATATTGGGCAGAAATGAAAGTGTAGAGATCGTACACACTATTTTCAACGTCAAAACGTGGACTTGTGTTAATTTTCTATTCTTTGTTACCCACCTTAATCTTATCACCGACTTTAGGAATTATTCTTATATACTTTCCATACAGGTGAACGGCAAAGGTGAAATTGTATTAATACGTCATACAGGTGAACGGCAAACTTGGACACCTCCTTAAGAGTTTCATAGTTACTCCCGCCGTTTACCCGCACTTGCTTGTGAATGGGAAACTCGAGGTGTTTATTTGAGTTCGAATGGACCTTCAAGAAGAACGAAAAAAAGTTGACTTCATATGAGGAGCTTACTTTCAAAAGCTTACATAGCAGTGTAAAGAACACCATATATTTTCAATTATCTACTTTACATATTGAAGGTGATACCGCCATTTTTAATTTGGATATAAGCCCATTTGATGAAAAACCGTGGATATGAGCCATTTTGAAAAAAAAATGGGACTCTTGAATAAAAACATCACATTTCCATCCCTTGTTATTTAATATAAAATTGAAAGATAAAAATAATATGATAATAATAAATGAACGGCAAAGGTGAAATTGTATTAATACGTCATACAGGTGAACGGCAAACTTGGACACCTCCTTAAGAGTTTCATAGTTACTCCCGCCGTTTACCCGCACTTGCTTGTGAATGGGAAACGTAATTCCACCTAAACCCAATGAATATTGAGAGGATAGGGATTGATGGATATAACAAGGGCGAAATATTGCGCAGAAATGAAAGTGTAGAGATCGTACACACTACTTTCAACGTCAAAACGTGGACTTGTGTTAATTTTCTATTCTTTGCTACCCACCTTAATCTTATCACCGACTTTAGGAATTATTCTTATATACTTTCCATACAGGTGAACGGCAAAGGTGAAATTGTATTAATACGTCATACAGGTGAACGGCAAACTTGGACACCTCCTTAAGAGTTTCATACTCCTTACTTGCTTGTGAATGGGGAACGTAATTCCATCTAAACCCAATGAATATTGAGAGGATAGGGATTGATGGATATAACAAGGGCGAAATATTGGGCAGAAATGAAAGTGTAGAGATCGTACACACTATTTTCAACGTCAAAACGTGGACTTGTGTTAATTTTCTATTCTTTGTTACCCACCTTAATCTTATCACCGACTTTAGGAATTATTCTTATATACTTTCCATACAGGTGAACGGCAAAGGTGAAATTGTATTAATACGTCATACAGGTGAACGGCAAACTTGGACACCTCCTTAAGAGTTTCATAGTTACTCCCGCCGTTTACCCGCACTTGCTTGTGAATGGGAAACTCGAGGTGTTTATTTGAGTTCGAATGGACCTTCAAGAAGAACGAAAAAAAGTTGACTTCATATGAGGAGCTTACTTTCAAAAGGGCTTATATCCACTTCGAACTTTTTTTGGGAAAACGAAAAAAACAATTTATGATATGATGCAAGATTGCAAAGGTTCTCACGTTTCCATTATAGTTTCTACATAGCAGTGTAAAGAACACCATATATTTTCAATTATCTACTTTACATATTGAAGGTGATACCGCCATTTTTAATTTGGATATAAGCCCATTTGATGAAAAACCGTGGATATGAGCCATTTTGAAAAAAAAATGGGACTCTTGAATAAAAACATCACATTTCCATCCCTTGTTATTTAATATAAAATTGAAAGATAAAAATAATATGATAATAATAAATGAAAGTCATACACACCAGTATCAGATGGATGAAAGCCACTTCGATGAAAAAGATTCAGTTGAACATAACGGGGTGGATTTTCAGTAAACCGATTTTCAGTGAGCTTTTAGAGGTGGATAGAAATCGTTTTGGAAGGAAATCAACTCAGGAGGTGCTAGGCTTCACCCCAAAGATTCATTTTCCACAAAAAAAACGAAAAGTGTAAAAAGTGGATATAAGCCCGTTTGAAAGTAAGCTCCTCATATCGACTCGACGTTTTTATTTTAGTTCGAATGGACCTTCAAGAAGAGCATTTGTCGACTCAAATACTTCGTGAAAACGAAAAAAGTTGACTTCATATCGACTCGAGGTGTTTATTTGAGTTCGAATGAACCTTCAAGAAGAGCAATTGTCGACTCAAATACTTCGTGAAAACGAAAAAAAGTTGACTTCATATCGACTCGAGGTGTGCATTTGAGTTCGAATGGACCTTCAAGAAGAGCAATTGTCGACTCAAATACTTCGTGAAAACGAAAAAATGTTGACTTCATATCGACTCGAGGTGTTTATTTGAGTTCGAATGGACCTTCATGAAGAGCAATTGTCGACTCAAATACTTGGTGAAAACGAAAAATGCTCAAAGGATGCTCAAAGGATGCTCAATGATGTTCAGTGATGCTCAAAGGATGCTCAAAGGATGCTCAAAGGATGCTCAGTGATGCTCAAAGGATGCTCAAAGGATGCTCAAAGGATGCTCAATGATGCTCAATGATGCTCAGTGATGCTCAGTGAATTGGGGATACAGGTGAACGGCAAAGGTGAAATTGTATTAATTCGTCATACAGGTGAACGGCAAACTTGGACACCTCCTTAAGAGTTTCATAGTTACTCCCGCCGTTTACCCGCACTTGCTTGTGAATGGGAAACGTAATTCCACCTAAACCCAATGAATATTGAGAGGATAGGGATTGATGGATATAACAAGGGCGAAATATTGCGCAGAAATGAAAGTGTAGAGATCGTACACACTACTTTCAACGTCAAAACGTGGACTTGTGTTAATTTTCTATTCTTTGCTACCCACCTTAATCTTATCACCGACTTTAGGAATTATTCTTATATACTTTCCATACAGGTGAACGGCAAAGGTGAAATTGTATTAATACGTCATACAGGTGAACGGCAAACTTGGACACCTCCTTAAGAGTTTCATACTCCTTACTTGCTTGTGAATGGGGAACGTAATTCCATCTAAACCCAATGAATATTGAGAGGATAGGGATTGATGGATATAACAAGGGCGAAATATTGGGCAGAAATGAAAGTGTAGAGATCGTACACACTATTTTCAACGTCAAAACGTGGACTTGTGTTAATTTTCTATTCTTTGTTACCCACCTTAATCTTATCACCGACTTTAGGAATTATTCTTATATACTTTCCATACAGGTGAACGGCAAAGGTGAAATTGTATTAATACGTCATACAGGTGAACGGCAAACTTGGACACCTCCTTAAGAGTTTCATAGTTACTCCCGCCGTTTACCCGCACTTGCTTGTGAATGGGAAACTCGAGGTGTTTATTTGAGTTCGAATGGACCTTCAAGAAGAACGAAAAAAAGTTGACTTCATATGAGGAGCTTACTTTCAAAAGCTTACATAGCAGTGTAAAGAACACCATATATTTTCAATTATCTACTTTACATATTGAAGGTGATACCGCCATTTTTAATTTGGATATAAGCCCATTTGATGAAAAACCGTGGATATGAGCCATTTTGAAAAAAAAATGGGACTCTTGAATAAAAACATCACATTTCCATCCCTTGTTATTTAATATAAAATTGAAAGATAAAAATAATATGATAATAATAAATGAACGGCAAAGGTGAAATTGTATTAATACGTCATACAGGTGAACGGCAAACTTGGACACCTCCTTAAGAGTTTCATAGTTACTCCCGCCGTTTACCCGCACTTGCTTGTGAATGGGAAACGTAATTCCACCTAAACCCAATGAATATTGAGAGGATAGGGATTGATGGATATAACAAGGGCGAAATATTGCGCAGAAATGAAAGTGTAGAGATCGTACACACTACTTTCAACGTCAAAACGTGGACTTGTGTTAATTTTCTATTCTTTGCTACCCACCTTAATCTTATCACCGACTTTAGGAATTATTCTTATATACTTTCCATACAGGTGAACGGCAAAGGTGAAATTGTATTAATACGTCATACAGGTGAACGGCAAACTTGGACACCTCCTTAAGAGTTTCATACTCCTTACTTGCTTGTGAATGGGGAACGTAATTCCATCTAAACCCAATGAATATTGAGAGGATAGGGATTGATGGATATAACAAGGGCGAAATATTGGGCAGAAATGAAAGTGTAGAGATCGTACACACTATTTTCAACGTCAAAACGTGGACTTGTGTTAATTTTCTATTCTTTGTTACCCACCTTAATCTTATCACCGACTTTAGGAATTATTCTTATATACTTTCCATACAGGTGAACGGCAAAGGTGAAATTGTATTAATACGTCATACAGGTGAACGGCAAACTTGGACACCTCCTTAAGAGTTTCATAGTTACTCCCGCCGTTTACCCGCACTTGCTTGTGAATGGGAAACTCGAGGTGTTTATTTGAGTTCGAATGGACCTTCAAGAAGAACGAAAAAAAGTTGACTTCATATGAGGAGCTTACTTTCAAAAGCTTACATAGCAGTGTAAAGAACACCATATATTTTCAATTATCTACTTTACATATTGAAGGTGATACCGCCATTTTTAATTTGGATATAAGCCCATTTGATGAAAAACCGTGGATATGAGCCATTTTGAAAAAAAAATGGGACTCTTGAATAAAAACATCACATTTCCATCCCTTGTTATTTAATATAAAATTGAAAGATAAAAATAATATGATAATAATAAATGAAAGTCATACACACCAGTATCAGATGGATGAAAGCCACTTCGATGAAAAAGATTCAGTTGAACATAACGGGGTGGATTTTCAGTAAACCGATTTTCAGTGAGCTTTTAGAGGTGGATAGAAATCGTTTTGGAAGGAAATCAACTCAGGAGGTGCTAGGCTTCACCCCAAAGATTCATTTTCCAAAAAAAAAACGAAAAGTGTAAAAAGTGGATATAAGCCCGTTTGAAAGTAAGCTCCTCATATCGACTCGACGTTTTTATTTTAGTTCGAATGGACCTTCAAGAAGAGCATTTGTCGACTCAAATACTTCGTGAAAACGAAAAAAGTTGACTTCATATCGACTCGAGGTGTTTATTTGAGTTCGAATGAACCTTCAAGAAGAGCAATTGTCGACTCAAATACTTCGTGAAAACGAAAAAAAGTTGACTTCATATCGACTCGAGGTGTGCATTTGAGTTCGAATGGACCTTCAAGAAGAGCAATTGTCGACTCAAATACTTCGTGAAAACGAAAAAATGTTGACTTCATATCGACTCGAGGTGTTTATTTGAGTTCGAATGGACCTTCATGAAGAGCAATTGTCGACTCAAATACTTGGTGAAAACGAAAAATGCTCAAAGGATGCTCAAAGGATGCTCAATGATGTTCAGTGATGCTCAAAGGATGCTCAAAGGATGCTCAAAGGATGCTCAGTGATGCTCAAAGGATGCTCAAAGGATGCTCAAAGGATGCTCAATGATGCTCAATGATGCTCAGTGATGCTCAGTGAATTGGGGATACAGGTGAACGGCAAAGGTGAAATTGTATTAATTCGTCATACAGGTGAACGGCAAACTTGGACACCTCCTTAAGAGTTTCATAGTTACTCCCGCCGTTTACCCGCACTTGCTTGTGAATGGGAAACGTAATTCCACCTAAACCCAATGAATATTGAGAGGATAGGGATTGATGGATATAACAAGGGCGAAATATTGCGCAGAAATGAAAGTGTAGAGATCGTACACACTACTTTCAACGTCAAAACGTGGACTTGTGTTAATTTTCTATTCTTTGCTACCCACCTTAATCTTATCACCGACTTTAGGAATTATTCTTATATACTTTCCATACAGGTGAACGGCAAAGGTGAAATTGTATTAATACGTCATACAGGTGAACGGCAAACTTGGACACCTCCTTAAGAGTTTCATACTCCTTACTTGCTTGTGAATGGGGAACGTAATTCCATCTAAACCCAATGAATATTGAGAGGATAGGGATTGATGGATATAACAAGGGCGAAATATTGGGCAGAAATGAAAGTGTAGAGATCGTACACACTATTTTCAACGTCAAAACGTGGACTTGTGTTAATTTTCTATTCTTTGTTACCCACCTTAATCTTATCACCGACTTTAGGAATTATTCTTATATACTTTCCATACAGGTGAACGGCAAAGGTGAAATTGTATTAATACGTCATACAGGTGAACGGCAAACTTGGACACCTCCTTAAGAGTTTCATAGTTACTCCCGCCGTTTACCCGCACTTGCTTGTGAATGGGAAACGTAATTCCACCTAAACCCAATGAATATTGAGAGGATAGGGATTGATGGATATAACAAGGGCGAAATATTGCGCAGAAATGAAAGTGTAGAGATCGTACACACTACTTTCAACGTCAAAACGTGGACTTGTGTTAATTTTCTATTCTTTGCTACCCACCTTAATCTTATCACCGACTTTAGGAATTATTCTTATATACTTTCCATACAGGTGAACGGCAAAGGTGAAATTGTATTAATACGTCATACAGGTGAACGGCAAACTTGGACACCTCCTTAAGAGTTTCATACTCCTTACTTGCTTGTGAATGGGGAACGTAATTCCATCTAAACCCAATGAATATTGAGAGGATAGGGATTGATGGATATAACAAGGGCGAAATATTGGGCAGAAATGAAAGTGTAGAGATCGTACACACTATTTTCAACGTCAAAACGTGGACTTGTGTTAATTTTCTATTCTTTGTTACCCACCTTAATCTTATCACCGACTTTAGGAATTATTCTTATATACTTTCCATACAGGTGAACGGCAAAGGTGAAATTGTATTAATACGTCATACAGGTGAACGGCAAACTTGGACACCTCCTTAAGAGTTTCATAGTTACTCCCGCCGTTTACCCGCACTTGCTTGTGAATGGGAAACTCGAGGTGTTTATTTGAGTTCGAATGGACCTTCAAGAAGAACGAAAAAAAGTTGACTTCATATGAGGAGCTTACTTTCAAAAGGGCTTATATCCACTTCGAACTTTTTTTGGGAAAACGAAAAAAACAATTTATGATATGATGCAAGATTGCAAAGGTTCTCACGTTTCCATTATAGTTTCTACATAGCAGTGTAAAGAACACCATATATTTTCAATTATCTACTTTACATATTGAAGGTGATACCGCCATTTTTAATTTGGATATAAGCCCATTTGATGAAAAACCGTGGATATGAGCCATTTTGAAAAAAAAATGGGACTCTTGAATAAAAACATCACATTTCCATCCCTTGTTATTTAATATAAAATTGAAAGATAAAAATAATATGATAATAATAAATGAAAGTCATACACACCAGTATCAGATGGATGAAAGCCACTTCGATGAAAAAGATTCAGTTGAACATAACGGGGTGGATTTTCAGTAAACCGATTTTCAGTGAGCTTTTAGAGGTGGATAGAAATCGTTTTGGAAGGAAATCAACTCAGGAGGTGCTAGGCTTCACCCCAAAGATTCATTTTCCAAAAAAAAAACGAAAAGTGTAAAAAGTGGATATAAGCCCGTTTGAAAGTAAGCTCCTCATATCGACTCGACGTTTTTATTTTAGTTCGAATGGACCTTCAAGAAGAGCATTTGTCGACTCAAATACTTCGTGAAAACGAAAAAAGTTGACTTCATATCGACTCGAGGTGTTTATTTGAGTTCGAATGAACCTTCAAGAAGAGCAATTGTCGACTCAAATACTTCGTGAAAACGAAAAAAAGTTGACTTCATATCGACTCGAGGTGTGCATTTGAGTTCGAATGGACCTTCAAGAAGAGCAATTGTCGACTCAAATACTTCGTGAAAACGAAAAAATGTTGACTTCATATCGACTCGAGGTGTTTATTTGAGTTCGAATGGACCTTCATGAAGAGCAATTGTCGACTCAAATACTTGGTGAAAACGAAAAATGCTCAAAGGATGCTCAAAGGATGCTCAATGATGTTCAGTGATGCTCAAAGGATGCTCAAAGGATGCTCAAAGGATGCTCAGTGATGCTCAAAGGATGCTCAAAGGATGCTCAAAGGATGCTCAATGATGCTCAATGATGCTCAGTGATGCTCAGTGAATTGGGGATACAGGTGAACGGCAAAGGTGAAATTGTATTAATTCGTCATACAGGTGAACGGCAAACTTGGACACCTCCTTAAGAGTTTCATAGTTACTCCCGCCGTTTACCCGCACTTGCTTGTGAATGGGAAACGTAATTCCACCTAAACCCAATGAATATTGAGAGGATAGGGATTGATGGATATAACAAGGGCGAAATATTGCGCAGAAATGAAAGTGTAGAGATCGTACACACTACTTTCAACGTCAAAACGTGGACTTGTGTTAATTTTCTATTCTTTGCTACCCACCTTAATCTTATCACCGACTTTAGGAATTATTCTTATATACTTTCCATACAGGTGAACGGCAAAGGTGAAATTGTATTAATACGTCATACAGGTGAACGGCAAACTTGGACACCTCCTTAAGAGTTTCATACTCCTTACTTGCTTGTGAATGGGGAACGTAATTCCATCTAAACCCAATGAATATTGAGAGGATAGGGATTGATGGATATAACAAGGGCGAAATATTGGGCAGAAATGAAAGTGTAGAGATCGTACACACTATTTTCAACGTCAAAACGTGGACTTGTGTTAATTTTCTATTCTTTGTTACCCACCTTAATCTTATCACCGACTTTAGGAATTATTCTTATATACTTTCCATACAGGTGAACGGCAAAGGTGAAATTGTATTAATACGTCATACAGGTGAACGGCAAACTTGGACACCTCCTTAAGAGTTTCATAGTTACTCCCGCCGTTTACCCGCACTTGCTTGTGAATGGGAAACGTAATTCCACCTAAACCCAATGAATATTGAGAGGATAGGGATTGATGGATATAACAAGGGCGAAATATTGCGCAGAAATGAAAGTGTAGAGATCGTACACACTACTTTCAACGTCAAAACGTGGACTTGTGTTAATTTTCTATTCTTTGCTACCCACCTTAATCTTATCACCGACTTTAGGAATTATTCTTATATACTTTCCATACAGGTGAACGGCAAAGGTGAAATTGTATTAATACGTCATACAGGTGAACGGCAAACTTGGACACCTCCTTAAGAGTTTCATACTCCTTACTTGCTTGTGAATGGGGAACGTAATTCCATCTAAACCCAATGAATATTGAGAGGATAGGGATTGATGGATATAACAAGGGCGAAATATTGGGCAGAAATGAAAGTGTAGAGATCGTACACACTATTTTCAACGTCAAAACGTGGACTTGTGTTAATTTTCTATTCTTTGTTACCCACCTTAATCTTATCACCGACTTTAGGAATTATTCTTATATACTTTCCATACAGGTGAACGGCAAAGGTGAAATTGTATTAATACGTCATACAGGTGAACGGCAAACTTGGACACCTCCTTAAGAGTTTCATAGTTACTCCCGCCGTTTACCCGCACTTGCTTGTGAATGGGAAACTCGAGGTGTTTATTTGAGTTCGAATGGACCTTCAAGAAGAACGAAAAAAAGTTGACTTCATATGAGGAGCTTACTTTCAAAAGGGCTTATATCCACTTCGAACTTTTTTTGGGAAAACGAAAAAAACAATTTATGATATGATGCAAGATTGCAAAGGTTCTCACGTTTCCATTATAGTTTCTACATAGCAGTGTAAAGAACACCATATATTTTCAATTATCTACTTTACATATTGAAGGTGATACCGCCATTTTTAATTTGGATATAAGCCCATTTGATGAAAAACCGTGGATATGAGCCATTTTGAAAAAAAAATGGGACTCTTGAATAAAAACATCACATTTCCATCCCTTGTTATTTAATATAAAATTGAAAGATAAAAATAATATGATAATAATAAATGAAAGTCATACACACCAGTATCAGATGGATGAAAGCCACTTCGATGAAAAAGATTCAGTTGAACATAACGGGGTGGATTTTCAGTAAACCGATTTTCAGTGAGCTTTTAGAGGTGGATAGAAATCGTTTTGGAAGGAAATCAACTCAGGAGGTGCTAGGCTTCACCCCAAAGATTCATTTTCCAAAAAAAAAACGAAAAGTGTAAAAAGTGGATATAAGCCCGTTTGAAAGTAAGCTCCTCATATCGACTCGACGTTTTTATTTTAGTTCGAATGGACCTTCAAGAAGAGCATTTGTCGACTCAAATACTTCGTGAAAACGAAAAAAGTTGACTTCATATCGACTCGAGGTGTTTATTTGAGTTCGAATGAACCTTCAAGAAGAGCAATTGTCGACTCAAATACTTCGTGAAAACGAAAAAAAGTTGACTTCATATCGACTCGAGGTGTGCATTTGAGTTCGAATGGACCTTCAAGAAGAGCAATTGTCGACTCAAATACTTCGTGAAAACGAAAAAATGTTGACTTCATATCGACTCGAGGTGTTTATTTGAGTTCGAATGGACCTTCATGAAGAGCAATTGTCGACTCAAATACTTGGTGAAAACGAAAAATGCTCAAAGGATGCTCAAAGGATGCTCAATGATGTTCAGTGATGCTCAAAGGATGCTCAAAGGATGCTCAAAGGATGCTCAGTGATGCTCAAAGGATGCTCAAAGGATGCTCAAAGGATGCTCAATGATGCTCAATGATGCTCAGTGATGCTCAGTGAATTGGGGATACAGGTGAACGGCAAAGGTGAAATTGTATTAATTCGTCATACAGGTGAACGGCAAACTTGGACACCTCCTTAAGAGTTTCATAGTTACTCCCGCCGTTTACCCGCACTTGCTTGTGAATGGGAAACGTAATTCCACCTAAACCCAATGAATATTGAGAGGATAGGGATTGATGGATATAACAAGGGCGAAATATTGCGCAGAAATGAAAGTGTAGAGATCGTACACACTACTTTCAACGTCAAAACGTGGACTTGTGTTAATTTTCTATTCTTTGCTACCCACCTTAATCTTATCACCGACTTTAGGAATTATTCTTATATACTTTCCATACAGGTGAACGGCAAAGGTGAAATTGTATTAATACGTCATACAGGTGAACGGCAAACTTGGACACCTCCTTAAGAGTTTCATACTCCTTACTTGCTTGTGAATGGGGAACGTAATTCCATCTAAACCCAATGAATATTGAGAGGATAGGGATTGATGGATATAACAAGGGCGAAATATTGGGCAGAAATGAAAGTGTAGAGATCGTACACACTATTTTCAACGTCAAAACGTGGACTTGTGTTAATTTTCTATTCTTTGTTACCCACCTTAATCTTATCACCGACTTTAGGAATTATTCTTATATACTTTCCATACAGGTGAACGGCAAAGGTGAAATTGTATTAATACGTCATACAGGTGAACGGCAAACTTGGACACCTCCTTAAGAGTTTCATAGTTACTCCCGCCGTTTACCCGCACTTGCTTGTGAATGGGAAACGTAATTCCACCTAAACCCAATGAATATTGAGAGGATAGGGATTGATGGATATAACAAGGGCGAAATATTGCGCAGAAATGAAAGTGTAGAGATCGTACACACTACTTTCAACGTCAAAACGTGGACTTGTGTTAATTTTCTATTCTTTGCTACCCACCTTAATCTTATCACCGACTTTAGGAATTATTCTTATATACTTTCCATACAGGTGAACGGCAAAGGTGAAATTGTATTAATACGTCATACAGGTGAACGGCAAACTTGGACACCTCCTTAAGAGTTTCATACTCCTTACTTGCTTGTGAATGGGGAACGTAATTCCATCTAAACCCAATGAATATTGAGAGGATAGGGATTGATGGATATAACAAGGGCGAAATATTGGGCAGAAATGAAAGTGTAGAGATCGTACACACTATTTTCAACGTCAAAACGTGGACTTGTGTTAATTTTCTATTCTTTGTTACCCACCTTAATCTTATCACCGACTTTAGGAATTATTCTTATATACTTTCCATACAGGTGAACGGCAAAGGTGAAATTGTATTAATACGTCATACAGGTGAACGGCAAACTTGGACACCTCCTTAAGAGTTTCATAGTTACTCCCGCCGTTTACCCGCACTTGCTTGTGAATGGGAAACTCGAGGTGTTTATTTGAGTTCGAATGGACCTTCAAGAAGAACGAAAAAAAGTTGACTTCATATGAGGAGCTTACTTTCAAAAGCTTACATAGCAGTGTAAAGAACACCATATATTTTCAATTATCTACTTTACATATTGAAGGTGATACCGCCATTTTTAATTTGGATATAAGCCCATTTGATGAAAAACCGTGGATATGAGCCATTTTGAAAAAAAAATGGGACTCTTGAATAAAAACATCACATTTCCATCCCTTGTTATTTAATATAAAATTGAAAGATAAAAATAATATGATAATAATAAATGAAAGTCATACACACCAGTATCAGATGGATGAAAGCCACTTCGATGAAAAAGATTCAGTTGAACATAACGGGGTGGATTTTCAGTAAACCGATTTTCAGTGAGCTTTTAGAGGTGGATAGAAATCGTTTTGGAAGGAAATCAACTCAGGAGGTGCTAGGCTTCACCCCAAAGATTCATTTTCCAAAAAAAAAACGAAAAGTGTAAAAAGTGGATATAAGCCCGTTTGAAAGTAAGCTCCTCATATCGACTCGACGTTTTTATTTTAGTTCGAATGGACCTTCAAGAAGAGCATTTGTCGACTCAAATACTTCGTGAAAACGAAAAAAGTTGACTTCATATCGACTCGAGGTGTTTATTTGAGTTCGAATGAACCTTCAAGAAGAGCAATTGTCGACTCAAATACTTCGTGAAAACGAAAAAAAGTTGACTTCATATCGACTCGAGGTGTGCATTTGAGTTCGAATGGACCTTCAAGAAGAGCAATTGTCGACTCAAATACTTCGTGAAAACGAAAAAATGTTGACTTCATATCGACTCGAGGTGTTTATTTGAGTTCGAATGGACCTTCATGAAGAGCAATTGTCGACTCAAATACTTGGTGAAAACGAAAAATGCTCAAAGGATGCTCAAAGGATGCTCAATGATGTTCAGTGATGCTCAAAGGATGCTCAAAGGATGCTCAAAGGATGCTCAGTGATGCTCAAAGGATGCTCAAAGGATGCTCAAAGGATGCTCAATGATGCTCAATGATGCTCAGTGATGCTCAGTGAATTGGGGATACAGGTGAACGGCAAAGGTGAAATTGTATTAATTCGTCATACAGGTGAACGGCAAACTTGGACACCTCCTTAAGAGTTTCATAGTTACTCCCGCCGTTTACCCGCACTTGCTTGTGAATGGGAAACGTAATTCCACCTAAACCCAATGAATATTGAGAGGATAGGGATTGATGGATATAACAAGGGCGAAATATTGCGCAGAAATGAAAGTGTAGAGATCGTACACACTACTTTCAACGTCAAAACGTGGACTTGTGTTAATTTTCTATTCTTTGCTACCCACCTTAATCTTATCACCGACTTTAGGAATTATTCTTATATACTTTCCATACAGGTGAACGGCAAAGGTGAAATTGTATTAATACGTCATACAGGTGAACGGCAAACTTGGACACCTCCTTAAGAGTTTCATACTCCTTACTTGCTTGTGAATGGGGAACGTAATTCCATCTAAACCCAATGAATATTGAGAGGATAGGGATTGATGGATATAACAAGGGCGAAATATTGGGCAGAAATGAAAGTGTAGAGATCGTACACACTATTTTCAACGTCAAAACGTGGACTTGTGTTAATTTTCTATTCTTTGTTACCCACCTTAATCTTATCACCGACTTTAGGAATTATTCTTATATACTTTCCATACAGGTGAACGGCAAAGGTGAAATTGTATTAATACGTCATACAGGTGAACGGCAAACTTGGACACCTCCTTAAGAGTTTCATAGTTACTCCCGCCGTTTACCCGCACTTGCTTGTGAATGGGAAACTCGAGGTGTTTATTTGAGTTCGAATGGACCTTCAAGAAGAACGAAAAAAAGTTGACTTCATATGAGGAGCTTACTTTCAAAAGGGCTTATATCCACTTCGAACTTTTTTTGGGAAAACGAAAAAAACAATTTATGATATGATGCAAGATTGCAAAGGTTCTCACGTTTCCATTATAGTTTCTACATAGCAGTGTAAAGAACACCATATATTTTCAATTATCTACTTTACATATTGAAGGTGATACCGCCATTTTTAATTTGGATATAAGCCCATTTGATGAAAAACCGTGGATATGAGCCATTTTGAAAAAAAAATGGGACTCTTGAATAAAAACATCACATTTCCATCCCTTGTTATTTAATATAAAATTGAAAGATAAAAATAATATGATAATAATAAATGAAAGTCATACACACCAGTATCAGATGGATGAAAGCCACTTCGATGAAAAAGATTCAGTTGAACATAACGGGGTGGATTTTCAGTAAACCGATTTTCAGTGAGCTTTTAGAGGTGGATAGAAATCGTTTTGGAAGGAAATCAACTCAGGAGGTGCTAGGCTTCACCCCAAAGATTCATTTTCCACAAAAAAAACGAAAAGTGTAAAAAGTGGATATAAGCCCGTTTGAAAGTAAGCTCCTCATATCGACTCGACGTTTTTATTTTAGTTCGAATGGACCTTCAAGAAGAGCATTTGTCGACTCAAATACTTCGTGAAAACGAAAAAAGTTGACTTCATATCGACTCGAGGTGTTTATTTGAGTTCGAATGAACCTTCAAGAAGAGCAATTGTCGACTCAAATACTTCGTGAAAACGAAAAAAAGTTGACTTCATATCGACTCGAGGTGTGCATTTGAGTTCGAATGGACCTTCAAGAAGAGCAATTGTCGACTCAAATACTTCGTGAAAACGAAAAAATGTTGACTTCATATCGACTCGAGGTGTTTATTTGAGTTCGAATGGACCTTCATGAAGAGCAATTGTCGACTCAAATACTTGGTGAAAACGAAAAATGCTCAAAGGATGCTCAAAGGATGCTCAATGATGTTCAGTGATGCTCAAAGGATGCTCAAAGGATGCTCAAAGGATGCTCAGTGATGCTCAAAGGATGCTCAAAGGATGCTCAAAGGATGCTCAATGATGCTCAATGATGCTCAGTGATGCTCAGTGAATTGGGGATACAGGTGAACGGCAAAGGTGAAATTGTATTAATTCGTCATACAGGTGAACGGCAAACTTGGACACCTCCTTAAGAGTTTCATAGTTACTCCCGCCGTTTACCCGCACTTGCTTGTGAATGGGAAACGTAATTCCACCTAAACCCAATGAATATTGAGAGGATAGGGATTGATGGATATAACAAGGGCGAAATATTGCGCAGAAATGAAAGTGTAGAGATCGTACACACTACTTTCAACGTCAAAACGTGGACTTGTGTTAATTTTCTATTCTTTGCTACCCACCTTAATCTTATCACCGACTTTAGGAATTATTCTTATATACTTTCCATACAGGTGAACGGCAAAGGTGAAATTGTATTAATACGTCATACAGGTGAACGGCAAACTTGGACACCTCCTTAAGAGTTTCATACTCCTTACTTGCTTGTGAATGGGGAACGTAATTCCATCTAAACCCAATGAATATTGAGAGGATAGGGATTGATGGATATAACAAGGGCGAAATATTGGGCAGAAATGAAAGTGTAGAGATCGTACACACTATTTTCAACGTCAAAACGTGGACTTGTGTTAATTTTCTATTCTTTGTTACCCACCTTAATCTTATCACCGACTTTAGGAATTATTCTTATATACTTTCCATACAGGTGAACGGCAAAGGTGAAATTGTATTAATACGTCATACAGGTGAACGGCAAACTTGGACACCTCCTTAAGAGTTTCATAGTTACTCCCGCCGTTTACCCGCACTTGCTTGTGAATGGGAAACGTAATTCCACCTAAACCCAATGAATATTGAGAGGATAGGGATTGATGGATATAACAAGGGCGAAATATTGCGCAGAAATGAAAGTGTAGAGATCGTACACACTACTTTCAACGTCAAAACGTGGACTTGTGTTAATTTTCTATTCTTTGCTACCCACCTTAATCTTATCACCGACTTTAGGAATTATTCTTATATACTTTCCATACAGGTGAACGGCAAAGGTGAAATTGTATTAATACGTCATACAGGTGAACGGCAAACTTGGACACCTCCTTAAGAGTTTCATACTCCTTACTTGCTTGTGAATGGGGAACGTAATTCCATCTAAACCCAATGAATATTGAGAGGATAGGGATTGATGGATATAACAAGGGCGAAATATTGGGCAGAAATGAAAGTGTAGAGATCGTACACACTATTTTCAACGTCAAAACGTGGACTTGTGTTAATTTTCTATTCTTTGTTACCCACCTTAATCTTATCACCGACTTTAGGAATTATTCTTATATACTTTCCATACAGGTGAACGGCAAAGGTGAAATTGTATTAATACGTCATACAGGTGAACGGCAAACTTGGACACCTCCTTAAGAGTTTCATAGTTACTCCCGCCGTTTACCCGCACTTGCTTGTGAATGGGAAACTCGAGGTGTTTATTTGAGTTCGAATGGACCTTCAAGAAGAACGAAAAAAAGTTGACTTCATATGAGGAGCTTACTTTCAAAAGCTTACATAGCAGTGTAAAGAACACCATATATTTTCAATTATCTACTTTACATATTGAAGGTGATACCGCCATTTTTAATTTGGATATAAGCCCATTTGATGAAAAACCGTGGATATGAGCCATTTTGAAAAAAAAATGGGACTCTTGAATAAAAACATCACATTTCCATCCCTTGTTATTTAATATAAAATTGAAAGATAAAAATAATATGATAATAATAAATGAAAGTCATACACACCAGTATCAGATGGATGAAAGCCACTTCGATGAAAAAGATTCAGTTGAACATAACGGGGTGGATTTTCAGTAAACCGATTTTCAGTGAGCTTTTAGAGGTGGATAGAAATCGTTTTGGAAGGAAATCAACTCAGGAGGTGCTAGGCTTCACCCCAAAGATTCATTTTCCAAAAAAAAAACGAAAAGTGTAAAAAGTGGATATAAGCCCGTTTGAAAGTAAGCTCCTCATATCGACTCGACGTTTTTATTTTAGTTCGAATGGACCTTCAAGAAGAGCATTTGTCGACTCAAATACTTCGTGAAAACGAAAAAAGTTGACTTCATATCGACTCGAGGTGTTTATTTGAGTTCGAATGAACCTTCAAGAAGAGCAATTGTCGACTCAAATACTTCGTGAAAACGAAAAAAAGTTGACTTCATATCGACTCGAGGTGTGCATTTGAGTTCGAATGGACCTTCAAGAAGAGCAATTGTCGACTCAAATACTTCGTGAAAACGAAAAAATGTTGACTTCATATCGACTCGAGGTGTTTATTTGAGTTCGAATGGACCTTCATGAAGAGCAATTGTCGACTCAAATACTTGGTGAAAACGAAAAATGCTCAAAGGATGCTCAAAGGATGCTCAATGATGTTCAGTGATGCTCAAAGGATGCTCAAAGGATGCTCAAAGGATGCTCAGTGATGCTCAAAGGATGCTCAAAGGATGCTCAAAGGATGCTCAATGATGCTCAATGATGCTCAGTGATGCTCAGTGAATTGGGGATACAGGTGAACGGCAAAGGTGAAATTGTATTAATTCGTCATACAGGTGAACGGCAAACTTGGACACCTCCTTAAGAGTTTCATAGTTACTCCCGCCGTTTACCCGCACTTGCTTGTGAATGGGAAACGTAATTCCACCTAAACCCAATGAATATTGAGAGGATAGGGATTGATGGATATAACAAGGGCGAAATATTGCGCAGAAATGAAAGTGTAGAGATCGTACACACTACTTTCAACGTCAAAACGTGGACTTGTGTTAATTTTCTATTCTTTGCTACCCACCTTAATCTTATCACCGACTTTAGGAATTATTCTTATATACTTTCCATACAGGTGAACGGCAAAGGTGAAATTGTATTAATACGTCATACAGGTGAACGGCAAACTTGGACACCTCCTTAAGAGTTTCATAGTTACTCCCGCCGTTTACCCGCACTTGCTTGTGAATGGGAAACGTAATTCCACCTAAACCCAATGTTAATTTTCTTATATACTTAATATTCTTATATCCTTTCCATACAGGTGAACGGCAAACGGAATACACCTCCATTCAGGTGAACGGCAAAAATGAAGAATTGAAAAATAGAAAAATACTTTTATTAACTTTCTATACAGGTGAACGGCAAAGGTGAAATTGTATTAATTTGTCATATATGTCTGAATAATTATTATACACTTTCATACAGGAGAATGGCAAAAATGAAATTGAATACATACTTTTATTAACGTTGCGCGAGTGGACGAAAATAATCGTTTTTTTTCTAAGTCCAAAAATGATTATTTTTGAGAGTGATATTTCTCTAACTACTCTATATTTATGGAGGCACTACTACTCGTCAGCGCGTGTCGGCGAGCGACCGCTTTGACGAATCCTCCAAGCTAGGAATGAGTCTCGACGGTCTCCACAGTCCCGACAGATATGTCCTGAACTAAGCTCACGTTCTTTAGTCCGTGTTTTCTCATGTCCTGAACCCAGCTCACGTTTCTTAGTCAGTGTTTCCTGCTTCACTAACAAACAGTTCTTTAGTCAACGTGGGTTTCGGCGGCCCACCGAAATTCTATCGTTTTTCTCTATTCACCTTATCCTTACATTACTTAATATCTATAGAGATACTATTGAGTCTCGACAGTCTCCACAGTCCCCACAGATATGTTCTGAACCCAGCTCACGTTCTTTAGTCCGTGTTCCCTTATGTCCTGGACACCCAGCTAGTTGCTTCGTCCGTGTTTTTCAGTCAACGTGGGTTTCTGCTGCCCACCG
>CAWUBA010000003.1:57500-62213 GCA_963920205.1 Stenodema calcarata
AGGTCGAGGGAGTTCGTTTGCCAGTCAGTGTGTGTCCAGAGCTAACAGTGACGGAGCGTATAGTGGAGCAACCCCCTCCAAAATGGAGCGAACTACTCCTTCTCCGCCGCCTCTCTTCGCCACACCGAAATCTGACATTCAAAATCTCTCTCTTTTAACGTATCTGACCACTGTCGCAAGAATTTTTCGCACCCAGAAGTAGGGGCGTATTGTACAAACGACCCTCAGACAGGCGTGGCCCTTGGATGGAATCCCAGGGCCGCAATGTGCGTTCAAAATGTCGATGTTCATGTGTCCTGCAGTTCACACGACGACGCGCAGTTTGCTGCGTCTTTCATCGACCCACGAGCCGAGTGATCCGCCGCTCAGGGTAATCACGTTTATTTAGGCGACTATATTTTCGACCCTGTCGCCAAATTGAGGTCATGGATCCGATAATGTTTAATCCTGGTGAGAAACAAGAGTAAACTCACGAGCAACCGTAAGGCGACAGCCTGCACAAACGGAAAGCACGATGAGACTAGACTCGGAGCGTAATGGGAAGAGACGATTTCTCGTGAAATCTTCCTTCTCCTGAGCCCTGTCAATTCACAGTATATATACGAGAGAGGGAGAAATACTTTCTCCTCTTCCCAAGTCACACACAGCGAGACGAGCATTTCGAGTTACTTTCACCAGTATTGAGACTGATAAACGCGCATACAGGTGAAAGCAGAAGGTACCTTGGGTTCCATTCCACCTCAACGTTCACCTTCGCAATCTCTCTGTCTCTCTCTTTAGTCACTTTGGACTTATAATTTTCTAAACATTTGGTCTTGAATTTTTCAAGCATCTTTTTTAAGCATGCTTATATTTTTTGAGCATTTTGAGCTCTTTCAATTTCGTCACTCTGGACTTATATTTCGATAATGATCCTTCCGCAGGTTCACCTACGGAAACCTTGTTACGACTTTTACTTCCTCTAAATGATCAAGTTTGGTCATCTTTCCAGCGTTCATCAATACCGAAGGATCGACAGAGATGACCGCCAGTCCGAAGACCTCACTAAATCATTCAATCGGTAGTAGCGACGGGCGGTGTGTACAAAGGGCAGGGACGTAATCAACGCGAGCTTATGACTCGCGCTTACTGGGAATTCCTCGTTCATGGGGAACAATTGCAAGCCCCAATTCCTAGCACGCAGGAGGTTCAGCGGATTACCCGGGCCTTTCGGCCAGGGAGGCACACGCTGATTCCTTCAGTGTAGCGCGCGTGCGGCCCAGGACATCTAAGGGCATCACAGACCTGTTATTGCTCAATCTCGTGCGGCTAAAAGCCGCCTGTCCCCTTAAGAAGAATGATTTTCGCCGGTGGCGGGGACACCGGAAAACGCCTAGTTAATAGGCTAGAGTCTCGTTCGTTATCGGAATTAACCAGACAAATCGATCCACCAACTAAGAACGGCCATGCACCACTACCCACTGAATCAAGAAAGAGCTATCAATCTGTCAATCCTTCCAATGTCCTGGCCTGGTGAGGTTTCCCGTGTTGAGTCAAATTAAGCCGCAGGCTCCACTCCTGGTGGTGCCCTTCCGTCAATTCCTTTAAGTTTCAGCTTTGCAACCATACTTCCCCCGGAACCCAAAAGCTTTGGTTTCCCGGGAAGAAGCTCCCCGCCGAGTCATCGGAGGAACATCGGCGGATCGCTGGCTGGCATCGTTTATGGTTAGAACTAGGGCGGTATCTGATCGCCTTCGAACCTCTAACTTTCGTTCTTGATCAATCAAGACATACTTGGCAAATGCTTTCGCTCTTGTGCGTCTTGCGACGATCCAAGAATTTCACCTCTAACGTCGCAATACGAATGCCCCCGCCTGTCCGTATTGATCATTACCTTGTGTTCCTAAGAACCAACAAAATAGAACCAAGGTCCTGTTTTATTATTCCATGCACCACTATTCAGGCAGAGATTTCAGCCTGCTTTGAGCACTCTAATTTGTTCAAAGTAAACGTGTCGGCCTACCTCGACACTCGGTGAAGAGCACCTAGGTAGGAGAGAGCAGGCGCACGGGTTGGACCTCCGGCCTCCGGACCCAAGCTTGAGGGCAAGGGCCGTCACCTAGACGAGGCTCCCACACGCCACCGACAGGACATGACACGGCATGCCAGTTACACCGGCAGGCGGCGAACCGACAGCGTAGCACGCAGAACCAACTACGAGCTTTTTAACCGCAACAACTTTAATATACGCTATTGAAGCTGGAATTACCGCGGCTGCTGGCACCAGACTTGCCCTTCAATGGATCCTTGTTAAAGGATTTAAAGTGTACTCATTCCGATTACGGGGCCTCATAAGAGTCCCGTATCGTTATTTTTTGTCACTACCTCCCCGTGCCGGGAGTGGGTAATTTGCGTGCCTGCTGCCTTCCTTGGATGTGGTAGCCGTTTCTCAGGCTCCCTCTCCGGAATCGAACCCTGATTCCCCGTTACCCGTTACAACCATGGTAGACATGGAGTCTACCATCGACAGTTGATAAGTCAGGCATTTGAAGGATAAGTCGCCGGTGCTGAGACCATGCGATCTGATGTGTTACCTAGAGTCACCAAGGCAACGCCCGAACGAGCCGAGCGATTGGTCTTGATCTAATAAAAGCGTCCTTCCCAGTATGACTGGTCGGGACTTGGTTGCATGTATTAGCTCTAGGATTACCACAGTTATCCAAAGACAGTCATGTATACTCGAGTGAATCATGACTGGTTTACTGAGCCTTTTGCGGTTTCACTTTAATACAGTTTGTACTGAGACTTGCATGGCTTAAGCTTTGAGACAAGCATATGACTACTGGCAGGATCAACCAGAGTGGAAAGCCGCCTCGGACCCAAAGTGTTCCGAAAACCGTATTTCTCTCTTGAAACCCATAAACACACTCAGGTCTGAGTGGTAGGTCTTGACAAGATACTCTAGGCTTAAGCGAAACGGCCACCGACCAACTCACTTCGGGAAGCATGATTGGATCAGTGGTAGAGGTTCGAATTTTTGGCAGGCTTGTTGACGCTTACTCTGAATATTACGCACCACCGATCCCAGTCGCTTGATCTGATAAGACCCAACGAAGTATCGTGTGAGCTGAATAGTCACTTCATTATCAACCGACTCGGGTTGGGCTCCCGTTCTCTATGACGGGCCATACCACGGAAGGAGTAAGATAATACTCTCTCTTCAAACGCTACAGTTTGGAAGGTGAGTTTTAGATTTATAGGATATCACAACAATCCCAGTTCGATCTGATAAAAGATCTGGCTTCTTTATGAGTACCTCCAAGGAATCAAAGATTCACGTGGATTTCTATTTGAACGCTTCTTGACAAACAACCGTAGGACAGAGATGTCGCGTTCCATGTTGTGTTCGGAGATCCATGTACAGAGTCCCATTAGAGGAACCACAGACGCGAAGCACCGCTACAACCTTGGGTGGACACAATAATCTACCGTGTTACACGTGTCGCAGATGTTATGATTCCACACCCTAGGGAGACAGAGCTTCGCACTCCTATAGAGCCAGAGATGGAAAATGAGAGTCGAAAGTGACTAATCAGGAATGACCAATTTGGTGGAATTGTATTATTTCGGCATAAAGGTGAACGGCAAAGGTGAAATTGTATTAATTCGTCATACAGGTGAACGGAAAACTTGGACACCTCCTTAAGAGTTTCATAGTTACTCCCGCCGTTTACCCGCACTTGCTTGTGAATGGGAAACGTAATTCCATCTAAACCCAATGAATATTGAGAGGATAGGGATTGATGGATATAACAAGGGCGAAATATTGGGCAGAAATGAAAGTGTAGAGATCGTACACACTATTTTCAACGTCAAAACGTAGACTTGTGTTAATTTTCTATTCTTTGTTACCCACCTTAATCTTATCACCGACTTTAGGAATTATTCTTATATACTTTCCATACAGGTGAACGGCAAAGGTGAAATTGTATTAATTCGTCATACAGGTGAACGGCAAACTTGGACACCTCCTTAAGAGTTTCATAGTTACTCCCGCCGTTTACCCGCACTTGCTTGTGAATGGGAAACGTAATTCCACCTAAACCCAATGAATATTGAGAGGATAGGGATTGATGGATATAACAAGGGCGAAATATTGCGCAGAAATGAAAGTGTAGAGATCGTACACACTACTTTCAACGTCAAAACGTGGACTTGTGTTAATTTTCTATTCTTTGCTACCCACCTTAATCTTATCACCGACTTTAGGAATTATTCTTATATACTTTCCATACAGGTGAACGGCAAAGGTGAAATTGTATTAATACGTCATACAGGTGAACGGCAAACTTGGACACCTCCTTAAGAGTTTCATACTCCTTACTTGCTTGTGAATGGGGAACGTAATTCCATCTAAACCCAATGAATATTGAGAGGATAGGGATTGATGGATATAACAAGGGCGAAATATTGGGCAGAAATGAAAGTGTAGAGATCGTACACACTATTTTCAACGTCAAAACGTGGACTTGTGTTAATTTTCTATTCTTTGTTACCCACCTTAATCTTATCACCGACTTTAGGAATTATTCTTATATACTTTCCATACAGGTGAACGGCAAAGGTGAAATTGTATTAATACGTCATACAGGTGAACGGCAAACTTGGACACCTCCTTAAGAGTTTCATAGTTACTCCCGCCGTTTACCCGCACTTGCTTGTGAATGGGAAACG
>CAWUBA010000004.1:0-37500 GCA_963920205.1 Stenodema calcarata
ATAACAAGGGCGAAATATTGCGCAGAAATGAAAGTGTAGAGATCGTACACACTACTTTCAACGTCAAAACGTGGACTTGTGTTAATTTTCTATTCTTTGCTACCCACCTTAATCTTATCACCGACTTTAGGAATTATTCTTATATACTTTCCATACAGGTGAACGGCGAAGGTGAAATTGTATTAATACGTCATACAGGTGAACGGCAAACTTGGACACCTCCTTAAGAGTTTCATACTCCTTACTTGCTTGTGAATGGGGAACGTAATTCCATCTAAACCCAATGAATATTGAGAGGATAGGGATTGATGGATATAACAAGGGCGAAATATTGGGCAGAAATGAAAGTGTAGAGATCGTACACACTATTTTCAACGTCAAAACGTGGACTTGTGTTAATTTTCTATTCTTTGTTACCCACCTTAATCTTATCACCGACTTTAGGAATTATTCTTATATACTTTCCATACAGGTGAACGGCAAAGGTGAAATTGTATTAATACGTCATACAGGTGAACGGCAAACTTGGACACCTCCTTAAGAGTTTCATAGTTACTCCCGCCGTTTACCCGCACTTGCTTGTGAATGGGAAACTCGAGGTGTTTATTTGAGTTCGAATGGACCTTCAAGAAGAACGAAAAAAAGTTGACTTCATATGAGGAGCTTACTTTCAAAAGGGCTTATATCCACTTCGAACTTTTTTTGGGAAAACGAAAAAAACAATTTATGATATGATGCAAGATTGCAAAGGTTCTCACGTTTCCATTATAGTTTCTACATAGCAGTGTAAAGAACACCATATATTTTCAATTATCTACTTTACATATTGAAGGTGATACCGCCATTTTTAATTTGGATATAAGCCCATTTGATGAAAAACCGTGGATATGAGCCATTTTGAAAAAAAAATGGGACTCTTGAATAAAAACATCACATTTCCATCCCTTGTTATTTAATATAAAATTGAAAGATAAAAATAATATGATAATAATAAATGAAAGTCATACACACCAGTATCAGATGGATGAAAGCCACTTCGATGAAAAAGATTCAGTTGAACATAACGGGGTGGATTTTCAGTAAACCGATTTTCAGTGAGCTTTTAGAGGTGGATAGAAATCGTTTTGGAAGGAAATCAACTCAGGAGGTGCTAGGCTTCACCCCAAAGATTCATTTTCCACAAAAAAAACGAAAAGTGTAAAAAGTGGATATAAGCCCGTTTGAAAGTAAGCTCCTCATATCGACTCGACGTTTTTATTTTAGTTCGAATGGACCTTCAAGAAGAGCATTTGTCGACTCAAATACTTCGTGAAAACGAAAAAAGTTGACTTCATATCGACTCGAGGTGTTTATTTGAGTTCGAATGAACCTTCAAGAAGAGCAATTGTCGACTCAAATACTTCGTGAAAACGAAAAAAAGTTGACTTCATATCGACTCGAGGTGTGCATTTGAGTTCGAATGGACCTTCAAGAAGAGCAATTGTCGACTCAAATACTTCGTGAAAACGAAAAAATGTTGACTTCATATCGACTCGAGGTGTTTATTTGAGTTCGAATGGACCTTCATGGACCTTCCATACAGGTGAACGGCAAAGGTGAAATTGTATTAATACGTCATACAGGTGAACGGCAAACTTGGACACCTCCTTAAGAGTTTCATAGTTACTCCCGCCGTTTACCCGCACTTGCTTGTGAATGGGAAACGTAATTCCACCTAAACCCAATGAATATTGAGAGGATAGGGATTGATGGATATAACAAGGGCGAAATATTGCGCATTACCCACCTTAATCTTATCACCGACTTTAGGAATTATTCTTATATACTTTCCATACAGGTGAACGGCAAAGGTGAAATTGTATTAATACGTCATACAGGTGAACGGCAAACTTGGACACCTCCTTAAGAGTTTCATAGTTACTCCCGCCGTTTACCCGCACTTGCTTGTGAATGGGAAACGTAATTCCACCTAAACCCAATGTTAATTTTCTTATATACTTAATATTCTTATATCCTTTCCATACAGGTGAACGGCAAACGGAATACACCTCCATTCAGGTGAACGGCAAAAATGAAGAATTGAAAAATAGAAAAATACTTTTATTAACTTTCTATACAGGTGAACGGCAAAGGTGAAATTGTATTAATTTGTCATATATGTCTGAATAATTATTATACACTTTCATACAGGAGAATGGCAAAAATGAAATTGAATACATACTTTTATTAACGTTGCGCGAGTGGACGAAAATAATCGTTTTTGTGAATGGGAAACGTAATTGCTTGTGAATGGGAAACGTAATTCCATCTAAACCCAATGAATATTGAGAGGATAGGGATTGATGGATATAACAAGGGCGAAATATTGGGCAGAAATGAAAGTGTAGAGATCGTACACACTATTTTCAACGTCAAAACGTGGACTTGTGTTAATTTTCTATTGTTTGTTACCCACTTTAATCTTATCACCGACTTTAGGAATTATTCTTATATACTTTCCATACAGGTGAACGGCAAAGGTGAAATTGTATTAATACGTCATACAGGTGAACGGCAAACTTGGACACCTCCTTAAGAGTTTCATAGTTACTCCCGCCGTTTACCCGCACTTGCTTGTGAATGGGAAACTCGAGGTGTTTATTTGAGTTCGAATGGACCTTCAAGAAGAACGAAAAAAAGTTGACTTCATATGAGGAGCTTACTTTCAAAAGGGCTTATATCCACTTCGAACTTTTTTTGGGAAAACGAAAAAAACAATTTATGATATGATGCAAGATTGCAAAGGTTCTCACGTTTCCATTATAGTTTCTACATAGCAGTGTAAAGAACACCATATATTTTCAATTATCTACTTTACATATTGAAGGTGATACCGCCATTTTTAATTTGGATATAAGCCCATTTGATGAAAAACCGTGGATATGAGCCATTTTGAAAAAAAAATGGGACTCTTGAATAAAAACATCACATTTCCATCCCTTGTTATTTAATATAAAATTGAAAGATAAAAATAATATGATAATAATAAATGAAAGTCATACACACCAGTATCAGATGGATGAAAGCCACTTCGATGAAAAAGATTCAGTTGAACATAACGGGGTGGATTTTCAGTAAACCGATTTTCAGTGAGCTTTTAGAGGTGGATAGAAATCGTTTTGGAAGGAAATCAACTCAGGAGGTGCTAGGCTTCACCCCAAAGATTCATTTTCCACAAAAAAAACGAAAAGTGTAAAAAGTGGATATAAGCCCGTTTGAAAGTAAGCTCCTCATATCGACTCGACGTTTTTATTTTAGTTCGAATGGACCTTCAAGAAGAGCATTTGTCGACTCAAATACTTCGTGAAAACGAAAAAAGTTGACTTCATATCGACTCGAGGTGTTTATTTGAGTTCGAATGAACCTTCAAGAAGAGCAATTGTCGACTCAAATACTTCGTGAAAACGAAAAAAAGTTGACTTCATATCGACTCGAGGTGTGCATTTGAGTTCGAATGGACCTTCAAGAAGAGCAATTGTCGACTCAAATACTTCGTGAAAACGAAAAAATGTTGACTTCATATCGACTCGAGGTGTTTATTTGAGTTCGAATGGACCTTCATGGACCTTCCATACAGGTGAACGGCAAAGGTGAAATTGTATTAATACGTCATACAGGTGAACGGCAAACTTGGACACCTCCTTAAGAGTTTCATAGTTACTCCCGCCGTTTACCCGCACTTGCTTGTGAATGGGAAACGTAATTCCACCTAAACCCAATGAATATTGAGAGGATAGGGATTGATGGATATAACAAGGGCGAAATATTGCGCAGAAATGAAAGTGTAGAGATCGTACACACTACTTTCAACGTCAAAACGTGGACTTGTGTTAATTTTCTATTCTTTGCTACCCACCTTAATCTTATCACCGACTTTAGGAATTATTCTTATATACTTTCCATACAGGTGAACGGCGAAGGTGAAATTGTATTAATACGTCATACAGGTGAACGGCAAACTTGGACACCTCCTTAAGAGTTTCATACTCCTTACTTGCTTGTGAATGGGGAACGTAATTCCATCTAAACCCAATGAATATTGAGAGGATAGGGATTGATGGATATAACAAGGGCGAAATATTGGGCAGAAATGAAAGTGTAGAGATCGTACACACTATTTTCAACGTCAAAACGTGGACTTGTGTTAATTTTCTATTCTTTGTTACCCACCTTAATCTTATCACCGACTTTAGGAATTATTCTTATATACTTTCCATACAGGTGAACGGCAAAGGTGAAATTGTATTAATACGTCATACAGGTGAACGGCAAACTTGGACACCTCCTTAAGAGTTTCATAGTTACTCCCGCCGTTTACCCGCACTTGCTTGTGAATGGGAAACTCGAGGTGTTTATTTGAGTTCGAATGGACCTTCAAGAAGAACGAAAAAAAGTTGACTTCATATGAGGAGCTTACTTTCAAAAGGGCTTATATCCACTTCGAACTTTTTTTGGGAAAACGAAAAAAACAATTTATGATATGATGCAAGATTGCAAAGGTTCTCACGTTTCCATTATAGTTTCTACATAGCAGTGTAAAGAACACCATATATTTTCAATTATCTACTTTACATATTGAAGGTGATACCGCCATTTTTAATTTGGATATAAGCCCATTTGATGAAAAACCGTGGATATGAGCCATTTTGAAAAAAAAATGGGACTCTTGAATAAAAACATCACATTTCCATCCCTTGTTATTTAATATAAAATTGAAAGATAAAAATAATATGATAATAATAAATGAAAGTCATACACACCAGTATCAGATGGATGAAAGCCACTTCGATGAAAAAGATTCAGTTGAACATAACGGGGTGGATTTTCAGTAAACCGATTTTCAGTGAGCTTTTAGAGGTGGATAGAAATCGTTTTGGAAGGAAATCAACTCAGGAGGTGCTAGGCTTCACCCCAAAGATTCATTTTCCACAAAAAAAACGAAAAGTGTAAAAAGTGGATATAAGCCCGTTTGAAAGTAAGCTCCTCATATCGACTCGACGTTTTTATTTTAGTTCGAATGGACCTTCAAGAAGAGCATTTGTCGACTCAAATACTTCGTGAAAACGAAAAAAGTTGACTTCATATCGACTCGAGGTGTTTATTTGAGTTCGAATGAACCTTCAAGAAGAGCAATTGTCGACTCAAATACTTCGTGAAAACGAAAAAAAGTTGACTTCATATCGACTCGAGGTGTGCATTTGAGTTCGAATGGACCTTCAAGAAGAGCAATTGTCGACTCAAATACTTCGTGAAAACGAAAAAATGTTGACTTCATATCGACTCGAGGTGTTTATTTGAGTTCGAATGGACCTTCATGGACCTTCCATACAGGTGAACGGCAAAGGTGAAATTGTATTAATACGTCATACAGGTGAACGGCAAACTTGGACACCTCCTTAAGAGTTTCATAGTTACTCCCGCCGTTTACCCGCACTTGCTTGTGAATGGGAAACGTAATTCCACCTAAACCCAATGAATATTGAGAGGATAGGGATTGATGGATATAACAAGGGCGAAATATTGCGCAGAAATGAAAGTGTAGAGATCGTACACACTACTTTCAACGTCAAAACGTGGACTTGTGTTAATTTTCTATTCTTTGCTACCCACCTTAATCTTATCACCGACTTTAGGAATTATTCTTATATACTTTCCATACAGGTGAACGGCGAAGGTGAAATTGTATTAATACGTCATACAGGTGAACGGCAAACTTGGACACCTCCTTAAGAGTTTCATACTCCTTACTTGCTTGTGAATGGGGAACGTAATTCCATCTAAACCCAATGAATATTGAGAGGATAGGGATTGATGGATATAACAAGGGCGAAATATTGGGCAGAAATGAAAGTGTAGAGATCGTACACACTATTTTCAACGTCAAAACGTGGACTTGTGTTAATTTTCTATTCTTTGTTACCCACCTTAATCTTATCACCGACTTTAGGAATTATTCTTATATACTTTCCATACAGGTGAACGGCAAAGGTGAAATTGTATTAATACGTCATACAGGTGAACGGCAAACTTGGACACCTCCTTAAGAGTTTCATAGTTACTCCCGCCGTTTACCCGCACTTGCTTGTGAATGGGAAACTCGAGGTGTTTATTTGAGTTCGAATGGACCTTCAAGAAGAACGAAAAAAAGTTGACTTCATATGAGGAGCTTACTTTCAAAAGGGCTTATATCCACTTCGAACTTTTTTTGGGAAAACGAAAAAAACAATTTATGATATGATGCAAGATTGCAAAGGTTCTCACGTTTCCATTATAGTTTCTACATAGCAGTGTAAAGAACACCATATATTTTCAATTATCTACTTTACATATTGAAGGTGATACCGCCATTTTTAATTTGGATATAAGCCCATTTGATGAAAAACCGTGGATATGAGCCATTTTGAAAAAAAAATGGGACTCTTGAATAAAAACATCACATTTCCATCCCTTGTTATTTAATATAAAATTGAAAGATAAAAATAATATGATAATAATAAATGAAAGTCATACACACCAGTATCAGATGGATGAAAGCCACTTCGATGAAAAAGATTCAGTTGAACATAACGGGGTGGATTTTCAGTAAACCGATTTTCAGTGAGCTTTTAGAGGTGGATAGAAATCGTTTTGGAAGGAAATCAACTCAGGAGGTGCTAGGCTTCACCCCAAAGATTCATTTTCCACAAAAAAAACGAAAAGTGTAAAAAGTGGATATAAGCCCGTTTGAAAGTAAGCTCCTCATATCGACTCGACGTTTTTATTTTAGTTCGAATGGACCTTCAAGAAGAGCATTTGTCGACTCAAATACTTCGTGAAAACGAAAAAAGTTGACTTCATATCGACTCGAGGTGTTTATTTGAGTTCGAATGAACCTTCAAGAAGAGCAATTGTCGACTCAAATACTTCGTGAAAACGAAAAAAAGTTGACTTCATATCGACTCGAGGTGTGCATTTGAGTTCGAATGGACCTTCAAGAAGAGCAATTGTCGACTCAAATACTTCGTGAAAACGAAAAAATGTTGACTTCATATCGACTCGAGGTGTTTATTTGAGTTCGAATGGACCTTCATGGACCTTCCATACAGGTGAACGGCAAAGGTGAAATTGTATTAATACGTCATACAGGTGAACGGCAAACTTGGACACCTCCTTAAGAGTTTCATAGTTACTCCCGCCGTTTACCCGCACTTGCTTGTGAATGGGAAACGTAATTCCACCTAAACCCAATGAATATTGAGAGGATAGGGATTGATGGATATAACAAGGGCGAAATATTGCGCAGAAATGAAAGTGTAGAGATCGTACACACTACTTTCAACGTCAAAACGTGGACTTGTGTTAATTTTCTATTCTTTGCTACCCACCTTAATCTTATCACCGACTTTAGGAATTATTCTTATATACTTTCCATACAGGTGAACGGCGAAGGTGAAATTGTATTAATACGTCATACAGGTGAACGGCAAACTTGGACACCTCCTTAAGAGTTTCATACTCCTTACTTGCTTGTGAATGGGGAACGTAATTCCATCTAAACCCAATGAATATTGAGAGGATAGGGATTGATGGATATAACAAGGGCGAAATATTGGGCAGAAATGAAAGTGTAGAGATCGTACACACTATTTTCAACGTCAAAACGTGGACTTGTGTTAATTTTCTATTCTTTGTTACCCACCTTAATCTTATCACCGACTTTAGGAATTATTCTTATATACTTTCCATACAGGTGAACGGCAAAGGTGAAATTGTATTAATACGTCATACAGGTGAACGGCAAACTTGGACACCTCCTTAAGAGTTTCATAGTTACTCCCGCCGTTTACCCGCACTTGCTTGTGAATGGGAAACTCGAGGTGTTTATTTGAGTTCGAATGGACCTTCAAGAAGAACGAAAAAAAGTTGACTTCATATGAGGAGCTTACTTTCAAAAGGGCTTATATCCACTTCGAACTTTTTTTGGGAAAACGAAAAAAACAATTTATGATATGATGCAAGATTGCAAAGGTTCTCACGTTTCCATTATAGTTTCTACATAGCAGTGTAAAGAACACCATATATTTTCAATTATCTACTTTACATATTGAAGGTGATACCGCCATTTTTAATTTGGATATAAGCCCATTTGATGAAAAACCGTGGATATGAGCCATTTTGAAAAAAAAATGGGACTCTTGAATAAAAACATCACATTTCCATCCCTTGTTATTTAATATAAAATTGAAAGATAAAAATAATATGATAATAATAAATGAAAGTCATACACACCAGTATCAGATGGATGAAAGCCACTTCGATGAAAAAGATTCAGTTGAACATAACGGGGTGGATTTTCAGTAAACCGATTTTCAGTGAGCTTTTAGAGGTGGATAGAAATCGTTTTGGAAGGAAATCAACTCAGGAGGTGCTAGGCTTCACCCCAAAGATTCATTTTCCACAAAAAAAACGAAAAGTGTAAAAAGTGGATATAAGCCCGTTTGAAAGTAAGCTCCTCATATCGACTCGACGTTTTTATTTTAGTTCGAATGGACCTTCAAGAAGAGCATTTGTCGACTCAAATACTTCGTGAAAACGAAAAAAGTTGACTTCATATCGACTCGAGGTGTTTATTTGAGTTCGAATGAACCTTCAAGAAGAGCAATTGTCGACTCAAATACTTCGTGAAAACGAAAAAAAGTTGACTTCATATCGACTCGAGGTGTGCATTTGAGTTCGAATGGACCTTCAAGAAGAGCAATTGTCGACTCAAATACTTCGTGAAAACGAAAAAATGTTGACTTCATATCGACTCGAGGTGTTTATTTGAGTTCGAATGGACCTTCATGGACCTTCCATACAGGTGAACGGCAAAGGTGAAATTGTATTAATACGTCATACAGGTGAACGGCAAACTTGGACACCTCCTTAAGAGTTTCATAGTTACTCCCGCCGTTTACCCGCACTTGCTTGTGAATGGGAAACGTAATTCCACCTAAACCCAATGAATATTGAGAGGATAGGGATTGATGGATATAACAAGGGCGAAATATTGCGCATTACCCACCTTAATCTTATCACCGACTTTAGGAATTATTCTTATATACTTTCCATACAGGTGAACGGCAAAGGTGAAATTGTATTAATACGTCATACAGGTGAACGGCAAACTTGGACACCTCCTTAAGAGTTTCATAGTTACTCCCGCCGTTTACCCGCACTTGCTTGTGAATGGGAAACGTAATTCCACCTAAACCCAATGTTAATTTTCTTATATACTTAATATTCTTATATCCTTTCCATACAGGTGAACGGCAAACGGAATACACCTCCATTCAGGTGAACGGCAAAAATGAAGAATTGAAAAATAGAAAAATACTTTTATTAACTTTCTATACAGGTGAACGGCAAAGGTGAAATTGTATTAATTTGTCATATATGTCTGAATAATTATTATACACTTTCATACAGGAGAATGGCAAAAATGAAATTGAATACATACTTTTATTAACGTTGCGCGAGTGGACGAAAATAATCGTTTTTGTGAATGGGAAACGTAATTGCTTGTGAATGGGAAACGTAATTCCATCTAAACCCAATGAATATTGAGAGGATAGGGATTGATGGATATAACAAGGGCGAAATATTGGGCAGAAATGAAAGTGTAGAGATCGTACACACTATTTTCAACGTCAAAACGTGGACTTGTGTTAATTTTCTATTGTTTGTTACCCACTTTAATCTTATCACCGACTTTAGGAATTATTCTTATATACTTTCCATACAGGTGAACGGCAAAGGTGAAATTGTATTAATACGTCATACAGGTGAACGGCAAACTTGGACACCTCCTTAAGAGTTTCATAGTTACTCCCGCCGTTTACCCGCACTTGCTTGTGAATGGGAAACTCGAGGTGTTTATTTGAGTTCGAATGGACCTTCAAGAAGAACGAAAAAAAGTTGACTTCATATGAGGAGCTTACTTTCAAAAGGGCTTATATCCACTTCGAACTTTTTTTGGGAAAACGAAAAAAACAATTTATGATATGATGCAAGATTGCAAAGGTTCTCACGTTTCCATTATAGTTTCTACATAGCAGTGTAAAGAACACCATATATTTTCAATTATCTACTTTACATATTGAAGGTGATACCGCCATTTTTAATTTGGATATAAGCCCATTTGATGAAAAACCGTGGATATGAGCCATTTTGAAAAAAAAATGGGACTCTTGAATAAAAACATCACATTTCCATCCCTTGTTATTTAATATAAAATTGAAAGATAAAAATAATATGATAATAATAAATGAAAGTCATACACACCAGTATCAGATGGATGAAAGCCACTTCGATGAAAAAGATTCAGTTGAACATAACGGGGTGGATTTTCAGTAAACCGATTTTCAGTGAGCTTTTAGAGGTGGATAGAAATCGTTTTGGAAGGAAATCAACTCAGGAGGTGCTAGGCTTCACCCCAAAGATTCATTTTCCACAAAAAAAACGAAAAGTGTAAAAAGTGGATATAAGCCCGTTTGAAAGTAAGCTCCTCATATCGACTCGACGTTTTTATTTTAGTTCGAATGGACCTTCAAGAAGAGCATTTGTCGACTCAAATACTTCGTGAAAACGAAAAAAGTTGACTTCATATCGACTCGAGGTGTTTATTTGAGTTCGAATGAACCTTCAAGAAGAGCAATTGTCGACTCAAATACTTCGTGAAAACGAAAAAAAGTTGACTTCATATCGACTCGAGGTGTGCATTTGAGTTCGAATGGACCTTCAAGAAGAGCAATTGTCGACTCAAATACTTCGTGAAAACGAAAAAATGTTGACTTCATATCGACTCGAGGTGTTTATTTGAGTTCGAATGGACCTTCATGGACCTTCCATACAGGTGAACGGCAAAGGTGAAATTGTATTAATACGTCATACAGGTGAACGGCAAACTTGGACACCTCCTTAAGAGTTTCATAGTTACTCCCGCCGTTTACCCGCACTTGCTTGTGAATGGGAAACGTAATTCCACCTAAACCCAATGAATATTGAGAGGATAGGGATTGATGGATATAACAAGGGCGAAATATTGCGCAGAAATGAAAGTGTAGAGATCGTACACACTACTTTCAACGTCAAAACGTGGACTTGTGTTAATTTTCTATTCTTTGCTACCCACCTTAATCTTATCACCGACTTTAGGAATTATTCTTATATACTTTCCATACAGGTGAACGGCGAAGGTGAAATTGTATTAATACGTCATACAGGTGAACGGCAAACTTGGACACCTCCTTAAGAGTTTCATACTCCTTACTTGCTTGTGAATGGGGAACGTAATTCCATCTAAACCCAATGAATATTGAGAGGATAGGGATTGATGGATATAACAAGGGCGAAATATTGGGCAGAAATGAAAGTGTAGAGATCGTACACACTATTTTCAACGTCAAAACGTGGACTTGTGTTAATTTTCTATTCTTTGTTACCCACCTTAATCTTATCACCGACTTTAGGAATTATTCTTATATACTTTCCATACAGGTGAACGGCAAAGGTGAAATTGTATTAATACGTCATACAGGTGAACGGCAAACTTGGACACCTCCTTAAGAGTTTCATAGTTACTCCCGCCGTTTACCCGCACTTGCTTGTGAATGGGAAACTCGAGGTGTTTATTTGAGTTCGAATGGACCTTCAAGAAGAACGAAAAAAAGTTGACTTCATATGAGGAGCTTACTTTCAAAAGGGCTTATATCCACTTCGAACTTTTTTTGGGAAAACGAAAAAAACAATTTATGATATGATGCAAGATTGCAAAGGTTCTCACGTTTCCATTATAGTTTCTACATAGCAGTGTAAAGAACACCATATATTTTCAATTATCTACTTTACATATTGAAGGTGATACCGCCATTTTTAATTTGGATATAAGCCCATTTGATGAAAAACCGTGGATATGAGCCATTTTGAAAAAAAAATGGGACTCTTGAATAAAAACATCACATTTCCATCCCTTGTTATTTAATATAAAATTGAAAGATAAAAATAATATGATAATAATAAATGAAAGTCATACACACCAGTATCAGATGGATGAAAGCCACTTCGATGAAAAAGATTCAGTTGAACATAACGGGGTGGATTTTCAGTAAACCGATTTTCAGTGAGCTTTTAGAGGTGGATAGAAATCGTTTTGGAAGGAAATCAACTCAGGAGGTGCTAGGCTTCACCCCAAAGATTCATTTTCCACAAAAAAAACGAAAAGTGTAAAAAGTGGATATAAGCCCGTTTGAAAGTAAGCTCCTCATATCGACTCGACGTTTTTATTTTAGTTCGAATGGACCTTCAAGAAGAGCATTTGTCGACTCAAATACTTCGTGAAAACGAAAAAAGTTGACTTCATATCGACTCGAGGTGTTTATTTGAGTTCGAATGAACCTTCAAGAAGAGCAATTGTCGACTCAAATACTTCGTGAAAACGAAAAAAAGTTGACTTCATATCGACTCGAGGTGTGCATTTGAGTTCGAATGGACCTTCAAGAAGAGCAATTGTCGACTCAAATACTTCGTGAAAACGAAAAAATGTTGACTTCATATCGACTCGAGGTGTTTATTTGAGTTCGAATGGACCTTCATGGACCTTCCATACAGGTGAACGGCAAAGGTGAAATTGTATTAATACGTCATACAGGTGAACGGCAAACTTGGACACCTCCTTAAGAGTTTCATAGTTACTCCCGCCGTTTACCCGCACTTGCTTGTGAATGGGAAACGTAATTCCACCTAAACCCAATGAATATTGAGAGGATAGGGATTGATGGATATAACAAGGGCGAAATATTGGGCAGAAATGAAAGTGTAGAGATCGTACACACTATTTTCAACGTCAAAACGTGGACTTGTGTTAATTTTCTATTCTTTGTTACCCACCTTAATCTTATCACCGACTTTAGGAATTATTCTTATATACTTTCCATACAGGTGAACGGCAAAGGTGAAATTGTATTAATACGTCATACAGGTGAACGGCAAACTTGGACACCTCCTTAAGAGTTTCATAGTTACTCCCGCCGTTTACCCGCACTTGCTTGTGAATGGGAAACTCGAGGTGTTTATTTGAGTTCGAATGGACCTTCAAGAAGAACGAAAAAAAGTTGACTTCATATGAGGAGCTTACTTTCAAAAGGGCTTATATCCACTTCGAACTTTTTTTGGGAAAACGAAAAAAACAATTTATGATATGATGCAAGATTGCAAAGGTTCTCACGTTTCCATTATAGTTTCTACATAGCAGTGTAAAGAACACCATATATTTTCAATTATCTACTTTACATATTGAAGGTGATACCGCCATTTTTAATTTGGATATAAGCCCATTTGATGAAAAACCGTGGATATGAGCCATTTTGAAAAAAAAATGGGACTCTTGAATAAAAACATCACATTTCCATCCCTTGTTATTTAATATAAAATTGAAAGATAAAAATAATATGATAATAATAAATGAAAGTCATACACACCAGTATCAGATGGATGAAAGCCACTTCGATGAAAAAGATTCAGTTGAACATAACGGGGTGGATTTTCAGTAAACCGATTTTCAGTGAGCTTTTAGAGGTGGATAGAAATCGTTTTGGAAGGAAATCAACTCAGGAGGTGCTAGGCTTCACCCCAAAGATTCATTTTCCACAAAAAAAACGAAAAGTGTAAAAAGTGGATATAAGCCCGTTTGAAAGTAAGCTCCTCATATCGACTCGACGTTTTTATTTTAGTTCGAATGGACCTTCAAGAAGAGCATTTGTCGACTCAAATACTTCGTGAAAACGAAAAAAGTTGACTTCATATCGACTCGAGGTGTTTATTTGAGTTCGAATGAACCTTCAAGAAGAGCAATTGTCGACTCAAATACTTCGTGAAAACGAAAAAAAGTTGACTTCATATCGACTCGAGGTGTGCATTTGAGTTCGAATGGACCTTCAAGAAGAGCAATTGTCGACTCAAATACTTCGTGAAAACGAAAAAATGTTGACTTCATATCGACTCGAGGTGTTTATTTGAGTTCGAATGGACCTTCATGGACCTTCCATACAGGTGAACGGCAAAGGTGAAATTGTATTAATACGTCATACAGGTGAACGGCAAACTTGGACACCTCCTTAAGAGTTTCATAGTTACTCCCGCCGTTTACCCGCACTTGCTTGTGAATGGGAAACGTAATTCCACCTAAACCCAATGAATATTGAGAGGATAGGGATTGATGGATATAACAAGGGCGAAATATTGCGCAGAAATGAAAGTGTAGAGATCGTACACACTACTTTCAACGTCAAAACGTGGACTTGTGTTAATTTTCTATTCTTTGCTACCCACCTTAATCTTATCACCGACTTTAGGAATTATTCTTATATACTTTCCATACAGGTGAACGGCGAAGGTGAAATTGTATTAATACGTCATACAGGTGAACGGCAAACTTGGACACCTCCTTAAGAGTTTCATACTCCTTACTTGCTTGTGAATGGGGAACGTAATTCCATCTAAACCCAATGAATATTGAGAGGATAGGGATTGATGGATATAACAAGGGCGAAATATTGGGCAGAAATGAAAGTGTAGAGATCGTACACACTATTTTCAACGTCAAAACGTGGACTTGTGTTAATTTTCTATTCTTTGTTACCCACCTTAATCTTATCACCGACTTTAGGAATTATTCTTATATACTTTCCATACAGGTGAACGGCAAAGGTGAAATTGTATTAATACGTCATACAGGTGAACGGCAAACTTGGACACCTCCTTAAGAGTTTCATAGTTACTCCCGCCGTTTACCCGCACTTGCTTGTGAATGGGAAACTCGAGGTGTTTATTTGAGTTCGAATGGACCTTCAAGAAGAACGAAAAAAAGTTGACTTCATATGAGGAGCTTACTTTCAAAAGGGCTTATATCCACTTCGAACTTTTTTTGGGAAAACGAAAAAAACAATTTATGATATGATGCAAGATTGCAAAGGTTCTCACGTTTCCATTATAGTTTCTACATAGCAGTGTAAAGAACACCATATATTTTCAATTATCTACTTTACATATTGAAGGTGATACCGCCATTTTTAATTTGGATATAAGCCCATTTGATGAAAAACCGTGGATATGAGCCATTTTGAAAAAAAAATGGGACTCTTGAATAAAAACATCACATTTCCATCCCTTGTTATTTAATATAAAATTGAAAGATAAAAATAATATGATAATAATAAATGAAAGTCATACACACCAGTATCAGATGGATGAAAGCCACTTCGATGAAAAAGATTCAGTTGAACATAACGGGGTGGATTTTCAGTAAACCGATTTTCAGTGAGCTTTTAGAGGTGGATAGAAATCGTTTTGGAAGGAAATCAACTCAGGAGGTGCTAGGCTTCACCCGAAAGATTCATTTTCCACAAAAAAAACGAAAAGTGTAAAAAGTGGATATAAGCCCGTTTGAAAGTAAGCTCCTCATATCGACTCGACGTTTTTATTTTAGTTCGAATGGACCTTCAAGAAGAGCATTTGTCGACTCAAATACTTCGTGAAAACGAAAAAAGTTGACTTCATATCGACTCGAGGTGTTTATTTGAGTTCGAATGAACCTTCAAGAAGAGCAATTGTCGACTCAAATACTTCGTGAAAACGAAAAAAAGTTGACTTCATATCGACTCGAGGTGTGCATTTGAGTTCGAATGGACCTTCAAGAAGAGCAATTGTCGACTCAAATACTTCGTGAAAACGAAAAAATGTTGACTTCATATCGACTCGAGGTGTTTATTTGAGTTCGAATGGACCTTCATGAAGAGCAATTGTCGACTCAAATACTTGGTGAAAACGAAAAATGCTCAAAGGATGCTCAAAGGATGCTCAAAGGATGCTCAATGATGTTCAGTGATGCTCAAAGGATGCTCAAAGGATGCTCAAAGGATGCTCAGTGATGCTCAAAGGATGCTCAAAGGATGCTCAAAGGATGCTCAATGATGCTCAATGATGCTCAGTGATGCTCAGTGAATTGGGGATACAGGTGAACGGCAAAGGTGAAATTGTATTAATTCGTCATACAGGTGAACGGCAAACTTGGACACCTCCTTAAGAGTTTCATAGTTACTCCCGCCGTTTACCCGCACTTGCTTGTGAATGGGAAACGTAATTCCACCTAAACCCAATGAATATTGAGAGGATAGGGATTGATGGATATAACAAGGGCGAAATATTGCGCAGAAATGAAAGTGTAGAGATCGTACACACTACTTTCAACGTCAAAACGTGGACTTGTGTTAATTTTCTATTCTTTGCTACCCACCTTAATCTTATCACCGACTTTAGGAATTATTCTTATATACTTTCCATACAGGTGAACGGCAAAGGTGAAATTGTATTAATACGTCATACAGGTGAACGGCAAACTTGGACACCTCCTTAAGAGTTTCATAGTTACTCCCGCCGTTTACCCGCACTTGCTTGTGAATGGGAAACGTAATTCCACCTAAACCCAATGTTAATTTTCTTATATACTTAATATTCTTATATCCTTTCCATACAGGTGAACGGCAAACGGAATACACCTCCATTCAGGTGAACGGCAAAAATGAAGAATTGAAAAATAGAAAAATACTTTTATTAACTTTCTATACAGGTGAACGGCAAAGGTGAAATTGTATTAATTTGTCATATATGTCTGAATAATTATTATACACTTTCATACAGGAGAATGGCAAAAATGAAATTGAATACATACTTTTATTAACGTTGCGCGAGTGGACGAAAATAATCGTTTTTGTGAATGGGAAACGTAATTGCTTGTGAATGGGAAACGTAATTCCATCTAAACCCAATGAATATTGAGAGGATAGGGATTGATGGATATAACAAGGGCGAAATATTGGGCAGAAATGAAAGTGTAGAGATCGTACACACTATTTTCAACGTCAAAACGTGGACTTGTGTTAATTTTCTATTCTTTGTTACCCACCTTAATCTTATCACCGACTTTAGGAATTATTCTTATATACTTTCCATACAGGTGAACGGCAAAGGTGAAATTGTATTAATACGTCATACAGGTGAACGGCAAACTTGGACACCTCCTTAAGAGTTTCATAGTTACTCCCGCCGTTTACCCGCACTTGCTTGTGAATGGGAAACTCGAGGTGTTTATTTGAGTTCGAATGGACCTTCAAGAAGAACGAAAAAAAGTTGACTTCATATGAGGAGCTTACTTTCAAAAGGGCTTATATCCACTTCGAACTTTTTTTGGGAAAACGAAAAAAACAATTTATGATATGATGCAAGATTGCAAAGGTTCTCACGTTTCCATTATAGTTTCTACATAGCAGTGTAAAGAACACCATATATTTTCAATTATCTACTTTACATATTGAAGGTGATACCGCCATTTTTAATTTGGATATAAGCCCATTTGATGAAAAACCGTGGATATGAGCCATTTTGAAAAAAAAATGGGACTCTTGAATAAAAACATCACATTTCCATCCCTTGTTATTTAATATAAAATTGAAAGATAAAAATAATATGATAATAATAAATGAAAGTCATACACACCAGTATCAGATGGATGAAAGCCACTTCGATGAAAAAGATTCAGTTGAACATAACGGGGTGGATTTTCAGTAAACCGATTTTCAGTGAGCTTTTAGAGGTGGATAGAAATCGTTTTGGAAGGAAATCAACTCAGGAGGTGCTAGGCTTCACCCCAAAGATTCATTTTCCACAAAAAAAACGAAAAGTGTAAAAAGTGGATATAAGCCCGTTTGAAAGTAAGCTCCTCATATCGACTCGACGTTTTTATTTTAGTTCGAATGGACCTTCAAGAAGAGCATTTGTCGACTCAAATACTTCGTGAAAACGAAAAAAGTTGACTTCATATCGACTCGAGGTGTTTATTTGAGTTCGAATGAACCTTCAAGAAGAGCAATTGTCGACTCAAATACTTCGTGAAAACGAAAAAAAGTTGACTTCATATCGACTCGAGGTGTGCATTTGAGTTCGAATGGACCTTCAAGAAGAGCAATTGTCGACTCAAATACTTCGTGAAAACGAAAAAATGTTGACTTCATATCGACTCGAGGTGTTTATTTGAGTTCGAATGGACCTTCATGGACCTTCCATACAGGTGAACGGCAAAGGTGAAATTGTATTAATACGTCATACAGGTGAACGGCAAACTTGGACACCTCCTTAAGAGTTTCATAGTTACTCCCGCCGTTTACCCGCACTTGCTTGTGAATGGGAAACGTAATTCCACCTAAACCCAATGAATATTGAGAGGATAGGGATTGATGGATATAACAAGGGCGAAATATTGCGCAGAAATGAAAGTGTAGAGATCGTACACACTACTTTCAACGTCAAAACGTGGACTTGTGTTAATTTTCTATTCTTTGCTACCCACCTTAATCTTATCACCGACTTTAGGAATTATTCTTATATACTTTCCATACAGGTGAACGGCGAAGGTGAAATTGTATTAATACGTCATACAGGTGAACGGCAAACTTGGACACCTCCTTAAGAGTTTCATACTCCTTACTTGCTTGTGAATGGGGAACGTAATTCCATCTAAACCCAATGAATATTGAGAGGATAGGGATTGATGGATATAACAAGGGCGAAATATTGGGCAGAAATGAAAGTGTAGAGATCGTACACACTATTTTCAACGTCAAAACGTGGACTTGTGTTAATTTTCTATTCTTTGTTACCCACCTTAATCTTATCACCGACTTTAGGAATTATTCTTATATACTTTCCATACAGGTGAACGGCAAAGGTGAAATTGTATTAATACGTCATACAGGTGAACGGCAAACTTGGACACCTCCTTAAGAGTTTCATAGTTACTCCCGCCGTTTACCCGCACTTGCTTGTGAATGGGAAACTCGAGGTGTTTATTTGAGTTCGAATGGACCTTCAAGAAGAACGAAAAAAAGTTGACTTCATATGAGGAGCTTACTTTCAAAAGGGCTTATATCCACTTCGAACTTTTTTTGGGAAAACGAAAAAAACAATTTATGATATGATGCAAGATTGCAAAGGTTCTCACGTTTCCATTATAGTTTCTACATAGCAGTGTAAAGAACACCATATATTTTCAATTATCTACTTTACATATTGAAGGTGATACCGCCATTTTTAATTTGGATATAAGCCCATTTGATGAAAAACCGTGGATATGAGCCATTTTGAAAAAAAAATGGGACTCTTGAATAAAAACATCACATTTCCATCCCTTGTTATTTAATATAAAATTGAAAGATAAAAATAATATGATAATAATAAATGAAAGTCATACACACCAGTATCAGATGGATGAAAGCCACTTCGATGAAAAAGATTCAGTTGAACATAACGGGGTGGATTTTCAGTAAACCGATTTTCAGTGAGCTTTTAGAGGTGGATAGAAATCGTTTTGGAAGGAAATCAACTCAGGAGGTGCTAGGCTTCACCCCAAAGATTCATTTTCCACAAAAAAAACGAAAAGTGTAAAAAGTGGATATAAGCCCGTTTGAAAGTAAGCTCCTCATATCGACTCGACGTTTTTATTTTAGTTCGAATGGACCTTCAAGAAGAGCATTTGTCGACTCAAATACTTCGTGAAAACGAAAAAAGTTGACTTCATATCGACTCGAGGTGTTTATTTGAGTTCGAATGAACCTTCAAGAAGAGCAATTGTCGACTCAAATACTTCGTGAAAACGAAAAAAAGTTGACTTCATATCGACTCGAGGTGTGCATTTGAGTTCGAATGGACCTTCAAGAAGAGCAATTGTCGACTCAAATACTTCGTGAAAACGAAAAAATGTTGACTTCATATCGACTCGAGGTGTTTATTTGAGTTCGAATGGACCTTCATGGACCTTCCATACAGGTGAACGGCAAAGGTGAAATTGTATTAATACGTCATACAGGTGAACGGCAAACTTGGACACCTCCTTAAGAGTTTCATAGTTACTCCCGCCGTTTACCCGCACTTGCTTGTGAATGGGAAACGTAATTCCACCTAAACCCAATGTTAATTTTCTTATATACTTAATATTCTTATATCCTTTCCATACAGGTGAACGGCAAACGGAATACACCTCCATTCAGGTGAACGGCAAAAATGAAGAATTGAAAAATAGAAAAATACTTTTATTAACTTTCTATACAGGTGAACGGCAAAGGTGAAATTGTATTAATTTGTCATATATGTCTGAATAATTATTATACACTTTCATACAGGAGAATGGCAAAAATGAAATTGAATACATACTTTTATTAACGTTGCGCGAGTGGACGAAAATAATCGTTTTTGTGAATGGGAAACGTAATTGCTTGTGAATGGGAAACGTAATTCCATCTAAACCCAATGAATATTGAGAGGATAGGGATTGATGGATATAACAAGGGCGAAATATTGGGCAGAAATGAAAGTGTAGAGATCGTACACACTATTTTCAACGTCAAAACGTGGACTTGTGTTAATTTTCTATTGTTTGTTACCCACTTTAATCTTATCACCGACTTTAGGAATTATTCTTATATACTTTCCATACAGGTGAACGGCAAAGGTGAAATTGTATTAATACGTCATACAGGTGAACGGCAAACTTGGACACCTCCTTAAGAGTTTCATAGTTACTCCCGCCGTTTACCCGCACTTGCTTGTGAATGGGAAACTCGAGGTGTTTATTTGAGTTCGAATGGACCTTCAAGAAGAACGAAAAAAAGTTGACTTCATATGAGGAGCTTACTTTCAAAAGGGCTTATATCCACTTCGAACTTTTTTTGGGAAAACGAAAAAAACAATTTATGATATGATGCAAGATTGCAAAGGTTCTCACGTTTCCATTATAGTTTCTACATAGCAGTGTAAAGAACACCATATATTTTCAATTATCTACTTTACATATTGAAGGTGATACCGCCATTTTTAATTTGGATATAAGCCCATTTGATGAAAAACCGTGGATATGAGCCATTTTGAAAAAAAAATGGGACTCTTGAATAAAAACATCACATTTCCATCCCTTGTTATTTAATATAAAATTGAAAGATAAAAATAATATGATAATAATAAATGAAAGTCATACACACCAGTATCAGATGGATGAAAGCCACTTCGATGAAAAAGATTCAGTTGAACATAACGGGGTGGATTTTCAGTAAACCGATTTTCAGTGAGCTTTTAGAGGTGGATAGAAATCGTTTTGGAAGGAAATCAACTCAGGAGGTGCTAGGCTTCACCCCAAAGATTCATTTTCCACAAAAAAAACGAAAAGTGTAAAAAGTGGATATAAGCCCGTTTGAAAGTAAGCTCCTCATATCGACTCGACGTTTTTATTTTAGTTCGAATGGACCTTCAAGAAGAGCATTTGTCGACTCAAATACTTCGTGAAAACGAAAAAAGTTGACTTCATATCGACTCGAGGTGTTTATTTGAGTTCGAATGAACCTTCAAGAAGAGCAATTGTCGACTCAAATACTTCGTGAAAACGAAAAAAAGTTGACTTCATATCGACTCGAGGTGTGCATTTGAGTTCGAATGGACCTTCAAGAAGAGCAATTGTCGACTCAAATACTTCGTGAAAACGAAAAAATGTTGACTTCATATCGACTCGAGGTGTTTATTTGAGTTCGAATGGACCTTCATGGACCTTCCATACAGGTGAACGGCAAAGGTGAAATTGTATTAATACGTCATACAGGTGAACGGCAAACTTGGACACCTCCTTAAGAGTTTCATAGTTACTCCCGCCGTTTACCCGCACTTGCTTGTGAATGGGAAACGTAATTCCACCTAAACCCAATGTTAATTTTCTTATATACTTAATATTCTTATATCCTTTCCATACAGGTGAACGGCAAACGGAATACACCTCCATTCAGGTGAACGGCAAAAATGAAGAATTGAAAAATAGAAAAATACTTTTATTAACTTTCTATACAGGTGAACGGCAAAGGTGAAATTGTATTAATTTGTCATATATGTCTGAATAATTATTATACACTTTCATACAGGAGAATGGCAAAAATGAAATTGAATACATACTTTTATTAACGTTGCGCGAGTGGACGAAAATAATCGTTTTTGTGAATGGGAAACGTAATTGCTTGTGAATGGGAAACGTAATTCCATCTAAACCCAATGAATATTGAGAGGATAGGGATTGATGGATATAACAAGGGCGAAATATTGGGCAGAAATGAAAGTGTAGAGATCGTACACACTATTTTCAACGTCAAAACGTGGACTTGTGTTAATTTTCTATTGTTTGTTACCCACTTTAATCTTATCACCGACTTTAGGAATTATTCTTATATACTTTCCATACAGGTGAACGGCAAAGGTGAAATTGTATTAATACGTCATACAGGTGAACGGCAAACTTGGACACCTCCTTAAGAGTTTCATAGTTACTCCCGCCGTTTACCCGCACTTGCTTGTGAATGGGAAACTCGAGGTGTTTATTTGAGTTCGAATGGACCTTCAAGAAGAACGAAAAAAAGTTGACTTCATATGAGGAGCTTACTTTCAAAAGGGCTTATATCCACTTCGAACTTTTTTTGGGAAAACGAAAAAAACAATTTATGATATGATGCAAGATTGCAAAGGTTCTCACGTTTCCATTATAGTTTCTACATAGCAGTGTAAAGAACACCATATATTTTCAATTATCTACTTTACATATTGAAGGTGATACCGCCATTTTTAATTTGGATATAAGCCCATTTGATGAAAAACCGTGGATATGAGCCATTTTGAAAAAAAAATGGGACTCTTGAATAAAAACATCACATTTCCATCCCTTGTTATTTAATATAAAATTGAAAGATAAAAATAATATGATAATAATAAATGAAAGTCATACACACCAGTATCAGATGGATGAAAGCCACTTCGATGAAAAAGATTCAGTTGAACATAACGGGGTGGATTTTCAGTAAACCGATTTTCAGTGAGCTTTTAGAGGTGGATAGAAATCGTTTTGGAAGGAAATCAACTCAGGAGGTGCTAGGCTTCACCCCAAAGATTCATTTTCCACAAAAAAAACGAAAAGTGTAAAAAGTGGATATAAGCCCGTTTGAAAGTAAGCTCCTCATATCGACTCGACGTTTTTATTTTAGTTCGAATGGACCTTCAAGAAGAGCATTTGTCGACTCAAATACTTCGTGAAAACGAAAAAAGTTGACTTCATATCGACTCGAGGTGTTTATTTGAGTTCGAATGAACCTTCAAGAAGAGCAATTGTCGACTCAAATACTTCGTGAAAACGAAAAAAAGTTGACTTCATATCGACTCGAGGTGTGCATTTGAGTTCGAATGGACCTTCAAGAAGAGCAATTGTCGACTCAAATACTTCGTGAAAACGAAAAAATGTTGACTTCATATCGACTCGAGGTGTTTATTTGAGTTCGAATGGACCTTCATGGACCTTCCATACAGGTGAACGGCAAAGGTGAAATTGTATTAATACGTCATACAGGTGAACGGCAAACTTGGACACCTCCTTAAGAGTTTCATAGTTACTCCCGCCGTTTACCCGCACTTGCTTGTGAATGGGAAACGTAATTCCACCTAAACCCAATGAATATTGAGAGGATAGGGATTGATGGATATAACAAGGGCGAAATATTGCGCAGAAATGAAAGTGTAGAGATCGTACACACTACTTTCAACGTCAAAACGTGGACTTGTGTTAATTTTCTATTCTTTGCTACCCACCTTAATCTTATCACCGACTTTAGGAATTATTCTTATATACTTTCCATACAGGTGAACGGCGAAGGTGAAATTGTATTAATACGTCATACAGGTGAACGGCAAACTTGGACACCTCCTTAAGAGTTTCATACTCCTTACTTGCTTGTGAATGGGGAACGTAATTCCATCTAAACCCAATGAATATTGAGAGGATAGGGATTGATGGATATAACAAGGGCGAAATATTGGGCAGAAATGAAAGTGTAGAGATCGTACACACTATTTTCAACGTCAAAACGTGGACTTGTGTTAATTTTCTATTCTTTGTTACCCACCTTAATCTTATCACCGACTTTAGGAATTATTCTTATATACTTTCCATACAGGTGAACGGCAAAGGTGAAATTGTATTAATACGTCATACAGGTGAACGGCAAACTTGGACACCTCCTTAAGAGTTTCATAGTTACTCCCGCCGTTTACCCGCACTTGCTTGTGAATGGGAAACTCGAGGTGTTTATTTGAGTTCGAATGGACCTTCAAGAAGAACGAAAAAAAGTTGACTTCATATGAGGAGCTTACTTTCAAAAGGGCTTATATCCACTTCGAACTTTTTTTGGGAAAACGAAAAAAACAATTTATGATATGATGCAAGATTGCAAAGGTTCTCACGTTTCCATTATAGTTTCTACATAGCAGTGTAAAGAACACCATATATTTTCAATTATCTACTTTACATATTGAAGGTGATACCGCCATTTTTAATTTGGATATAAGCCCATTTGATGAAAAACCGTGGATATGAGCCATTTTGAAAAAAAAATGGGACTCTTGAATAAAAACATCACATTTCCATCCCTTGTTATTTAATATAAAATTGAAAGATAAAAATAATATGATAATAATAAATGAAAGTCATACACACCAGTATCAGATGGATGAAAGCCACTTCGATGAAAAAGATTCAGTTGAACATAACGGGGTGGATTTTCAGTAAACCGATTTTCAGTGAGCTTTTAGAGGTGGATAGAAATCGTTTTGGAAGGAAATCAACTCAGGAGGTGCTAGGCTTCACCCCAAAGATTCATTTTCCACAAAAAAAACGAAAAGTGTAAAAAGTGGATATAAGCCCGTTTGAAAGTAAGCTCCTCATATCGACTCGACGTTTTTATTTTAGTTCGAATGGACCTTCAAGAAGAGCATTTGTCGACTCAAATACTTCGTGAAAACGAAAAAAGTTGACTTCATATCGACTCGAGGTGTTTATTTGAGTTCGAATGAACCTTCAAGAAGAGCAATTGTCGACTCAAATACTTCGTGAAAACGAAAAAAAGTTGACTTCATATCGACTCGAGGTGTGCATTTGAGTTCGAATGGACCTTCAAGAAGAGCAATTGTCGACTCAAATACTTCGTGAAAACGAAAAAATGTTGACTTCATATCGACTCGAGGTGTTTATTTGAGTTCGAATGGACCTTCATGGACCTTCCATACAGGTGAACGGCAAAGGTGAAATTGTATTAATACGTCATACAGGTGAACGGCAAACTTGGACACCTCCTTAAGAGTTTCATAGTTACTCCCGCCGTTTACCCGCACTTGCTTGTGAATGGGAAACGTAATTCCACCTAAACCCAATGAATATTGAGAGGATAGGGATTGATGGATATAACAAGGGCGAAATATTGCGCAGAAATGAAAGTGTAGAGATCGTACACACTACTTTCAACGTCAAAACGTGGACTTGTGTTAATTTTCTATTCTTTGCTACCCACCTTAATCTTATCACCGACTTTAGGAATTATTCTTATATACTTTCCATACAGGTGAACGGCGAAGGTGAAATTGTATTAATACGTCATACAGGTGAACGGCAAACTTGGACACCTCCTTAAGAGTTTCATACTCCTTACTTGCTTGTGAATGGGGAACGTAATTCCATCTAAACCCAATGAATATTGAGAGGATAGGGATTGATGGATATAACAAGGGCGAAATATTGGGCAGAAATGAAAGTGTAGAGATCGTACACACTATTTTCAACGTCAAAACGTGGACTTGTGTTAATTTTCTATTCTTTGTTACCCACCTTAATCTTATCACCGACTTTAGGAATTATTCTTATATACTTTCCATACAGGTGAACGGCAAAGGTGAAATTGTATTAATACGTCATACAGGTGAACGGCAAACTTGGACACCTCCTTAAGAGTTTCATAGTTACTCCCGCCGTTTACCCGCACTTGCTTGTGAATGGGAAACTCGAGGTGTTTATTTGAGTTCGAATGGACCTTCAAGAAGAACGAAAAAAAGTTGACTTCATATGAGGAGCTTACTTTCAAAAGGGCTTATATCCACTTCGAACTTTTTTTGGGAAAACGAAAAAAACAATTTATGATATGATGCAAGATTGCAAAGGTTCTCACGTTTCCATTATAGTTTCTACATAGCAGTGTAAAGAACACCATATATTTTCAATTATCTACTTTACATATTGAAGGTGATACCGCCATTTTTAATTTGGATATAAGCCCATTTGATGAAAAACCGTGGATATGAGCCATTTTGAAAAAAAAATGGGACTCTTGAATAAAAACATCACATTTCCATCCCTTGTTATTTAATATAAAATTGAAAGATAAAAATAATATGATAATAATAAATGAAAGTCATACACACCAGTATCAGATGGATGAAAGCCACTTCGATGAAAAAGATTCAGTTGAACATAACGGGGTGGATTTTCAGTAAACCGATTTTCAGTGAGCTTTTAGAGGTGGATAGAAATCGTTTTGGAAGGAAATCAACTCAGGAGGTGCTAGGCTTCACCCCAAAGATTCATTTTCCACAAAAAAAACGAAAAGTGTAAAAAGTGGATATAAGCCCGTTTGAAAGTAAGCTCCTCATATCGACTCGACGTTTTTATTTTAGTTCGAATGGACCTTCAAGAAGAGCATTTGTCGACTCAAATACTTCGTGAAAACGAAAAAAGTTGACTTCATATCGACTCGAGGTGTTTATTTGAGTTCGAATGAACCTTCAAGAAGAGCAATTGTCGACTCAAATACTTCGTGAAAACGAAAAAAAGTTGACTTCATATCGACTCGAGGTGTGCATTTGAGTTCGAATGGACCTTCAAGAAGAGCAATTGTCGACTCAAATACTTCGTGAAAACGAAAAAATGTTGACTTCATATCGACTCGAGGTGTTTATTTGAGTTCGAATGGACCTTCATGGACCTTCCATACAGGTGAACGGCAAAGGTGAAATTGTATTAATACGTCATACAGGTGAACGGCAAACTTGGACACCTCCTTAAGAGTTTCATAGTTACTCCCGCCGTTTACCCGCACTTGCTTGTGAATGGGAAACGTAATTCCACCTAAACCCAATGAATATTGAGAGGATAGGGATTGATGGATATAACAAGGGCGAAATATTGCGCAGAAATGAAAGTGTAGAGATCGTACACACTACTTTCAACGTCAAAACGTGGACTTGTGTTAATTTTCTATTCTTTGCTACCCACCTTAATCTTATCACCGACTTTAGGAATTATTCTTATATACTTTCCATACAGGTGAACGGCGAAGGTGAAATTGTATTAATACGTCATACAGGTGAACGGCAAACTTGGACACCTCCTTAAGAGTTTCATACTCCTTACTTGCTTGTGAATGGGGAACGTAATTCCATCTAAACCCAATGAATATTGAGAGGATAGGGATTGATGGATATAACAAGGGCGAAATATTGGGCAGAAATGAAAGTGTAGAGATCGTACACACTATTTTCAACGTCAAAACGTGGACTTGTGTTAATTTTCTATTCTTTGTTACCCACCTTAATCTTATCACCGACTTTAGGAATTATTCTTATATACTTTCCATACAGGTGAACGGCAAAGGTGAAATTGTATTAATACGTCATACAGGTGAACGGCAAACTTGGACACCTCCTTAAGAGTTTCATAGTTACTCCCGCCGTTTACCCGCACTTGCTTGTGAATGGGAAACTCGAGGTGTTTATTTGAGTTCGAATGGACCTTCAAGAAGAACGAAAAAAAGTTGACTTCATATGAGGAGCTTACTTTCAAAAGGGCTTATATCCACTTCGAACTTTTTTTGGGAAAACGAAAAAAACAATTTATGATATGATGCAAGATTGCAAAGGTTCTCACGTTTCCATTATAGTTTCTACATAGCAGTGTAAAGAACACCATATATTTTCAATTATCTACTTTACATATTGAAGGTGATACCGCCATTTTTAATTTGGATATAAGCCCATTTGATGAAAAACCGTGGATATGAGCCATTTTGAAAAAAAAATGGGACTCTTGAATAAAAACATCACATTTCCATCCCTTGTTATTTAATATAAAATTGAAAGATAAAAATAATATGATAATAATAAATGAAAGTCATACACACCAGTATCAGATGGATGAAAGCCACTTCGATGAAAAAGATTCAGTTGAACATAACGGGGTGGATTTTCAGTAAACCGATTTTCAGTGAGCTTTTAGAGGTGGATAGAAATCGTTTTGGAAGGAAATCAACTCAGGAGGTGCTAGGCTTCACCCCAAAGATTCATTTTCCACAAAAAAAACGAAAAGTGTAAAAAGTGGATATAAGCCCGTTTGAAAGTAAGCTCCTCATATCGACTCGACGTTTTTATTTTAGTTCGAATGGACCTTCAAGAAGAGCATTTGTCGACTCAAATACTTCGTGAAAACGAAAAAAGTTGACTTCATATCGACTCGAGGTGTTTATTTGAGTTCGAATGAACCTTCAAGAAGAGCAATTGTCGACTCAAATACTTCGTGAAAACGAAAAAAAGTTGACTTCATATCGACTCGAGGTGTGCATTTGAGTTCGAATGGACCTTCAAGAAGAGCAATTGTCGACTCAAATACTTCGTGAAAACGAAAAAATGTTGACTTCATATCGACTCGAGGTGTTTATTTGAGTTCGAATGGACCTTCATGGACCTTCCATACAGGTGAACGGCAAAGGTGAAATTGTATTAATACGTCATACAGGTGAACGGCAAACTTGGACACCTCCTTAAGAGTTTCATAGTTACTCCCGCCGTTTACCCGCACTTGCTTGTGAATGGGAAACGTAATTCCACCTAAACCCAATGAATATTGAGAGGATAGGGATTGATGGATATAACAAGGGCGAAATATTGCGCATTACCCACCTTAATCTTATCACCGACTTTAGGAATTATTCTTATATACTTTCCATACAGGTGAACGGCAAAGGTGAAATTGTATTAATACGTCATACAGGTGAACGGCAAACTTGGACACCTCCTTAAGAGTTTCATAGTTACTCCCGCCGTTTACCCGCACTTGCTTGTGAATGGGAAACGTAATTCCACCTAAACCCAATGTTAATTTTCTTATATACTTAATATTCTTATATCCTTTCCATACAGGTGAACGGCAAACGGAATACACCTCCATTCAGGTGAACGGCAAAAATGAAGAATTGAAAAATAGAAAAATACTTTTATTAACTTTCTATACAGGTGAACGGCAAAGGTGAAATTGTATTAATTTGTCATATATGTCTGAATAATTATTATACACTTTCATACAGGAGAATGGCAAAAATGAAATTGAATACATACTTTTATTAACGTTGCGCGAGTGGACGAAAATAATCGTTTTTGTGAATGGGAAACGTAATTGCTTGTGAATGGGAAACGTAATTCCATCTAAACCCAATGAATATTGAGAGGATAGGGATTGATGGATATAACAAGGGCGAAATATTGGGCAGAAATGAAAGTGTAGAGATCGTACACACTATTTTCAACGTCAAAACGTGGACTTGTGTTAATTTTCTATTGTTTGTTACCCACTTTAATCTTATCACCGACTTTAGGAATTATTCTTATATACTTTCCATACAGGTGAACGGCAAAGGTGAAATTGTATTAATACGTCATACAGGTGAACGGCAAACTTGGACACCTCCTTAAGAGTTTCATAGTTACTCCCGCCGTTTACCCGCACTTGCTTGTGAATGGGAAACTCGAGGTGTTTATTTGAGTTCGAATGGACCTTCAAGAAGAACGAAAAAAAGTTGACTTCATATGAGGAGCTTACTTTCAAAAGGGCTTATATCCACTTCGAACTTTTTTTGGGAAAACGAAAAAAACAATTTATGATATGATGCAAGATTGCAAAGGTTCTCACGTTTCCATTATAGTTTCTACATAGCAGTGTAAAGAACACCATATATTTTCAATTATCTACTTTACATATTGAAGGTGATACCGCCATTTTTAATTTGGATATAAGCCCATTTGATGAAAAACCGTGGATATGAGCCATTTTGAAAAAAAAATGGGACTCTTGAATAAAAACATCACATTTCCATCCCTTGTTATTTAATATAAAATTGAAAGATAAAAATAATATGATAATAATAAATGAAAGTCATACACACCAGTATCAGATGGATGAAAGCCACTTCGATGAAAAAGATTCAGTTGAACATAACGGGGTGGATTTTCAGTAAACCGATTTTCAGTGAGCTTTTAGAGGTGGATAGAAATCGTTTTGGAAGGAAATCAACTCAGGAGGTGCTAGGCTTCACCCCAAAGATTCATTTTCCACAAAAAAAACGAAAAGTGTAAAAAGTGGATATAAGCCCGTTTGAAAGTAAGCTCCTCATATCGACTCGACGTTTTTATTTTAGTTCGAATGGACCTTCAAGAAGAGCATTTGTCGACTCAAATACTTCGTGAAAACGAAAAAAGTTGACTTCATATCGACTCGAGGTGTTTATTTGAGTTCGAATGAACCTTCAAGAAGAGCAATTGTCGACTCAAATACTTCGTGAAAACGAAAAAAAGTTGACTTCATATCGACTCGAGGTGTGCATTTGAGTTCGAATGGACCTTCAAGAAGAGCAATTGTCGACTCAAATACTTCGTGAAAACGAAAAAATGTTGACTTCATATCGACTCGAGGTGTTTATTTGAGTTCGAATGGACCTTCATGGACCTTCCATACAGGTGAACGGCAAAGGTGAAATTGTATTAATACGTCATACAGGTGAACGGCAAACTTGGACACCTCCTTAAGAGTTTCATAGTTACTCCCGCCGTTTACCCGCACTTGCTTGTGAATGGGAAACGTAATTCCACCTAAACCCAATGAATATTGAGAGGATAGGGATTGATGGATATAACAAGGGCGAAATATTGCGCAGAAATGAAAGTGTAGAGATCGTACACACTACTTTCAACGTCAAAACGTGGACTTGTGTTAATTTTCTATTCTTTGCTACCCACCTTAATCTTATCACCGACTTTAGGAATTATTCTTATATACTTTCCATACAGGTGAACGGCGAAGGTGAAATTGTATTAATACGTCATACAGGTGAACGGCAAACTTGGACACCTCCTTAAGAGTTTCATACTCCTTACTTGCTTGTGAATGGGGAACGTAATTCCATCTAAACCCAATGAATATTGAGAGGATAGGGATTGATGGATATAACAAGGGCGAAATATTGGGCAGAAATGAAAGTGTAGAGATCGTACACACTATTTTCAACGTCAAAACGTGGACTTGTGTTAATTTTCTATTCTTTGTTACCCACCTTAATCTTATCACCGACTTTAGGAATTATTCTTATATACTTTCCATACAGGTGAACGGCAAAGGTGAAATTGTATTAATACGTCATACAGGTGAACGGCAAACTTGGACACCTCCTTAAGAGTTTCATAGTTACTCCCGCCGTTTACCCGCACTTGCTTGTGAATGGGAAACTCGAGGTGTTTATTTGAGTTCGAATGGACCTTCAAGAAGAACGAAAAAAAGTTGACTTCATATGAGGAGCTTACTTTCAAAAGGGCTTATATCCACTTCGAACTTTTTTTGGGAAAACGAAAAAAACAATTTATGATATGATGCAAGATTGCAAAGGTTCTCACGTTTCCATTATAGTTTCTACATAGCAGTGTAAAGAACACCATATATTTTCAATTATCTACTTTACATATTGAAGGTGATACCGCCATTTTTAATTTGGATATAAGCCCATTTGATGAAAAACCGTGGATATGAGCCATTTTGAAAAAAAAATGGGACTCTTGAATAAAAACATCACATTTCCATCCCTTGTTATTTAATATAAAATTGAAAGATAAAAATAATATGATAATAATAAATGAAAGTCATACACACCAGTATCAGATGGATGAAAGCCACTTCGATGAAAAAGATTCAGTTGAACATAACGGGGTGGATTTTCAGTAAACCGATTTTCAGTGAGCTTTTAGAGGTGGATAGAAATCGTTTTGGAAGGAAATCAACTCAGGAGGTGCTAGGCTTCACCCCAAAGATTCATTTTCCACAAAAAAAACGAAAAGTGTAAAAAGTGGATATAAGCCCGTTTGAAAGTAAGCTCCTCATATCGACTCGACGTTTTTATTTTAGTTCGAATGGACCTTCAAGAAGAGCATTTGTCGACTCAAATACTTCGTGAAAACGAAAAAAGTTGACTTCATATCGACTCGAGGTGTTTATTTGAGTTCGAATGAACCTTCAAGAAGAGCAATTGTCGACTCAAATACTTCGTGAAAACGAAAAAAAGTTGACTTCATATCGACTCGAGGTGTGCATTTGAGTTCGAATGGACCTTCAAGAAGAGCAATTGTCGACTCAAATACTTCGTGAAAACGAAAAAATGTTGACTTCATATCGACTCGAGGTGTTTATTTGAGTTCGAATGGACCTTCATGGACCTTCCATACAGGTGAACGGCAAAGGTGAAATTGTATTAATACGTCATACAGGTGAACGGCAAACTTGGACACCTCCTTAAGAGTTTCATAGTTACTCCCGCCGTTTACCCGCACTTGCTTGTGAATGGGAAACGTAATTCCACCTAAACCCAATGAATATTGAGAGGATAGGGATTGATGGATATAACAAGGGCGAAATATTGCGCAGAAATGAAAGTGTAGAGATCGTACACACTACTTTCAACGTCAAAACGTGGACTTGTGTTAATTTTCTATTCTTTGCTACCCACCTTAATCTTATCACCGACTTTAGGAATTATTCTTATATACTTTCCATACAGGTGAACGGCGAAGGTGAAATTGTATTAATACGTCATACAGGTGAACGGCAAACTTGGACACCTCCTTAAGAGTTTCATACTCCTTACTTGCTTGTGAATGGGGAACGTAATTCCATCTAAACCCAATGAATATTGAGAGGATAGGGATTGATGGATATAACAAGGGCGAAATATTGGGCAGAAATGAAAGTGTAGAGATCGTACACACTATTTTCAACGTCAAAACGTGGACTTGTGTTAATTTTCTATTCTTTGTTACCCACCTTAATCTTATCACCGACTTTAGGAATTATTCTTATATACTTTCCATACAGGTGAACGGCAAAGGTGAAATTGTATTAATACGTCATACAGGTGAACGGCAAACTTGGACACCTCCTTAAGAGTTTCATAGTTACTCCCGCCGTTTACCCGCACTTGCTTGTGAATGGGAAACTCGAGGTGTTTATTTGAGTTCGAATGGACCTTCAAGAAGAACGAAAAAAAGTTGACTTCATATGAGGAGCTTACTTTCAAAAGGGCTTATATCCACTTCGAACTTTTTTTGGGAAAACGAAAAAAACAATTTATGATATGATGCAAGATTGCAAAGGTTCTCACGTTTCCATTATAGTTTCTACATAGCAGTGTAAAGAACACCATATATTTTCAATTATCTACTTTACATATTGAAGGTGATACCGCCATTTTTAATTTGGATATAAGCCCATTTGATGAAAAACCGTGGATATGAGCCATTTTGAAAAAAAAATGGGACTCTTGAATAAAAACATCACATTTCCATCCCTTGTTATTTAATATAAAATTGAAAGATAAAAATAATATGATAATAATAAATGAAAGTCATACACACCAGTATCAGATGGATGAAAGCCACTTCGATGAAAAAGATTCAGTTGAACATAACGGGGTGGATTTTCAGTAAACCGATTTTCAGTGAGCTTTTAGAGGTGGATAGAAATCGTTTTGGAAGGAAATCAACTCAGGAGGTGCTAGGCTTCACCCCAAAGATTCATTTTCCACAAAAAAAACGAAAAGTGTAAAAAGTGGATATAAGCCCGTTTGAAAGTAAGCTCCTCATATCGACTCGACGTTTTTATTTTAGTTCGAATGGACCTTCAAGAAGAGCATTTGTCGACTCAAATACTTCGTGAAAACGAAAAAAGTTGACTTCATATCGACTCGAGGTGTTTATTTGAGTTCGAATGAACCTTCAAGAAGAGCAATTGTCGACTCAAATACTTCGTGAAAACGAAAAAAAGTTGACTTCATATCGACTCGAGGTGTGCATTTGAGTTCGAATGGACCTTCAAGAAGAGCAATTGTCGACTCAAATACTTCGTGAAAACGAAAAAATGTTGACTTCATATCGACTCGAGGTGTTTATTTGAGTTCGAATGGACCTTCATGGACCTTCCATACAGGTGAACGGCAAAGGTGAAATTGTATTAATACGTCATACAGGTGAACGGCAAACTTGGACACCTCCTTAAGAGTTTCATAGTTACTCCCGCCGTTTACCCGCACTTGCTTGTGAATGGGAAACGTAATTCCACCTAAACCCAATGAATATTGAGAGGATAGGGATTGATGGATATAACAAGGGCGAAATATTGCGCAGAAATGAAAGTGTAGAGATCGTACACACTACTTTCAACGTCAAAACGTGGACTTGTGTTAATTTTCTATTCTTTGCTACCCACCTTAATCTTATCACCGACTTTAGGAATTATTCTTATATACTTTCCATACAGGTGAACGGCGAAGGTGAAATTGTATTAATACGTCATACAGGTGAACGGCAAACTTGGACACCTCCTTAAGAGTTTCATACTCCTTACTTGCTTGTGAATGGGGAACGTAATTCCATCTAAACCCAATGAATATTGAGAGGATAGGGATTGATGGATATAACAAGGGCGAAATATTGGGCAGAAATGAAAGTGTAGAGATCGTACACACTATTTTCAACGTCAAAACGTGGACTTGTGTTAATTTTCTATTCTTTGTTACCCACCTTAATCTTATCACCGACTTTAGGAATTATTCTTATATACTTTCCATACAGGTGAACGGCAAAGGTGAAATTGTATTAATACGTCATACAGGTGAACGGCAAACTTGGACACCTCCTTAAGAGTTTCATAGTTACTCCCGCCGTTTACCCGCACTTGCTTGTGAATGGGAAACTCGAGGTGTTTATTTGAGTTCGAATGGACCTTCAAGAAGAACGAAAAAAAGTTGACTTCATATGAGGAGCTTACTTTCAAAAGGGCTTATATCCACTTCGAACTTTTTTTGGGAAAACGAAAAAAACAATTTATGATATGATGCAAGATTGCAAAGGTTCTCACGTTTCCATTATAGTTTCTACATAGCAGTGTAAAGAACACCATATATTTTCAATTATCTACTTTACATATTGAAGGTGATACCGCCATTTTTAATTTGGATATAAGCCCATTTGATGAAAAACCGTGGATATGAGCCATTTTGAAAAAAAAATGGGACTCTTGAATAAAAACATCACATTTCCATCCCTTGTTATTTAATATAAAATTGAAAGATAAAAATAATATGATAATAATAAATGAAAGTCATACACACCAGTATCAGATGGATGAAAGCCACTTCGATGAAAAAGATTCAGTTGAACATAACGGGGTGGATTTTCAGTAAACCGATTTTCAGTGAGCTTTTAGAGGTGGATAGAAATCGTTTTGGAAGGAAATCAACTCAGGAGGTGCTAGGCTTCACCCCAAAGATTCATTTTCCACAAAAAAAACGAAAAGTGTAAAAAGTGGATATAAGCCCGTTTGAAAGTAAGCTCCTCATATCGACTCGACGTTTTTATTTTAGTTCGAATGGACCTTCAAGAAGAGCATTTGTCGACTCAAATACTTCGTGAAAACGAAAAAAGTTGACTTCATATCGACTCGAGGTGTTTATTTGAGTTCGAATGAACCTTCAAGAAGAGCAATTGTCGACTCAAATACTTCGTGAAAACGAAAAAAAGTTGACTTCATATCGACTCGAGGTGTGCATTTGAGTTCGAATGGACCTTCAAGAAGAGCAATTGTCGACTCAAATACTTCGTGAAAACGAAAAAATGTTGACTTCATATCGACTCGAGGTGTTTATTTGAGTTCGAATGGACCTTCATGGACCTTCCATACAGGTGAACGGCAAAGGTGAAATTGTATTAATACGTCATACAGGTGAACGGCAAACTTGGACACCTCCTTAAGAGTTTCATAGTTACTCCCGCCGTTTACCCGCACTTGCTTGTGAATGGGAAACGTAATTCCACCTAAACCCAATGAATATTGAGAGGATAGGGATTGATGGATATAACAAGGGCGAAATATTGCGCAGAAATGAAAGTGTAGAGATCGTACACACTACTTTCAACGTCAAAACGTGGACTTGTGTTAATTTTCTATTCTTTGCTACCCACCTTAATCTTATCACCGACTTTAGGAATTATTCTTATATACTTTCCATACAGGTGAACGGCGAAGGTGAAATTGTATTAATACGTCATACAGGTGAACGGCAAACTTGGACACCTCCTTAAGAGTTTCATACTCCTTACTTGCTTGTGAATGGGGAACGTAATTCCATCTAAACCCAATGAATATTGAGAGGATAGGGATTGATGGATATAACAAGGGCGAAATATTGGGCAGAAATGAAAGTGTAGAGATCGTACACACTATTTTCAACGTCAAAACGTGGACTTGTGTTAATTTTCTATTCTTTGTTACCCACCTTAATCTTATCACCGACTTTAGGAATTATTCTTATATACTTTCCATACAGGTGAACGGCAAAGGTGAAATTGTATTAATACGTCATACAGGTGAACGGCAAACTTGGACACCTCCTTAAGAGTTTCATAGTTACTCCCGCCGTTTACCCGCACTTGCTTGTGAATGGGAAACTCGAGGTGTTTATTTGAGTTCGAATGGACCTTCAAGAAGAACGAAAAAAAGTTGACTTCATATGAGGAGCTTACTTTCAAAAGGGCTTATATCCACTTCGAACTTTTTTTGGGAAAACGAAAAAAACAATTTATGATATGATGCAAGATTGCAAAGGTTCTCACGTTTCCATTATAGTTTCTACATAGCAGTGTAAAGAACACCATATATTTTCAATTATCTACTTTACATATTGAAGGTGATACCGCCATTTTTAATTTGGATATAAGCCCATTTGATGAAAAACCGTGGATATGAGCCATTTTGAAAAAAAAATGGGACTCTTGAATAAAAACATCACATTTCCATCCCTTGTTATTTAATATAAAATTGAAAGATAAAAATAATATGATAATAATAATAATAATAATAATAATAATAATAATAATAATAATAATAATAATAATAATAATAATAATAATAATAATAAATGAAAGTCATACACTTCATGGACCTTCCATACAGGTGAACGGCAAAGGTGAAATTGTATTAATACGTCATACAGGTGAACGGCAAACTTGGACACCTCCTTAAGAGTTTCATAGTTACTCCCGCCGTTTACCCGCACTTGCTTGTGAATGGGAAACGTAATTCCACCTAAACCCAATGAATATTGAGAGGATAGGGATTGATGGATATAACAAGGG
>CAWUBA010000004.1:45000-89892 GCA_963920205.1 Stenodema calcarata
CCAAGAGGAGTTTTCCTCTGGAGCTTTTAAGGAAACGACAATTGGGTTGTGCTGGTGGATAAACCGACTCGTCGAGTTCACACAGCTCCTCATAAGAGAGGCTAAGATGATCGAGGAACAGAACAAAACTCAACCACACATACAGGTACAAACACGAAAACAGCTGATCAAGACATACACTCATAGTGTGGAAGGACTTCCTCCAACCGCCTCGAATTTGGACGGAAGAAGGCGCTCAGTATAGGCGGTGGTGACGTCAATGAATCTGGATTCGGGACTGCGCCTTCGAACCAGTGACATCCTCACAACGAGACCTTTCACGTCAACTTTCTTCCCAATAGAGAATGTAGTCCTTCAACAGCCCTCGTGAAAACGTACCTTTGTGACGAGTATGAACGCATTCTCATCTGACCACAGCTTGCCTTGAGGAAGTGCAGCGTGCTCAAAATAGTTGAGTCGGCATACCACCAACCAGCAGGAGCCAAGCGCGTCGGAATCGAGTTACTCCTTAGTCAAAGGAACAACGGACTCAGAAGTTGGTCATTGCCTGAGTTCGCCGGCTTTTATCTGAGAAGACAACGGCTAAAAGCTCCTAAAGGAACAAGAAACCGGTGAACTTCCGTTAAGCGCACGGCAGAAATGTAGGTCGAGGGAGTTCGTTTGCCAGTCAGTGTGTGTCCAGAGCTAACAGTGACGGAGCGTATAGTGGAGCAACCCCCTCCAAAATGGAGCGAACTACTCCTTCTCCGCCGCCTCTCTTCGCCACACCGAAATCTGACATTCAAAATCTCTCTCTTTTAACGTATCTGACCACTGTCGCAAGAATTTTTCGCACCCAGAAGTAGGGGCGTATTGTACAAACGACCCTCAGACAGGCGTGGCCCTTGGATGGAATCCCAGGGCCGCAATGTGCGTTCAAAATGTCGATGTTCATGTGTCCTGCAGTTCACACGACGACGCGCAGTTTGCTGCGTCTTTCATCGACCCACGAGCCGAGTGATCCGCCGCTCAGGGTAATCACGTTTATTTAGGCGACTATATTTTCGACCCTGTCGCCAAATTGAGGTCATGGATCCGATAATGTTTAATCCTGGTGAGAAACAAGAGTAAACTCACGAGCAACCGTAAGGCGACAGCCTGCACAAACGGAAAGCACGATGAGACTAGACTCGGAGCGTAATGGGAAGAGACGATTTCTCGTGAAATCTTCCTTCTCCTGAGCCCTGTAAATTCACAGTATATATACGAGAGAGGGAGAAATACTTTCTCCTCTTCCCAAGTCACACACAGCGAGACGAGCATTTCGAGTTACTTTCACCAGTAATGAGACTGATAAACGCGCATACAGGTGAAAGCAGAAGGTACCTTGGGTTCCATTCCACCTCAACGTTCACCTTCGCAATCTCTCTGTCTCTCTCTTTGGTCACTTTGGACTTATAATTTTCTAAACATTTGGTCTTGAATTTTTCAAGCATCTTTTTTAAGCATGCTTATATTTTTTGAGCATTTTGAGCTCTTTCAATTTCGTCACTCTGGACTTATATTTCGATAATGATCCTTCCGCAGGTTCACCTACGGAAACCTTGTTACGACTTTTACTTCCTCTAAATGATCAAGTTTGGTCATCTTTCCAGCGTTCATCAATACCGAAGGATCGACAGAGATGACCGCCAGTCCGAAGACCTCACTAAATCATTCAATCGGTAGTAGCGACGGGCGGTGTGTACAAAGGGCAGGGACGTAATCAACGCGAGCTTATGACTCGCGCTTACTGGGAATTCCTCGTTCATGGGGAACAATTGCAAGCCCCAATTCCTAGCACGCAGGAGGTTCAGCGGATTACCCGGGCCTTTCGGCCAGGGAGGCACACGCTGATTCCTTCAGTGTAGCGCGCGTGCGGCCCAGGACATCTAAGGGCATCACAGACCTGTTATTGCTCAATCTCGTGCGGCTAAAAGCCGCCTGTCCCCTTAAGAAGAATGATTTTCGCCGGTGGCGGGGACACCGGAAAACGCCTAGTTAATAGGCTAGAGTCTCGTTCGTTATCGGAATTAACCAGACAAATCGATCCACCAACTAAGAACGGCCATGCACCACTACCCACTGAATCAAGAAAGAGCTATCAATCTGTCAATCCTTCCAATGTCCTGGCCTGGTGAGGTTTCCCGTGTTGAGTCAAATTAAGCCGCAGGCTCCACTCCTGGTGGTGCCCTTCCGTCAATTCCTTTAAGTTTCAGCTTTGCAACCATACTTCCCCCGGAACCCAAAAGCTTTGGTTTCCCGGGAAGAAGCTCCCCGCCGAGTCATCGGAGGAACATCGGCGGATCGCTGGCTGGCATCGTTTATGGTTAGAACTAGGGCGGTATCTGATCGCCTTCGAACCTCTAACTTTCGTTCTTGATCAATCAAGACATACTTGGCAAATGCTTTCGCTCTTGTGCGTCTTGCGACGATCCAAGAATTTCACCTCTAACGTCGCAATACGAATGCCCCCGCCTGTCCGTATTGATCATTACCTTGTGTTCCTAAGAACCAACAAAATAGAACCAAGGTCCTGTTTTATTATTCCATGCACCACTATTCAGGCAGAGATTTCAGCCTGCTTTGAGCACTCTAATTTGTTCAAAGTAAACGTGTCGGCCTACCTCGACACTCGGTGAAGAGCACCTAGGTAGGAGAGAGCAGGCGCACGGGTTGGACCTCCGGCCTCCGGACCCAAGCTTGAGGGCAAGGGCCGTCACCTAGACGAGGCTCCCACACGCCACCGACAGGACATGACACGGCATGCCAGTTACACCGGCAGGCGGCGAACCGACAGCGTAGCACGCAGAACCAACTACGAGCTTTTTAACCGCAACAACTTTAATATACGCTATTGAAGCTGGAATTACCGCGGCTGCTGGCACCAGACTTGCCCTTCAATGGATCCTTGTTAAAGGATTTAAAGTGTACTCATTCCGATTACGGGGCCTCATAAGAGTCCCGTATCGTTATTTTTTGTCACTACCTCCCCGTGCCGGGAGTGGGTAATTTGCGTGCCTGCTGCCTTCCTTGGATGTGGTAGCCGTTTCTCAGGCTCCCTCTCCGGAATCGAACCCTGATTCCCCGTTACCCGTTACAACCATGGTAGACATGGAGTCTACCATCGACAGTTGATAAGTCAGGCATTTGAAGGATAAGTCGCCGGTGCTGAGACCATGCGATCTGATGTGTTACCTAGAGTCACCAAGGCAACGCCCGAACGAGCCGAGCGATTGGTCTTGATCTAATAAAAGCGTCCTTCCCAGTATGACTGGTCGGGACTTGGTTGCATGTATTAGCTCTAGGATTACCACAGTTATCCAAAGACAGTCATGTATACTCGAGTGAATCATGACTGGTTTACTGAGCCTTTTGCGGTTTCACTTTAATACAGTTTGTACTGAGACTTGCATGGCTTAAGCTTTGAGACAAGCATATGACTACTGGCAGGATCAACCAGAGTGGAAAGCCGCCTCGGACCCAAAGTGTTCCGAAAACCGTATTTCTCTCTTGAAACCCATAAACACACTCAGGTCTGAGTGGTAGGTCTTGACAAGATACTCTAGGCTTAAGCGAAACGGCCACCGACCAACTCACTTCGGGAAGCATGATTGGATCAGTGGTAGAGGTTCGAATTTTTGGCAGGCTTGTTGACGCTTACTCTGAATATTACGCACCACCGATCCCAGTCGCTTGATCTGATAAGACCCAACGAAGTATCGTGTGAGCTGAATAGTCACTTCATTATCAACCGACTCGGGTTGGGCTCCCGTTCTCTATGACGGGCCATACCACGGAAGGAGTAAGATAATACTCTCTCTTCAAACGCTACAGTTTGGAAGGTGAGTTTTAGATTTATAGGATATCACAACAATCCCAGTTCGATCTGATAAAAGATCTGGCTTCTTTATGAGTACCTCCAAGGAATCAAAGATTCACGTGGATTTCTATTTGAACGCTTCTTGACAAACAACCGTAGGACAGAGATGTCGCGTTCCATGTTGTGTTCGGAGATCCATGTACAGAGTCCCATTAGAGGAACCACAGACGCGAAGCACCGCTACAACCTTGGGTGGACACAATAATCTACCGTGTTACACGTGTCGCAGATGTTATGATTCCACACCCTAGGGAGACAGAGCTTCGCACTCCTATAGAGCCAGAGATGGAAAATGAGAGTCGAAAGTGACTAATCAGGAATGACCAATTTGGTGGAATTGTATTATTTCGGCATAAAGGTGAACGGCAAAGGTGAAATTGTATTAATTCGTCATACAGGTGAACGGAAAACTTGGACACCTCCTTAAGAGTTTCATAGTTACTCCCGCCGTTTACCCGCACTTGCTTGTGAATGGGAAACGTAATTCCATCTAAACCCAATGAATATTGAGAGGATAGGGATTGATGGATATAACAAGGGCGAAATATTGGGCAGAAATGAAAGTGTAGAGATCGTACACACTATTTTCAACGTCAAAACGTAGACTTGTGTTAATTTTCTATTCTTTGTTACCCACCTTAATCTTATCACCGACTTTAGGAATTATTCTTATATACTTTCCATACAGGTGAACGGCAAAGGTGAAATTGTATTAATTCGTCATACAGGTGAACGGCAAACTTGGACACCTCCTTAAGAGTTTCATAGTTACTCCCGCCGTTTACCCGCACTTGCTTGTGAATGGGAAACGTAATTCCACCTAAACCCAATGAATATTGAGAGGATAGGGATTGATGGATATAACAAGGGCGAAATATTGCGCAGAAATGAAAGTGTAGAGATCGTACACACTACTTTCAACGTCAAAACGTGGACTTGTGTTAATTTTCTATTCTTTGCTACCCACCTTAATCTTATCACCGACTTTAGGAATTATTCTTATATACTTTCCATACAGGTGAACGGCAAAGGTGAAATTGTATTAATACGTCATACAGGTGAACGGCAAACTTGGACACCTCCTTAAGAGTTTCATAGTTACTCCCGCCGTTTACCCGCACTTGCTTGTGAATGGGAAACGTAATTCCACCTAAACCCAATGAATATTGAGAGGATAGGGATTGATGGATATAACAAGGGCGAAATATTGGGCAGAAATGAAAGTGTAGAGATCGTACACACTATTTTCAACGTCAAAACGTGGACACCTTAATCTTATCACCGACTTTAGGAATTATTCTTATATACTTTCCATACAGGTGAACGGCAAAGGTGAAATTGTATTAATTCGTCATACAGGTGAACGGCAAACTTGGACACCTCCTTAAGAGTTTCATACTCCTTACTTGCTTGTGAATGGGGAACGTAATTCCATCTAAACCCAATGAATATTGAGAGGATAGGGATTGATGGATATAACAAGGGCGAAATATTGGGCAGAAATGAAAGTGTAGAGGATCGTACACACTATTTTCAACGTCAAAACGTGGACTTGTGTTAATTTTCTATTCTTTGTTACCCACCTTAATCTTATAACCGACTTTAGGAATTATTCTTATATACTTTCCATACAGGTGAACGGCAAAGGTGAAATTGTATTAATTCGTCATACAGGTGAACGGCAAACTTGGACACTTCCTTAAGAGTTTCATAGTTACTCCCGCCGTTTACCCGCACTTGCTTGTGAATGGGAAACGTAATTCCACCTAAACCCAATGAATATTGAGAGGATAGGGATTGATGGATATAACAAGGGCGAAATATTGCGCAGAAATGAAAGTGTAGAGATCGTACACACTACTTTCAACGTCAAAACGTGGACTTGTGTTAATTTTCTATTCTTTGCTACCCACCTTAATCTTATCACCGACTTTAGGAATTATTCTTATATACTTTCCATACAGGTGAACGGCAAAGGTGAAATTGTATTAATACGTCATACAGGTGAACGGCAAACTTGGACACCTCCTTAAGAGTTTCATAGTTACTCCCGCCGTTTACCCGCACTTGCTTGTGAATGGGAAACGTAATTCCACCTAAACCCAATGAATATTGAGAGGATAGGGATTGATGGATATAACAAGGGCGAAATATTAGGCAGAAATGAAAGTGTAGAGATCGTACACACTATTTTCAACGTCAAAACGTGGACTTGTGTTAATTTTCTATTCTTTGTTACCCACCTTAATCTTATCACCGACTTTAGGAATTATTCTTATATACTTTCCATACAGGTGAACGGCAAAGGTGAAATTGTATTAATACGTCATACAGGTGAACGGCAAACTTGGACACCTCCTTAAGAGTTTCATACTCCTTACTTGCTTGTGAATGGGGAACGTAATTCCATCTAAACCCAATGAATATTGAGAGGATAGGGATTGATGGATATAACAAGGGCGAAATATTGGGCAGAAATGAAAGTGTAGAGGATCGTACACACTATTTTCAACGTCAAAACGTGGACTTGTGTTAATTTTCTATTCTTTGTTACCCACCTTAATCTTATCACCGACTTTAGGAATTATTCTTATATACTTTCCATACAGGTGAACGGCAAAGGTGAAATTGTATTAATACGTCATACAGGTGAACGGCAAACTTGGACACCTCCTTAAGAGTTTCATACTCCTTACTTGCTTGTGAATGGGGAACGTAATTCCATCTAAACCCAATGAATATTGATGGATATAACAAGGGCGAAATATTGGGCAGAAATGAAAGTGTAGAGATCGTACACACTATTTTCAACGTCAAAACGTGGACTTGTGTTAATTTTCTATTCTTTGTTACCCACCTTAATCTTATCACCGACTTTAGGAATTATTCTTATATACTTTCCATACAGGTGAACGGCAAAGGTGAAATTGTATTAATACGTCATACAGGTGAACGGCAAACTTGGACACCTCCTTAAGAGTTTCATAGTTACTCCCGCCGTTTACCCGCACTTGCTTGTGAATGGGGAACGTAATTCCATCTAAACCCAATGAATATTGAGAGGATAGGGATTGATGGATATAACAAGGGCGAAATATTGGGCAGAAATGAAAGTGTAGAGGATCGTACACACTATTTTCAACGTCAAAACGTGGACTTGTGTTAATTTTCTATTCTTTGTTACCCACCTTAATCTTATCACCGACTTTAGGAATTATTCTTATATACTTTCCATACAGGTGAACGGCAAAGGTGAAATTGTATTAATACGTCATACAGGTGAACGGCAAACTTGGACACCTCCTTAAGAGTTTCATACTCCTTACTTGCTTGTGAATGGGGAACGTAATTCCATCTAAACCCAATGAATATTGAGAGGATAGGGATTGATGGATATAACAAGGGCGAAATATTGCGCAGAAATGAAAGTGTAGAGATCGTACACACTACTTTCAACGTCAAAACGTGGACTTGTGTTAATTTTCTATTCTTTGCTACCCACCTTAATCTTATCACCGACTTTAGGAATTATTCTTATATACTTTCCATACAGGTGAACGGCAAAGGTGAAATTGTATTAATACGTCATACAGGTGAACGGCAAACTTGGACACCTCCTTAAGAGTTTCATACTCCTTACTTGCTTGTGAATGGGGAACGTAATTCCATCTAAACCCAATGAATATTGAGAGGATAGGGATTGATGGATATAACAAGGGCGAAATATTGGGCAGAAATGAAAGTGTAGAGATCGTACACACTATTTTCAACGTCAAAACGTGGACTTGTGTTAATTTTCTATTCTTTGTTACCCACCTTAATCTTATCACCGACTTTAGGAATTATTCTTATATACTTTCCATACAGGTGAACGGCAAAGGTGAAATTGTATTAATACGTCATACAGGTGAACGGCAAACTTGGACACCTCCTTAAGAGTTTCATAGTTACTCCCGCCGTTTACCCGCACTTGCTTGTGAATGGGAAACGTAATTCCACCTAAACCCAATGAATATTGAGAGGATAGGGATTGATGGATATAACAAGGGCGAAATATTGCGCAGAAATGAAAGTGTAGAGATCGTACACACTACTTTCAACGTCAAAACGTGGACTTGTGTTAATTTTCTATTCTTTGCTACCCACCTTAATCTTATCACCGACTTTAGGAATTATTCTTATATACTTTCCATACAGGTGAACGGCAAAGGTGAAATTGTATTAATACGTCATACAGGTGAACGGCAAACTTGGACACCTCCTTAAGAGTTTCATAGTTACTCCCGCCGTTTACCCGCACTTGCTTGTGAATGGGAAACTCGAGGTGTTTATTTGAGTTCGAATGGACCTTCAAGAAGAACGAAAAAAAGTTGACTTCATATGAGGAGCTTACTTTCAAAAGGGCTTATATCCACTTCGAACTTTTTTTGGGAAAACGAAAAAAACAATTTATGATATGATGCAAGATTGCAAAGGTTCTCACGTTTCCATTATAGTTTCTACATAGCAGTGTAAAGAACACCATATATTTTCAATTATCTACTTTACATATTGAAGGTGATACCGCCATTTTTAATTTGGATATAAGCCCATTTGATGAAAAACCGTGGATATGAGCCATTTTGAAAAAAAAATGGGACTCTTGAATAAAAACATCACATTTCCATCCCTTGTTATTTAATATAAAATTGAAAGATAAAAATAATATGATAATAATAAATGAAAGTCATACACACCAGTATCAGATGGATGAAAGCCACTTCGATGAAAAAGATTCAGTTGAACATAACGGGGTGGATTTTCAGTAAACCGATTTTCAGTGAGCTTTTAGAGGTGGATAGAAATCGTTTTGGAAGGAAATCAACTCAGGAGGTGCTAGGCTTCACCCCAAAGATTCATTTTCCACAAAAAAAACGAAAAGTGTAAAAAGTGGATATAAGCCCGTTTGAAAGTAAGCTCCTCATATCGACTCGACGTTTTTATTTTAGTTCGAATGGACCTTCAAGAAGAGCATTTGTCGACTCAAATACTTCGTGAAAACGAAAAAAGTTGACTTCATATCGACTCGAGGTGTTTATTTGAGTTCGAATGAACCTTCAAGAAGAGCAATTGTCGACTCAAATACTTCGTGAAAACGAAAAAAAGTTGACTTCATATCGACTCGAGGTGTGCATTTGAGTTCGAATGGACCTTCAAGAAGAGCAATTGTCGACTCAAATACTTCGTGAAAACGAAAAAATGTTGACTTCATATCGACTCGAGGTGTTTATTTGAGTTCGAATGGACCTTCATGGACCTTCCATACAGGTGAACGGCAAAGGTGAAATTGTATTAATACGTCATACAGGTGAACGGCAAACTTGGACACCTCCTTAAGAGTTTCATAGTTACTCCCGCCGTTTACCCGCACTTGCTTGTGAATGGGAAACGTAATTCCACCTAAACCCAATGAATATTGAGAGGATAGGGATTGATGGATATAACAAGGGCGAAATATTGCGCAGAAATGAAAGTGTAGAGATCGTACACACTACTTTCAACGTCAAAACGTGGACTTGTGTTAATTTTCTATTCTTTGCTACCCACCTTAATCTTATCACCGACTTTAGGAATTATTCTTATATACTTTCCATACAGGTGAACGGCAAAGGTGAAATTGTATTAATACGTCATACAGGTGAACGGCAAACTTGGACACCTCCTTAAGAGTTTCATACTCCTTACTTGCTTGTGAATGGGGAACGTAATTCCATCTAAACCCAATGAATATTGAGAGGATAGGGATTGATGGATATAACAAGGGCGAAATATTGGGCAGAAATGAAAGTGTAGAGATCGTACACACTATTTTCAACGTCAAAACGTGGACTTGTGTTAATTTTCTATTCTTTGTTACCCACCTTAATCTTATCACCGACTTTAGGAATTATTCTTATATACTTTCCATACAGGTGAACGGCAAAGGTGAAATTGTATTAATACGTCATACAGGTGAACGGCAAACTTGGACACCTCCTTAAGAGTTTCATAGTTACTCCCGCCGTTTACCCGCACTTGCTTGTGAATGGGAAACTCGAGGTGTTTATTTGAGTTCGAATGGACCTTCAAGAAGAACGAAAAAAAGTTGACTTCATATGAGGAGCTTACTTTCAAAAGGGCTTATATCCACTTCGAACTTTTTTTGGGAAAACGAAAAAAACAATTTATGATATGATGCAAGATTGCAAAGGTTCTCACGTTTCCATTATAGTTTCTACATAGCAGTGTAAAGAACACCATATATTTTCAATTATCTACTTTACATATTGAAGGTGATACCGCCATTTTTAATTTGGATATAAGCCCATTTGATGAAAAACCGTGGATATGAGCCATTTTGAAAAAAAAATGGGACTCTTGAATAAAAACATCACATTTCCATCCCTTGTTATTTAATATAAAATTGAAAGATAAAAATAATATGATAATAATAAATGAAAGTCATACACACCAGTATCAGATGGATGAAAGCCACTTCGATGAAAAAGATTCAGTTGAACATAACGGGGTGGATTTTCAGTAAACCGATTTTCAGTGAGCTTTTAGAGGTGGATAGAAATCGTTTTGGAAGGAAATCAACTCAGGAGGTGCTAGGCTTCACCCCAAAGATTCATTTTCCACAAAAAAAACGAAAAGTGTAAAAAGTGGATATAAGCCCGTTTGAAAGTAAGCTCCTCATATCGACTCGACGTTTTTATTTTAGTTCGAATGGACCTTCAAGAAGAGCATTTGTCGACTCAAATACTTCGTGAAAACGAAAAAAGTTGACTTCATATCGACTCGAGGTGTTTATTTGAGTTCGAATGAACCTTCAAGAAGAGCAATTGTCGACTCAAATACTTCGTGAAAACGAAAAAAAGTTGACTTCATATCGACTCGAGGTGTGCATTTGAGTTCGAATGGACCTTCAAGAAGAGCAATTGTCGACTCAAATACTTCGTGAAAACGAAAAAATGTTGACTTCATATCGACTCGAGGTGTTTATTTGAGTTCGAATGGACCTTCATGGACCTTCCATACAGGTGAACGGCAAAGGTGAAATTGTATTAATACGTCATACAGGTGAACGGCAAACTTGGACACCTCCTTAAGAGTTTCATAGTTACTCCCGCCGTTTACCCGCACTTGCTTGTGAATGGGAAACGTAATTCCACCTAAACCCAATGAATATTGAGAGGATAGGGATTGATGGATATAACAAGGGCGAAATATTGCGCAGAAATGAAAGTGTAGAGATCGTACACACTACTTTCAACGTCAAAACGTGGACTTGTGTTAATTTTCTATTCTTTGCTACCCACCTTAATCTTATCACCGACTTTAGGAATTATTCTTATATACTTTCCATACAGGTGAACGGCGAAGGTGAAATTGTATTAATACGTCATACAGGTGAACGGCAAACTTGGACACCTCCTTAAGAGTTTCATACTCCTTACTTGCTTGTGAATGGGGAACGTAATTCCATCTAAACCCAATGAATATTGAGAGGATAGGGATTGATGGATATAACAAGGGCGAAATATTGGGCAGAAATGAAAGTGTAGAGATCGTACACACTATTTTCAACGTCAAAACGTGGACTTGTGTTAATTTTCTATTCTTTGTTACCCACCTTAATCTTATCACCGACTTTAGGAATTATTCTTATATACTTTCCATACAGGTGAACGGCAAAGGTGAAATTGTATTAATACGTCATACAGGTGAACGGCAAACTTGGACACCTCCTTAAGAGTTTCATAGTTACTCCCGCCGTTTACCCGCACTTGCTTGTGAATGGGAAACTCGAGGTGTTTATTTGAGTTCGAATGGACCTTCAAGAAGAACGAAAAAAAGTTGACTTCATATGAGGAGCTTACTTTCAAAAGGGCTTATATCCACTTCGAACTTTTTTTGGGAAAACGAAAAAAACAATTTATGATATGATGCAAGATTGCAAAGGTTCTCACGTTTCCATTATAGTTTCTACATAGCAGTGTAAAGAACACCATATATTTTCAATTATCTACTTTACATATTGAAGGTGATACCGCCATTTTTAATTTGGATATAAGCCCATTTGATGAAAAACCGTGGATATGAGCCATTTTGAAAAAAAAATGGGACTCTTGAATAAAAACATCACATTTCCATCCCTTGTTATTTAATATAAAATTGAAAGATAAAAATAATATGATAATAATAAATGAAAGTCATACACACCAGTATCAGATGGATGAAAGCCACTTCGATGAAAAAGATTCAGTTGAACATAACGGGGTGGATTTTCAGTAAACCGATTTTCAGTGAGCTTTTAGAGGTGGATAGAAATCGTTTTGGAAGGAAATCAACTCAGGAGGTGCTAGGCTTCACCCCAAAGATTCATTTTCCACAAAAAAAACGAAAAGTGTAAAAAGTGGATATAAGCCCGTTTGAAAGTAAGCTCCTCATATCGACTCGACGTTTTTATTTTAGTTCGAATGGACCTTCAAGAAGAGCATTTGTCGACTCAAATACTTCGTGAAAACGAAAAAAGTTGACTTCATATCGACTCGAGGTGTTTATTTGAGTTCGAATGAACCTTCAAGAAGAGCAATTGTCGACTCAAATACTTCGTGAAAACGAAAAAAAGTTGACTTCATATCGACTCGAGGTGTGCATTTGAGTTCGAATGGACCTTCAAGAAGAGCAATTGTCGACTCAAATACTTCGTGAAAACGAAAAAATGTTGACTTCATATCGACTCGAGGTGTTTATTTGAGTTCGAATGGACCTTCATGGACCTTCCATACAGGTGAACGGCAAAGGTGAAATTGTATTAATACGTCATACAGGTGAACGGCAAACTTGGACACCTCCTTAAGAGTTTCATAGTTACTCCCGCCGTTTACCCGCACTTGCTTGTGAATGGGAAACGTAATTCCACCTAAACCCAATGAATATTGAGAGGATAGGGATTGATGGATATAACAAGGGCGAAATATTGCGCAGAAATGAAAGTGTAGAGATCGTACACACTACTTTCAACGTCAAAACGTGGACTTGTGTTAATTTTCTATTCTTTGCTACCCACCTTAATCTTATCACCGACTTTAGGAATTATTCTTATATACTTTCCATACAGGTGAACGGCGAAGGTGAAATTGTATTAATACGTCATACAGGTGAACGGCAAACTTGGACACCTCCTTAAGAGTTTCATACTCCTTACTTGCTTGTGAATGGGGAACGTAATTCCATCTAAACCCAATGAATATTGAGAGGATAGGGATTGATGGATATAACAAGGGCGAAATATTGGGCAGAAATGAAAGTGTAGAGATCGTACACACTATTTTCAACGTCAAAACGTGGACTTGTGTTAATTTTCTATTCTTTGTTACCCACCTTAATCTTATCACCGACTTTAGGAATTATTCTTATATACTTTCCATACAGGTGAACGGCAAAGGTGAAATTGTATTAATACGTCATACAGGTGAACGGCAAACTTGGACACCTCCTTAAGAGTTTCATAGTTACTCCCGCCGTTTACCCGCACTTGCTTGTGAATGGGAAACTCGAGGTGTTTATTTGAGTTCGAATGGACCTTCAAGAAGAACGAAAAAAAGTTGACTTCATATGAGGAGCTTACTTTCAAAAGGGCTTATATCCACTTCGAACTTTTTTTGGGAAAACGAAAAAAACAATTTATGATATGATGCAAGATTGCAAAGGTTCTCACGTTTCCATTATAGTTTCTACATAGCAGTGTAAAGAACACCATATATTTTCAATTATCTACTTTACATATTGAAGGTGATACCGCCATTTTTAATTTGGATATAAGCCCATTTGATGAAAAACCGTGGATATGAGCCATTTTGAAAAAAAAATGGGACTCTTGAATAAAAACATCACATTTCCATCCCTTGTTATTTAATATAAAATTGAAAGATAAAAATAATATGATAATAATAAATGAAAGTCATACACACCAGTATCAGATGGATGAAAGCCACTTCGATGAAAAAGATTCAGTTGAACATAACGGGGTGGATTTTCAGTAAACCGATTTTCAGTGAGCTTTTAGAGGTGGATAGAAATCGTTTTGGAAGGAAATCAACTCAGGAGGTGCTAGGCTTCACCCCAAAGATTCATTTTCCACAAAAAAAACGAAAAGTGTAAAAAGTGGATATAAGCCCGTTTGAAAGTAAGCTCCTCATATCGACTCGACGTTTTTATTTTAGTTCGAATGGACCTTCAAGAAGAGCATTTGTCGACTCAAATACTTCGTGAAAACGAAAAAAGTTGACTTCATATCGACTCGAGGTGTTTATTTGAGTTCGAATGAACCTTCAAGAAGAGCAATTGTCGACTCAAATACTTCGTGAAAACGAAAAAAAGTTGACTTCATATCGACTCGAGGTGTGCATTTGAGTTCGAATGGACCTTCAAGAAGAGCAATTGTCGACTCAAATACTTCGTGAAAACGAAAAAATGTTGACTTCATATCGACTCGAGGTGTTTATTTGAGTTCGAATGGACCTTCATGGACCTTCCATACAGGTGAACGGCAAAGGTGAAATTGTATTAATACGTCATACAGGTGAACGGCAAACTTGGACACCTCCTTAAGAGTTTCATAGTTACTCCCGCCGTTTACCCGCACTTGCTTGTGAATGGGAAACGTAATTCCACCTAAACCCAATGAATATTGAGAGGATAGGGATTGATGGATATAACAAGGGCGAAATATTGCGCAGAAATGAAAGTGTAGAGATCGTACACACTACTTTCAACGTCAAAACGTGGACTTGTGTTAATTTTCTATTCTTTGCTACCCACCTTAATCTTATCACCGACTTTAGGAATTATTCTTATATACTTTCCATACAGGTGAACGGCGAAGGTGAAATTGTATTAATACGTCATACAGGTGAACGGCAAACTTGGACACCTCCTTAAGAGTTTCATACTCCTTACTTGCTTGTGAATGGGGAACGTAATTCCATCTAAACCCAATGAATATTGAGAGGATAGGGATTGATGGATATAACAAGGGCGAAATATTGGGCAGAAATGAAAGTGTAGAGATCGTACACACTATTTTCAACGTCAAAACGTGGACTTGTGTTAATTTTCTATTCTTTGTTACCCACCTTAATCTTATCACCGACTTTAGGAATTATTCTTATATACTTTCCATACAGGTGAACGGCAAAGGTGAAATTGTATTAATACGTCATACAGGTGAACGGCAAACTTGGACACCTCCTTAAGAGTTTCATAGTTACTCCCGCCGTTTACCCGCACTTGCTTGTGAATGGGAAACTCGAGGTGTTTATTTGAGTTCGAATGGACCTTCAAGAAGAACGAAAAAAAGTTGACTTCATATGAGGAGCTTACTTTCAAAAGGGCTTATATCCACTTCGAACTTTTTTTGGGAAAACGAAAAAAACAATTTATGATATGATGCAAGATTGCAAAGGTTCTCACGTTTCCATTATAGTTTCTACATAGCAGTGTAAAGAACACCATATATTTTCAATTATCTACTTTACATATTGAAGGTGATACCGCCATTTTTAATTTGGATATAAGCCCATTTGATGAAAAACCGTGGATATGAGCCATTTTGAAAAAAAAATGGGACTCTTGAATAAAAACATCACATTTCCATCCCTTGTTATTTAATATAAAATTGAAAGATAAAAATAATATGATAATAATAAATGAAAGTCATACACACCAGTATCAGATGGATGAAAGCCACTTCGATGAAAAAGATTCAGTTGAACATAACGGGGTGGATTTTCAGTAAACCGATTTTCAGTGAGCTTTTAGAGGTGGATAGAAATCGTTTTGGAAGGAAATCAACTCAGGAGGTGCTAGGCTTCACCCCAAAGATTCATTTTCCACAAAAAAAACGAAAAGTGTAAAAAGTGGATATAAGCCCGTTTGAAAGTAAGCTCCTCATATCGACTCGACGTTTTTATTTTAGTTCGAATGGACCTTCAAGAAGAGCATTTGTCGACTCAAATACTTCGTGAAAACGAAAAAAGTTGACTTCATATCGACTCGAGGTGTTTATTTGAGTTCGAATGAACCTTCAAGAAGAGCAATTGTCGACTCAAATACTTCGTGAAAACGAAAAAAAGTTGACTTCATATCGACTCGAGGTGTGCATTTGAGTTCGAATGGACCTTCAAGAAGAGCAATTGTCGACTCAAATACTTCGTGAAAACGAAAAAATGTTGACTTCATATCGACTCGAGGTGTTTATTTGAGTTCGAATGGACCTTCATGGACCTTCCATACAGGTGAACGGCAAAGGTGAAATTGTATTAATACGTCATACAGGTGAACGGCAAACTTGGACACCTCCTTAAGAGTTTCATAGTTACTCCCGCCGTTTACCCGCACTTGCTTGTGAATGGGAAACGTAATTCCACCTAAACCCAATGAATATTGAGAGGATAGGGATTGATGGATATAACAAGGGCGAAATATTGCGCAGAAATGAAAGTGTAGAGATCGTACACACTACTTTCAACGTCAAAACGTGGACTTGTGTTAATTTTCTATTCTTTGCTACCCACCTTAATCTTATCACCGACTTTAGGAATTATTCTTATATACTTTCCATACAGGTGAACGGCGAAGGTGAAATTGTATTAATACGTCATACAGGTGAACGGCAAACTTGGACACCTCCTTAAGAGTTTCATACTCCTTACTTGCTTGTGAATGGGGAACGTAATTCCATCTAAACCCAATGAATATTGAGAGGATAGGGATTGATGGATATAACAAGGGCGAAATATTGGGCAGAAATGAAAGTGTAGAGATCGTACACACTATTTTCAACGTCAAAACGTGGACTTGTGTTAATTTTCTATTCTTTGTTACCCACCTTAATCTTATCACCGACTTTAGGAATTATTCTTATATACTTTCCATACAGGTGAACGGCAAAGGTGAAATTGTATTAATACGTCATACAGGTGAACGGCAAACTTGGACACCTCCTTAAGAGTTTCATAGTTACTCCCGCCGTTTACCCGCACTTGCTTGTGAATGGGAAACTCGAGGTGTTTATTTGAGTTCGAATGGACCTTCAAGAAGAACGAAAAAAAGTTGACTTCATATGAGGAGCTTACTTTCAAAAGGGCTTATATCCACTTCGAACTTTTTTTGGGAAAACGAAAAAAACAATTTATGATATGATGCAAGATTGCAAAGGTTCTCACGTTTCCATTATAGTTTCTACATAGCAGTGTAAAGAACACCATATATTTTCAATTATCTACTTTACATATTGAAGGTGATACCGCCATTTTTAATTTGGATATAAGCCCATTTGATGAAAAACCGTGGATATGAGCCATTTTGAAAAAAAAATGGGACTCTTGAATAAAAACATCACATTTCCATCCCTTGTTATTTAATATAAAATTGAAAGATAAAAATAATATGATAATAATAAATGAAAGTCATACACACCAGTATCAGATGGATGAAAGCCACTTCGATGAAAAAGATTCAGTTGAACATAACGGGGTGGATTTTCAGTAAACCGATTTTCAGTGAGCTTTTAGAGGTGGATAGAAATCGTTTTGGAAGGAAATCAACTCAGGAGGTGCTAGGCTTCACCCCAAAGATTCATTTTCCACAAAAAAAACGAAAAGTGTAAAAAGTGGATATAAGCCCGTTTGAAAGTAAGCTCCTCATATCGACTCGACGTTTTTATTTTAGTTCGAATGGACCTTCAAGAAGAGCATTTGTCGACTCAAATACTTCGTGAAAACGAAAAAAGTTGACTTCATATCGACTCGAGGTGTTTATTTGAGTTCGAATGAACCTTCAAGAAGAGCAATTGTCGACTCAAATACTTCGTGAAAACGAAAAAAAGTTGACTTCATATCGACTCGAGGTGTGCATTTGAGTTCGAATGGACCTTCAAGAAGAGCAATTGTCGACTCAAATACTTCGTGAAAACGAAAAAATGTTGACTTCATATCGACTCGAGGTGTTTATTTGAGTTCGAATGGACCTTCATGGACCTTCCATACAGGTGAACGGCAAAGGTGAAATTGTATTAATACGTCATACAGGTGAACGGCAAACTTGGACACCTCCTTAAGAGTTTCATAGTTACTCCCGCCGTTTACCCGCACTTGCTTGTGAATGGGAAACGTAATTCCACCTAAACCCAATGAATATTGAGAGGATAGGGATTGATGGATATAACAAGGGCGAAATATTGCGCAGAAATGAAAGTGTAGAGATCGTACACACTACTTTCAACGTCAAAACGTGGACTTGTGTTAATTTTCTATTCTTTGCTACCCACCTTAATCTTATCACCGACTTTAGGAATTATTCTTATATACTTTCCATACAGGTGAACGGCGAAGGTGAAATTGTATTAATACGTCATACAGGTGAACGGCAAACTTGGACACCTCCTTAAGAGTTTCATACTCCTTACTTGCTTGTGAATGGGGAACGTAATTCCATCTAAACCCAATGAATATTGAGAGGATAGGGATTGATGGATATAACAAGGGCGAAATATTGGGCAGAAATGAAAGTGTAGAGATCGTACACACTATTTTCAACGTCAAAACGTGGACTTGTGTTAATTTTCTATTCTTTGTTACCCACCTTAATCTTATCACCGACTTTAGGAATTATTCTTATATACTTTCCATACAGGTGAACGGCAAAGGTGAAATTGTATTAATACGTCATACAGGTGAACGGCAAACTTGGACACCTCCTTAAGAGTTTCATAGTTACTCCCGCCGTTTACCCGCACTTGCTTGTGAATGGGAAACTCGAGGTGTTTATTTGAGTTCGAATGGACCTTCAAGAAGAACGAAAAAAAGTTGACTTCATATGAGGAGCTTACTTTCAAAAGGGCTTATATCCACTTCGAACTTTTTTTGGGAAAACGAAAAAAACAATTTATGATATGATGCAAGATTGCAAAGGTTCTCACGTTTCCATTATAGTTTCTACATAGCAGTGTAAAGAACACCATATATTTTCAATTATCTACTTTACATATTGAAGGTGATACCGCCATTTTTAATTTGGATATAAGCCCATTTGATGAAAAACCGTGGATATGAGCCATTTTGAAAAAAAAATGGGACTCTTGAATAAAAACATCACATTTCCATCCCTTGTTATTTAATATAAAATTGAAAGATAAAAATAATATGATAATAATAAATGAAAGTCATACACACCAGTATCAGATGGATGAAAGCCACTTCGATGAAAAAGATTCAGTTGAACATAACGGGGTGGATTTTCAGTAAACCGATTTTCAGTGAGCTTTTAGAGGTGGATAGAAATCGTTTTGGAAGGAAATCAACTCAGGAGGTGCTAGGCTTCACCCCAAAGATTCATTTTCCACAAAAAAAACGAAAAGTGTAAAAAGTGGATATAAGCCCGTTTGAAAGTAAGCTCCTCATATCGACTCGACGTTTTTATTTTAGTTCGAATGGACCTTCAAGAAGAGCATTTGTCGACTCAAATACTTCGTGAAAACGAAAAAAGTTGACTTCATATCGACTCGAGGTGTTTATTTGAGTTCGAATGAACCTTCAAGAAGAGCAATTGTCGACTCAAATACTTCGTGAAAACGAAAAAAAGTTGACTTCATATCGACTCGAGGTGTGCATTTGAGTTCGAATGGACCTTCAAGAAGAGCAATTGTCGACTCAAATACTTCGTGAAAACGAAAAAATGTTGACTTCATATCGACTCGAGGTGTTTATTTGAGTTCGAATGGACCTTCATGGACCTTCCATACAGGTGAACGGCAAAGGTGAAATTGTATTAATACGTCATACAGGTGAACGGCAAACTTGGACACCTCCTTAAGAGTTTCATAGTTACTCCCGCCGTTTACCCGCACTTGCTTGTGAATGGGAAACGTAATTCCACCTAAACCCAATGAATATTGAGAGGATAGGGATTGATGGATATAACAAGGGCGAAATATTGCGCATTACCCACCTTAATCTTATCACCGACTTTAGGAATTATTCTTATATACTTTCCATACAGGTGAACGGCAAAGGTGAAATTGTATTAATACGTCATACAGGTGAACGGCAAACTTGGACACCTCCTTAAGAGTTTCATAGTTACTCCCGCCGTTTACCCGCACTTGCTTGTGAATGGGAAACGTAATTCCACCTAAACCCAATGTTAATTTTCTTATATACTTAATATTCTTATATCCTTTCCATACAGGTGAACGGCAAACGGAATACACCTCCATTCAGGTGAACGGCAAAAATGAAGAATTGAAAAATAGAAAAATACTTTTATTAACTTTCTATACAGGTGAACGGCAAAGGTGAAATTGTATTAATTTGTCATATATGTCTGAATAATTATTATACACTTTCATACAGGAGAATGGCAAAAATGAAATTGAATACATACTTTTATTAACGTTGCGCGAGTGGACGAAAATAATCGTTTTTGTGAATGGGAAACGTAATTGCTTGTGAATGGGAAACGTAATTCCATCTAAACCCAATGAATATTGAGAGGATAGGGATTGATGGATATAACAAGGGCGAAATATTGGGCAGAAATGAAAGTGTAGAGATCGTACACACTATTTTCAACGTCAAAACGTGGACTTGTGTTAATTTTCTATTGTTTGTTACCCACTTTAATCTTATCACCGACTTTAGGAATTATTCTTATATACTTTCCATACAGGTGAACGGCAAAGGTGAAATTGTATTAATACGTCATACAGGTGAACGGCAAACTTGGACACCTCCTTAAGAGTTTCATAGTTACTCCCGCCGTTTACCCGCACTTGCTTGTGAATGGGAAACTCGAGGTGTTTATTTGAGTTCGAATGGACCTTCAAGAAGAACGAAAAAAAGTTGACTTCATATGAGGAGCTTACTTTCAAAAGGGCTTATATCCACTTCGAACTTTTTTTGGGAAAACGAAAAAAACAATTTATGATATGATGCAAGATTGCAAAGGTTCTCACGTTTCCATTATAGTTTCTACATAGCAGTGTAAAGAACACCATATATTTTCAATTATCTACTTTACATATTGAAGGTGATACCGCCATTTTTAATTTGGATATAAGCCCATTTGATGAAAAACCGTGGATATGAGCCATTTTGAAAAAAAAATGGGACTCTTGAATAAAAACATCACATTTCCATCCCTTGTTATTTAATATAAAATTGAAAGATAAAAATAATATGATAATAATAAATGAAAGTCATACACACCAGTATCAGATGGATGAAAGCCACTTCGATGAAAAAGATTCAGTTGAACATAACGGGGTGGATTTTCAGTAAACCGATTTTCAGTGAGCTTTTAGAGGTGGATAGAAATCGTTTTGGAAGGAAATCAACTCAGGAGGTGCTAGGCTTCACCCCAAAGATTCATTTTCCACAAAAAAAACGAAAAGTGTAAAAAGTGGATATAAGCCCGTTTGAAAGTAAGCTCCTCATATCGACTCGACGTTTTTATTTTAGTTCGAATGGACCTTCAAGAAGAGCATTTGTCGACTCAAATACTTCGTGAAAACGAAAAAAGTTGACTTCATATCGACTCGAGGTGTTTATTTGAGTTCGAATGAACCTTCAAGAAGAGCAATTGTCGACTCAAATACTTCGTGAAAACGAAAAAAAGTTGACTTCATATCGACTCGAGGTGTGCATTTGAGTTCGAATGGACCTTCAAGAAGAGCAATTGTCGACTCAAATACTTCGTGAAAACGAAAAAATGTTGACTTCATATCGACTCGAGGTGTTTATTTGAGTTCGAATGGACCTTCATGGACCTTCCATACAGGTGAACGGCAAAGGTGAAATTGTATTAATACGTCATACAGGTGAACGGCAAACTTGGACACCTCCTTAAGAGTTTCATAGTTACTCCCGCCGTTTACCCGCACTTGCTTGTGAATGGGAAACGTAATTCCACCTAAACCCAATGAATATTGAGAGGATAGGGATTGATGGATATAACAAGGGCGAAATATTGCGCAGAAATGAAAGTGTAGAGATCGTACACACTACTTTCAACGTCAAAACGTGGACTTGTGTTAATTTTCTATTCTTTGCTACCCACCTTAATCTTATCACCGACTTTAGGAATTATTCTTATATACTTTCCATACAGGTGAACGGCGAAGGTGAAATTGTATTAATACGTCATACAGGTGAACGGCAAACTTGGACACCTCCTTAAGAGTTTCATACTCCTTACTTGCTTGTGAATGGGGAACGTAATTCCATCTAAACCCAATGAATATTGAGAGGATAGGGATTGATGGATATAACAAGGGCGAAATATTGGGCAGAAATGAAAGTGTAGAGATCGTACACACTATTTTCAACGTCAAAACGTGGACTTGTGTTAATTTTCTATTCTTTGTTACCCACCTTAATCTTATCACCGACTTTAGGAATTATTCTTATATACTTTCCATACAGGTGAACGGCAAAGGTGAAATTGTATTAATACGTCATACAGGTGAACGGCAAACTTGGACACCTCCTTAAGAGTTTCATAGTTACTCCCGCCGTTTACCCGCACTTGCTTGTGAATGGGAAACTCGAGGTGTTTATTTGAGTTCGAATGGACCTTCAAGAAGAACGAAAAAAAGTTGACTTCATATGAGGAGCTTACTTTCAAAAGGGCTTATATCCACTTCGAACTTTTTTTGGGAAAACGAAAAAAACAATTTATGATATGATGCAAGATTGCAAAGGTTCTCACGTTTCCATTATAGTTTCTACATAGCAGTGTAAAGAACACCATATATTTTCAATTATCTACTTTACATATTGAAGGTGATACCGCCATTTTTAATTTGGATATAAGCCCATTTGATGAAAAACCGTGGATATGAGCCATTTTGAAAAAAAAATGGGACTCTTGAATAAAAACATCACATTTCCATCCCTTGTTATTTAATATAAAATTGAAAGATAAAAATAATATGATAATAATAAATGAAAGTCATACACACCAGTATCAGATGGATGAAAGCCACTTCGATGAAAAAGATTCAGTTGAACATAACGGGGTGGATTTTCAGTAAACCGATTTTCAGTGAGCTTTTAGAGGTGGATAGAAATCGTTTTGGAAGGAAATCAACTCAGGAGGTGCTAGGCTTCACCCCAAAGATTCATTTTCCACAAAAAAAACGAAAAGTGTAAAAAGTGGATATAAGCCCGTTTGAAAGTAAGCTCCTCATATCGACTCGACGTTTTTATTTTAGTTCGAATGGACCTTCAAGAAGAGCATTTGTCGACTCAAATACTTCGTGAAAACGAAAAAAGTTGACTTCATATCGACTCGAGGTGTTTATTTGAGTTCGAATGAACCTTCAAGAAGAGCAATTGTCGACTCAAATACTTCGTGAAAACGAAAAAAAGTTGACTTCATATCGACTCGAGGTGTGCATTTGAGTTCGAATGGACCTTCAAGAAGAGCAATTGTCGACTCAAATACTTCGTGAAAACGAAAAAATGTTGACTTCATATCGACTCGAGGTGTTTATTTGAGTTCGAATGGACCTTCATGGACCTTCCATACAGGTGAACGGCAAAGGTGAAATTGTATTAATACGTCATACAGGTGAACGGCAAACTTGGACACCTCCTTAAGAGTTTCATAGTTACTCCCGCCGTTTACCCGCACTTGCTTGTGAATGGGAAACGTAATTCCACCTAAACCCAATGAATATTGAGAGGATAGGGATTGATGGATATAACAAGGGCGAAATATTGCGCAGAAATGAAAGTGTAGAGATCGTACACACTACTTTCAACGTCAAAACGTGGACTTGTGTTAATTTTCTATTCTTTGCTACCCACCTTAATCTTATCACCGACTTTAGGAATTATTCTTATATACTTTCCATACAGGTGAACGGCGAAGGTGAAATTGTATTAATACGTCATACAGGTGAACGGCAAACTTGGACACCTCCTTAAGAGTTTCATACTCCTTACTTGCTTGTGAATGGGGAACGTAATTCCATCTAAACCCAATGAATATTGAGAGGATAGGGATTGATGGATATAACAAGGGCGAAATATTGGGCAGAAATGAAAGTGTAGAGATCGTACACACTATTTTCAACGTCAAAACGTGGACTTGTGTTAATTTTCTATTCTTTGTTACCCACCTTAATCTTATCACCGACTTTAGGAATTATTCTTATATACTTTCCATACAGGTGAACGGCAAAGGTGAAATTGTATTAATACGTCATACAGGTGAACGGCAAACTTGGACACCTCCTTAAGAGTTTCATACTCCTTACTTGCTTGTGAATGGGGAACGTAATTCCATCTAAACCCAATGAATATTGAGAGGATAGGGATTGATGGATATAACAAGGGCGAAATATTGGGCAGAAATGAAAGTGTAGAGATCGTACACACTATTTTCAACGTCAAAACGTGGACTTGTGTTAATTTTCTATTCTTTGTTACCCACCTTAATCTTATCACCGACTTTAGGAATTATTCTTATATACTTTCCATACAGGTGAACGGCAAAGGTGAAATTGTATTAATACGTCATACAGGTGAACGGCAAACTTGGACACCTCCTTAAGAGTTTCATAGTTACTCCCGCCGTTTACCCGCACTTGCTTGTGAATGGGAAACTCGAGGTGTTTATTTGAGTTCGAATGGACCTTCAAGAAGAACGAAAAAAAGTTGACTTCATATGAGGAGCTTACTTTCAAAAGGGCTTATATCCACTTCGAACTTTTTTTGGGAAAACGAAAAAAACAATTTATGATATGATGCAAGATTGCAAAGGTTCTCACGTTTCCATTATAGTTTCTACATAGCAGTGTAAAGAACACCATATATTTTCAATTATCTACTTTACATATTGAAGGTGATACCGCCATTTTTAATTTGGATATAAGCCCATTTGATGAAAAACCGTGGATATGAGCCATTTTGAAAAAAAAATGGGACTCTTGAATAAAAACATCACATTTCCATCCCTTGTTATTTAATATAAAATTGAAAGATAAAAATAATATGATAATAATAAATGAAAGTCATACACACCAGTATCAGATGGATGAAAGCCACTTCGATGAAAAAGATTCAGTTGAACATAACGGGGTGGATTTTCAGTAAACCGATTTTCAGTGAGCTTTTAGAGGTGGATAGAAATCGTTTTGGAAGGAAATCAACTCAGGAGGTGCTAGGCTTCACCCCAAAGATTCATTTTCCACAAAAAAAACGAAAAGTGTAAAAAGTGGATATAAGCCCGTTTGAAAGTAAGCTCCTCATATCGACTCGACGTTTTTATTTTAGTTCGAATGGACCTTCAAGAAGAGCATTTGTCGACTCAAATACTTCGTGAAAACGAAAAAAGTTGACTTCATATCGACTCGAGGTGTTTATTTGAGTTCGAATGAACCTTCAAGAAGAGCAATTGTCGACTCAAATACTTCGTGAAAACGAAAAAAAGTTGACTTCATATCGACTCGAGGTGTGCATTTGAGTTCGAATGGACCTTCAAGAAGAGCAATTGTCGACTCAAATACTTCGTGAAAACGAAAAAATGTTGACTTCATATCGACTCGAGGTGTTTATTTGAGTTCGAATGGACCTTCATGGACCTTCCATACAGGTGAACGGCAAAGGTGAAATTGTATTAATACGTCATACAGGTGAACGGCAAACTTGGACACCTCCTTAAGAGTTTCATAGTTACTCCCGCCGTTTACCCGCACTTGCTTGTGAATGGGAAACGTAATTCCACCTAAACCCAATGAATATTGAGAGGATAGGGATTGATGGATATAACAAGGGCGAAATATTGCGCAGAAATGAAAGTGTAGAGATCGTACACACTACTTTCAACGTCAAAACGTGGACTTGTGTTAATTTTCTATTCTTTGCTACCCACCTTAATCTTATCACCGACTTTAGGAATTATTCTTATATACTTTCCATACAGGTGAACGGCGAAGGTGAAATTGTATTAATACGTCATACAGGTGAACGGCAAACTTGGACACCTCCTTAAGAGTTTCATACTCCTTACTTGCTTGTGAATGGGGAACGTAATTCCATCTAAACCCAATGAATATTGAGAGGATAGGGATTGATGGATATAACAAGGGCGAAATATTGGGCAGAAATGAAAGTGTAGAGATCGTACACACTATTTTCAACGTCAAAACGTGGACTTGTGTTAATTTTCTATTCTTTGTTACCCACCTTAATCTTATCACCGACTTTAGGAATTATTCTTATATACTTTCCATACAGGTGAACGGCAAAGGTGAAATTGTATTAATACGTCATACAGGTGAACGGCAAACTTGGACACCTCCTTAAGAGTTTCATAGTTACTCCCGCCGTTTACCCGCACTTGCTTGTGAATGGGAAACTCGAGGTGTTTATTTGAGTTCGAATGGACCTTCAAGAAGAACGAAAAAAAGTTGACTTCATATGAGGAGCTTACTTTCAAAAGGGCTTATATCCACTTCGAACTTTTTTTGGGAAAACGAAAAAAACAATTTATGATATGATGCAAGATTGCAAAGGTTCTCACGTTTCCATTATAGTTTCTACATAGCAGTGTAAAGAACACCATATATTTTCAATTATCTACTTTACATATTGAAGGTGATACCGCCATTTTTAATTTGGATATAAGCCCATTTGATGAAAAACCGTGGATATGAGCCATTTTGAAAAAAAAATGGGACTCTTGAATAAAAACATCACATTTCCATCCCTTGTTATTTAATATAAAATTGAAAGATAAAAATAATATGATAATAATAAATGAAAGTCATACACACCAGTATCAGATGGATGAAAGCCACTTCGATGAAAAAGATTCAGTTGAACATAACGGGGTGGATTTTCAGTAAACCGATTTTCAGTGAGCTTTTAGAGGTGGATAGAAATCGTTTTGGAAGGAAATCAACTCAGGAGGTGCTAGGCTTCACCCCAAAGATTCATTTTCCACAAAAAAAACGAAAAGTGTAAAAAGTGGATATAAGCCCGTTTGAAAGTAAGCTCCTCATATCGACTCGACGTTTTTATTTTAGTTCGAATGGACCTTCAAGAAGAGCATTTGTCGACTCAAATACTTCGTGAAAACGAAAAAAGTTGACTTCATATCGACTCGAGGTGTTTATTTGAGTTCGAATGAACCTTCAAGAAGAGCAATTGTCGACTCAAATACTTCGTGAAAACGAAAAAAAGTTGACTTCATATCGACTCGAGGTGTGCATTTGAGTTCGAATGGACCTTCAAGAAGAGCAATTGTCGACTCAAATACTTCGTGAAAACGAAAAAATGTTGACTTCATATCGACTCGAGGTGTTTATTTGAGTTCGAATGGACCTTCATGGACCTTCCATACAGGTGAACGGCAAAGGTGAAATTGTATTAATACGTCATACAGGTGAACGGCAAACTTGGACACCTCCTTAAGAGTTTCATAGTTACTCCCGCCGTTTACCCGCACTTGCTTGTGAATGGGAAACGTAATTCCACCTAAACCCAATGAATATTGAGAGGATAGGGATTGATGGATATAACAAGGGCGAAATATTGCGCAGAAATGAAAGTGTAGAGATCGTACACACTACTTTCAACGTCAAAACGTGGACTTGTGTTAATTTTCTATTCTTTGCTACCCACCTTAATCTTATCACCGACTTTAGGAATTATTCTTATATACTTTCCATACAGGTGAACGGCGAAGGTGAAATTGTATTAATACGTCATACAGGTGAACGGCAAACTTGGACACCTCCTTAAGAGTTTCATACTCCTTACTTGCTTGTGAATGGGGAACGTAATTCCATCTAAACCCAATGAATATTGAGAGGATAGGGATTGATGGATATAACAAGGGCGAAATATTGGGCAGAAATGAAAGTGTAGAGATCGTACACACTATTTTCAACGTCAAAACGTGGACTTGTGTTAATTTTCTATTCTTTGTTACCCACCTTAATCTTATCACCGACTTTAGGAATTATTCTTATATACTTTCCATACAGGTGAACGGCAAAGGTGAAATTGTATTAATACGTCATACAGGTGAACGGCAAACTTGGACACCTCCTTAAGAGTTTCATAGTTACTCCCGCCGTTTACCCGCACTTGCTTGTGAATGGGAAACTCGAGGTGTTTATTTGAGTTCGAATGGACCTTCAAGAAGAACGAAAAAAAGTTGACTTCATATGAGGAGCTTACTTTCAAAAGGGCTTATATCCACTTCGAACTTTTTTTGGGAAAACGAAAAAAACAATTTATGATATGATGCAAGATTGCAAAGGTTCTCACGTTTCCATTATAGTTTCTACATAGCAGTGTAAAGAACACCATATATTTTCAATTATCTACTTTACATATTGAAGGTGATACCGCCATTTTTAATTTGGATATAAGCCCATTTGATGAAAAACCGTGGATATGAGCCATTTTGAAAAAAAAATGGGACTCTTGAATAAAAACATCACATTTCCATCCCTTGTTATTTAATATAAAATTGAAAGATAAAAATAATATGATAATAATAAATGAAAGTCATACACACCAGTATCAGATGGATGAAAGCCACTTCGATGAAAAAGATTCAGTTGAACATAACGGGGTGGATTTTCAGTAAACCGATTTTCAGTGAGCTTTTAGAGGTGGATAGAAATCGTTTTGGAAGGAAATCAACTCAGGAGGTGCTAGGCTTCACCCCAAAGATTCATTTTCCACAAAAAAAACGAAAAGTGTAAAAAGTGGATATAAGCCCGTTTGAAAGTAAGCTCCTCATATCGACTCGACGTTTTTATTTTAGTTCGAATGGACCTTCAAGAAGAGCATTTGTCGACTCAAATACTTCGTGAAAACGAAAAAAGTTGACTTCATATCGACTCGAGGTGTTTATTTGAGTTCGAATGAACCTTCAAGAAGAGCAATTGTCGACTCAAATACTTCGTGAAAACGAAAAAAAGTTGACTTCATATCGACTCGAGGTGTGCATTTGAGTTCGAATGGACCTTCAAGAAGAGCAATTGTCGACTCAAATACTTCGTGAAAACGAAAAAATGTTGACTTCATATCGACTCGAGGTGTTTATTTGAGTTCGAATGGACCTTCATGGACCTTCCATACAGGTGAACGGCAAAGGTGAAATTGTATTAATACGTCATACAGGTGAACGGCAAACTTGGACACCTCCTTAAGAGTTTCATAGTTACTCCCGCCGTTTACCCGCACTTGCTTGTGAATGGGAAACGTAATTCCACCTAAACCCAATGAATATTGAGAGGATAGGGATTGATGGATATAACAAGGGCGAAATATTGCGCATTACCCACCTTAATCTTATCACCGACTTTAGGAATTATTCTTATATACTTTCCATACAGGTGAACGGCAAAGGTGAAATTGTATTAATACGTCATACAGGTGAACGGCAAACTTGGACACCTCCTTAAGAGTTTCATAGTTACTCCCGCCGTTTACCCGCACTTGCTTGTGAATGGGAAACGTAATTCCACCTAAACCCAATGAATATTGAGAGGATAGGGATTGATGGATATAACAAGGGCGAAATATTGGGCAGAAATGAAAGTGTAGAGATCGTACACACTATTTTCAACGTCAAAACGTGGACACCTTAATCTTATCACCGACTTTAGGAATTATTCTTATATACTTTCCATACAGGTGAACGGCAAAGGTGAAATTGTATTAATTCGTCATACAGGTGAACGGCAAACTTGGACACCTCCTTAAGAGTTTCATACTCCTTACTTGCTTGTGAATGGGGAACGTAATTCCATCTAAACCCAATGAATATTGAGAGGATAGGGATTGATGGATATAACAAGGGCGAAATATTGGGCAGAAATGAAAGTGTAGAGGATCGTACACACTATTTTCAACGTCAAAACGTGGACTTGTGTTAATTTTCTATTCTTTGTTACCCACCTTAATCTTATAACCGACTTTAGGAATTATTCTTATATACTTTCCATACAGGTGAACGGCAAAGGTGAAATTGTATTAATTCGTCATACAGGTGAACGGCAAACTTGGACACTTCCTTAAGAGTTTCATAGTTACTCCCGCCGTTTACCCGCACTTGCTTGTGAATGGGAAACGTAATTCCACCTAAACCCAATGAATATTGAGAGGATAGGGATTGATGGATATAACAAGGGCGAAATATTGCGCAGAAATGAAAGTGTAGAGATCGTACACACTACTTTCAACGTCAAAACGTGGACTTGTGTTAATTTTCTATTCTTTGCTACCCACCTTAATCTTATCACCGACTTTAGGAATTATTCTTATATACTTTCCATACAGGTGAACGGCAAAGGTGAAATTGTATTAATACGTCATACAGGTGAACGGCAAACTTGGACACCTCCTTAAGAGTTTCATAGTTACTCCCGCCGTTTACCCGCACTTGCTTGTGAATGGGAAACGTAATTCCACCTAAACCCAATGAATATTGAGAGGATAGGGATTGATGGATATAACAAGGGCGAAATATTAGGCAGAAATGAAAGTGTAGAGATCGTACACACTATTTTCAACGTCAAAACGTGGACTTGTGTTAATTTTCTATTCTTTGTTACCCACCTTAATCTTATCACCGACTTTAGGAATTATTCTTATATACTTTCCATACAGGTGAACGGCAAAGGTGAAATTGTATTAATACGTCATACAGGTGAACGGCAAACTTGGACACCTCCTTAAGAGTTTCATACTCCTTACTTGCTTGTGAATGGGGAACGTAATTCCATCTAAACCCAATGAATATTGAGAGGATAGGGATTGATGGATATAACAAGGGCGAAATATTGGGCAGAAATGAAAGTGTAGAGGATCGTACACACTATTTTCAACGTCAAAACGTGGACTTGTGTTAATTTTCTATTCTTTGTTACCCACCTTAATCTTATCACCGACTTTAGGAATTATTCTTATATACTTTCCATACAGGTGAACGGCAAAGGTGAAATTGTATTAATACGTCATACAGGTGAACGGCAAACTTGGACACCTCCTTAAGAGTTTCATACTCCTTACTTGCTTGTGAATGGGGAACGTAATTCCATCTAAACCCAATGAATATTGATGGATATAACAAGGGCGAAATATTGGGCAGAAATGAAAGTGTAGAGATCGTACACACTATTTTCAACGTCAAAACGTGGACTTGTGTTAATTTTCTATTCTTTGTTACCCACCTTAATCTTATCACCGACTTTAGGAATTATTCTTATATACTTTCCATACAGGTGAACGGCAAAGGTGAAATTGTATTAATACGTCATACAGGTGAACGGCAAACTTGGACACCTACTTAAGAGTTTCATAGTTACTCCCGCCGTTTACCCGCACTTGCTTGTGAATGGGGAACGTAATTCCATCTAAACCCAATGAATATTGAGAGGATAGGGATTGATGGATATAACAAGGGCGAAATATTGGGCAGAAATGAAAGTGTAGAGGATCGTACACACTATTTTCAACGTCAAAACGTGGACTTGTGTTAATTTTCTATTCTTTGTTACCCACCTTAATCTTATCACCGACTTTAGGAATTATTCTTATATACTTTCCATACAGGTGAACGGCAAAGGTGAAATTGTATTAATACGTCATACAGGTGAACGGCAAACTTGGACACCTCCTTAAGAGTTTCATACTCCTTACTTGCTTGTGAATGGGGAACGTAATTCCATCTAAACCCAATGAATATTGAGAGGATAGGGATTGATGGATATAACAAGGGCGAAATATTGCGCAGAAATGAAAGTGTAGAGATCGTACACACTACTTTCAACGTCAAAACGTGGACTTGTGTTAATTTTCTATTCTTTGCTACCCACCTTAATCTTATCACCGACTTTAGGAATTATTCTTATATACTTTCCATACAGGTGAACGGCAAAGGTGAAATTGTATTAATACGTCATACAGGTGAACGGCAAACTTGGACACCTCCTTAAGAGTTTCATACTCCTTACTTGCTTGTGAATGGGGAACGTAATTCCATCTAAACCCAATGAATATTGAGAGGATAGGGATTGATGGATATAACAAGGGCGAAATATTGGGCAGAAATGAAAGTGTAGAGATCGTACACACTATTTTCAACGTCAAAACGTGGACTTGTGTTAATTTTCTATTCTTTGTTACCCACCTTAATCTTATCACCGACTTTAGGAATTATTCTTATATACTTTCCATACAGGTGAACGGCAAAGGTGAAATTGTATTAATACGTCATACAGGTGAACGGCAAACTTGGACACCTCCTTAAGAGTTTCATAGTTACTCCCGCCGTTTACCCGCACTTGCTTGTGAATGGGAAACGTAATTCCACCTAAACCCAATGAATATTGAGAGGATAGGGATTGATGGATATAACAAGGGCGAAATATTGCGCAGAAATGAAAGTGTAGAGATCGTACACACTACTTTCAACGTCAAAACGTGGACTTGTGTTAATTTTCTATTCTTTGCTACCCACCTTAATCTTATCACCGACTTTAGGAATTATTCTTATATACTTTCCATACAGGTGAACGGCAAAGGTGAAATTGTATTAATACGTCATACAGGTGAACGGCAAACTTGGACACCTCCTTAAGAGTTTCATAGTTACTCCCGCCGTTTACCCGCACTTGCTTGTGAATGGGAAACTCGAGGTGTTTATTTGAGTTCGAATGGACCTTCAAGAAGAACGAAAAAAAGTTGACTTCATATGAGGAGCTTACTTTCAAAAGGGCTTATATCCACTTCGAACTTTTTTTGGGAAAACGAAAAAAACAATTTATGATATGATGCAAGATTGCAAAGGTTCTCACGTTTCCATTATAGTTTCTACATAGCAGTGTAAAGAACACCATATATTTTCAATTATCTACTTTACATATTGAAGGTGATACCGCCATTTTTAATTTGGATATAAGCCCATTTGATGAAAAACCGTGGATATGAGCCATTTTGAAAAAAAAATGGGACTCTTGAATAAAAACATCACATTTCCATCCCTTGTTATTTAATATAAAATTGAAAGATAAAAATAATATGATAATAATAAATGAAAGTCATACACACCAGTATCAGATGGATGAAAGCCACTTCGATGAAAAAGATTCAGTTGAACATAACGGGGTGGATTTTCAGTAAACCGATTTTCAGTGAGCTTTTAGAGGTGGATAGAAATCGTTTTGGAAGGAAATCAACTCAGGAGGTGCTAGGCTTCACCCCAAAGATTCATTTTCCACAAAAAAAACGAAAAGTGTAAAAAGTGGATATAAGCCCGTTTGAAAGTAAGCTCCTCATATCGACTCGACGTTTTTATTTTAGTTCGAATGGACCTTCAAGAAGAGCATTTGTCGACTCAAATACTTCGTGAAAACGAAAAAAGTTGACTTCATATCGACTCGAGGTGTTTATTTGAGTTCGAATGAACCTTCAAGAAGAGCAATTGTCGACTCAAATACTTCGTGAAAACGAAAAAAAGTTGACTTCATATCGACTCGAGGTGTGCATTTGAGTTCGAATGGACCTTCAAGAAGAGCAATTGTCGACTCAAATACTTCGTGAAAACGAAAAAATGTTGACTTCATATCGACTCGAGGTGTTTATTTGAGTTCGAATGGACCTTCATGGACCTTCCATACAGGTGAACGGCAAAGGTGAAATTGTATTAATACGTCATACAGGTGAACGGCAAACTTGGACACCTCCTTAAGAGTTTCATAGTTACTCCCGCCGTTTACCCGCACTTGCTTGTGAATGGGAAACGTAATTCCACCTAAACCCAATGAATATTGAGAGGATAGGGATTGATGGATATAACAAGGGCGAAATATTGCGCAGAAATGAAAGTGTAGAGATCGTACACACTACTTTCAACGTCAAAACGTGGACTTGTGTTAATTTTCTATTCTTTGCTACCCACCTTAATCTTATCACCGACTTTAGGAATTATTCTTATATACTTTCCATACAGGTGAACGGCAAAGGTGAAATTGTATTAATACGTCATACAGGTGAACGGCAAACTTGGACACCTCCATAAGAGTTTCATACTCCTTACTTGCTTGTGAATGGGGAACGTAATTCCATCTAAACCCAATGAATATTGAGAGGATAGGGATTGATGGATATAACAAGGGCGAAATATTGGGCAGAAATGAAAGTGTAGAGATCGTACACACTATTTTCAACGTCAAAACGTGGACTTGTGTTAATTTTCTATTCTTTGTTACCCACCTTAATCTTATCACCGACTTTAGGAATTATTCTTATATACTTTCCATACAGGTGAACGGCAAAGGTGAAATTGTATTAATACGTCATACAGGTGAACGGCAAACTTGGACACCTCCTTAAGAGTTTCATAGTTACTCCCGCCGTTTACCCGCACTTGCTTGTGAATGGGAAACTCGAGGTGTTTATTTGAGTTCGAATGGACCTTCAAGAAGAACGAAAAAAAGTTGACTTCATATGAGGAGCTTACTTTCAAAAGGGCTTATATCCACTTCGAACTTTTTTTGGGAAAACGAAAAAAACAATTTATGATATGATGCAAGATTGCAAAGGTTCTCACGTTTCCATTATAGTTTCTACATAGCAGTGTAAAGAACACCATATATTTTCAATTATCTACTTTACATATTGAAGGTGATACCGCCATTTTTAATTTGGATATAAGCCCATTTGATGAAAAACCGTGGATATGAGCCATTTTGAAAAAAAAATGGGACTCTTGAATAAAAACATCACATTTCCATCCCTTGTTATTTAATATAAAATTGAAAGATAAAAATAATATGATAATAATAAATGAAAGTCATACACACCAGTATCAGATGGATGAAAGCCACTTCGATGAAAAAGATTCAGTTGAACATAACGGGGTGGATTTTCAGTAAACCGATTTTCAGTGAGCTTTTAGAGGTGGATAGAAATCGTTTTGGAAGGAAATCAACTCAGGAGGTGCTAGGCTTCACCCCAAAGATTCATTTTCCACAAAAAAAACGAAAAGTGTAAAAAGTGGATATAAGCCCGTTTGAAAGTAAGCTCCTCATATCGACTCGACGTTTTTATTTTAGTTCGAATGGACCTTCAAGAAGAGCATTTGTCGACTCAAATACTTCGTGAAAACGAAAAAAGTTGACTTCATATCGACTCGAGGTGTTTATTTGAGTTCGAATGAACCTTCAAGAAGAGCAATTGTCGACTCAAATACTTCGTGAAAACGAAAAAAAGTTGACTTCATATCGACTCGAGGTGTGCATTTGAGTTCGAATGGACCTTCAAGAAGAGCAATTGTCGACTCAAATACTTCGTGAAAACGAAAAAATGTTGACTTCATATCGACTCGAGGTGTTTATTTGAGTTCGAATGGACCTTCATGGACCTTCCATACAGGTGAACGGCAAAGGTGAAATTGTATTAATACGTCATACAGGTGAACGGCAAACTTGGACACCTCCTTAAGAGTTTCATAGTTACTCCCGCCGTTTACCCGCACTTGCTTGTGAATGGGAAACGTAATTCCACCTAAACCCAATGAATATTGAGAGGATAGGGATTGATGGATATAACAAGGGCGAAATATTGCGCATTACCCACCTTAATCTTATCACCGACTTTAGGAATTATTCTTATATACTTTCCATACAGGTGAACGGCAAAGGTGAAATTGTATTAATACGTCATACAGGTGAACGGCAAACTTGGACACCTCCTTAAGAGTTTCATAGTTACTCCCGCCGTTTACCCGCACTTGCTTGTGAATGGGAAACGTAATTCCACCTAAACCCAATGTTAATTTTCTTATATACTTAATATTCTTATATCCTTTCCATACAGGTGAACGGCAAACGGAATACACCTCCATTCAGGTGAACGGCAAAAATGAAGAATTGAAAAATAGAAAAATACTTTTATTAACTTTCTATACAGGTGAACGGCAAAGGTGAAATTGTATTAATTTGTCATATATGTCTGAATAATTATTATACACTTTCATACAGGAGAATGGCAAAAATGAAATTGAATACATACTTTTATTAACGTTGCGCGAGTGGACGAAAATAATCGTTTTTGTGAATGGGAAACGTAATTGCTTGTGAATGGGAAACGTAATTCCATCTAAACCCAATGAATATTGAGAGGATAGGGATTGATGGATATAACAAGGGCGAAATATTGGGCAGAAATGAAAGTGTAGAGATCGTACACACTATTTTCAACGTCAAAACGTGGACTTGTGTTAATTTTCTATTGTTTGTTACCCACTTTAATCTTATCACCGACTTTAGGAATTATTCTTATATACTTTCCATACAGGTGAACGGCAAAGGTGAAATTGTATTAATACGTCATACAGGTGAACGGCAAACTTGGACACCTCCTTAAGAGTTTCATAGTTACTCCCGCCGTTTACCCGCACTTGCTTGTGAATGGGAAACTCGAGGTGTTTATTTGAGTTCGAATGGACCTTCAAGAAGAACGAAAAAAAGTTGACTTCATATGAGGAGCTTACTTTCAAAAGGGCTTATATCCACTTCGAACTTTTTTTGGGAAAACGAAAAAAACAATTTATGATATGATGCAAGATTGCAAAGGTTCTCACGTTTCCATTATAGTTTCTACATAGCAGTGTAAAGAACACCATATATTTTCAATTATCTACTTTACATATTGAAGGTGATACCGCCATTTTTAATTTGGATATAAGCCCATTTGATGAAAAACCGTGGATATGAGCCATTTTGAAAAAAAAATGGGACTCTTGAATAAAAACATCACATTTCCATCCCTTGTTATTTAATATAAAATTGAAAGATAAAAATAATATGATAATAATAAATGAAAGTCATACACACCAGTATCAGATGGATGAAAGCCACTTCGATGAAAAAGATTCAGTTGAACATAACGGGGTGGATTTTCAGTAAACCGATTTTCAGTGAGCTTTTAGAGGTGGATAGAAATCGTTTTGGAAGGAAATCAACTCAGGAGGTGCTAGGCTTCACCCCAAAGATTCATTTTCCACAAAAAAAACGAAAAGTGTAAAAAGTGGATATAAGCCCGTTTGAAAGTAAGCTCCTCATATCGACTCGACGTTTTTATTTTAGTTCGAATGGACCTTCAAGAAGAGCATTTGTCGACTCAAATACTTCGTGAAAACGAAAAAAGTTGACTTCATATCGACTCGAGGTGTTTATTTGAGTTCGAATGAACCTTCAAGAAGAGCAATTGTCGACTCAAATACTTCGTGAAAACGAAAAAAAGTTGACTTCATATCGACTCGAGGTGTGCATTTGAGTTCGAATGGACCTTCAAGAAGAGCAATTGTCGACTCAAATACTTCGTGAAAACGAAAAAATGTTGACTTCATATCGACTCGAGGTGTTTATTTGAGTTCGAATGGACCTTCATGGACCTTCCATACAGGTGAACGGCAAAGGTGAAATTGTATTAATACGTCATACAGGTGAACGGCAAACTTGGACACCTCCTTAAGAGTTTCATAGTTACTCCCGCCGTTTACCCGCACTTGCTTGTGAATGGGAAACGTAATTCCACCTAAACCCAATGAATATTGAGAGGATAGGGATTGATGGATATAACAAGGGCGAAATATTGCGCAGAAATGAAAGTGTAGAGATCGTACACACTACTTTCAACGTCAAAACGTGGACTTGTGTTAATTTTCTATTCTTTGCTACCCACCTTAATCTTATCACCGACTTTAGGAATTATTCTTATATACTTTCCATACAGGTGAACGGCGAAGGTGAAATTGTATTAATACGTCATACAGGTGAACGGCAAACTTGGACACCTCCTTAAGAGTTTCATACTCCTTACTTGCTTGTGAATGGGGAACGTAATTCCATCTAAACCCAATGAATATTGAGAGGATAGGGATTGATGGATATAACAAGGGCGAAATATTGGGCAGAAATGAAAGTGTAGAGATCGTACACACTATTTTCAACGTCAAAACGTGGACTTGTGTTAATTTTCTATTCTTTGTTACCCACCTTAATCTTATCACCGACTTTAGGAATTATTCTTATATACTTTCCATACAGGTGAACGGCAAAGGTGAAATTGTATTAATACGTCATACAGGTGAACGGCAAACTTGGACACCTCCTTAAGAGTTTCATAGTTACTCCCGCCGTTTACCCGCACTTGCTTGTGAATGGGAAACTCGAGGTGTTTATTTGAGTTCGAATGGACCTTCAAGAAGAACGAAAAAAAGTTGACTTCATATGAGGAGCTTACTTTCAAAAGGGCTTATATCCACTTCGAACTTTTTTTGGGAAAACGAAAAAAACAATTTATGATATGATGCAAGATTGCAAAGGTTCTCACGTTTCCATTATAGTTTCTACATAGCAGTGTAAAGAACACCATATATTTTCAATTATCTACTTTACATATTGAAGGTGATACCGCCATTTTTAATTTGGATATAAGCCCATTTGATGAAAAACCGTGGATATGAGCCATTTTGAAAAAAAAATGGGACTCTTGAATAAAAACATCACATTTCCATCCCTTGTTATTTAATATAAAATTGAAAGATAAAAATAATATGATAATAATAAATGAAAGTCATACACACCAGTATCAGATGGATGAAAGCCACTTCGATGAAAAAGATTCAGTTGAACATAACGGGGTGGATTTTCAGTAAACCGATTTTCAGTGAGCTTTTAGAGGTGGATAGAAATCGTTTTGGAAGGAAATCAACTCAGGAGGTGCTAGGCTTCACCCCAAAGATTCATTTTCCACAAAAAAAACGAAAAGTGTAAAAAGTGGATATAAGCCCGTTTGAAAGTAAGCTCCTCATATCGACTCGACGTTTTTATTTTAGTTCGAATGGACCTTCAAGAAGAGCATTTGTCGACTCAAATACTTCGTGAAAACGAAAAAAGTTGACTTCATATCGACTCGAGGTGTTTATTTGAGTTCGAATGAACCTTCAAGAAGAGCAATTGTCGACTCAAATACTTCGTGAAAACGAAAAAAAGTTGACTTCATATCGACTCGAGGTGTGCATTTGAGTTCGAATGGACCTTCAAGAAGAGCAATTGTCGACTCAAATACTTCGTGAAAACGAAAAAATGTTGACTTCATATCGACTCGAGGTGTTTATTTGAGTTCGAATGGACCTTCATGGACCTTCCATACAGGTGAACGGCAAAGGTGAAATTGTATTAATACGTCATACAGGTGAACGGCAAACTTGGACACCTCCTTAAGAGTTTCATAGTTACTCCCGCCGTTTACCCGCACTTGCTTGTGAATGGGAAACGTAATTCCACCTAAACCCAATGAATATTGAGAGGATAGGGATTGATGGATATAACAAGGGCGAAATATTGCGCAGAAATGAAAGTGTAGAGATCGTACACACTACTTTCAACGTCAAAACGTGGACTTGTGTTAATTTTCTATTCTTTGCTACCCACCTTAATCTTATCACCGACTTTAGGAATTATTCTTATATACTTTCCATACAGGTGAACGGCGAAGGTGAAATTGTATTAATACGTCATACAGGTGAACGGCAAACTTGGACACCTCCTTAAGAGTTTCATACTCCTTACTTGCTTGTGAATGGGGAACGTAATTCCATCTAAACCCAATGAATATTGAGAGGATAGGGATTGATGGATATAACAAGGGCGAAATATTGGGCAGAAATGAAAGTGTAGAGATCGTACACACTATTTTCAACGTCAAAACGTGGACTTGTGTTAATTTTCTATTCTTTGTTACCCACCTTAATCTTATCACCGACTTTAGGAATTATTCTTATATACTTTCCATACAGGTGAACGGCAAAGGTGAAATTGTATTAATACGTCATACAGGTGAACGGCAAACTTGGACACCTCCTTAAGAGTTTCATAGTTACTCCCGCCGTTTACCCGCACTTGCTTGTGAATGGGAAACTCGAGGTGTTTATTTGAGTTCGAATGGACCTTCAAGAAGAACGAAAAAAAGTTGACTTCATATGAGGAGCTTACTTTCAAAAGGGCTTATATCCACTTCGAACTTTTTTTGGGAAAACGAAAAAAACAATTTATGATATGATGCAAGATTGCAAAGGTTCTCACGTTTCCATTATAGTTTCTACATAGCAGTGTAAAGAACACCATATATTTTCAATTATCTACTTTACATATTGAAGGTGATACCGCCATTTTTAATTTGGATATAAGCCCATTTGATGAAAAACCGTGGATATGAGCCATTTTGAAAAAAAAATGGGACTCTTGAATAAAAACATCACATTTCCATCCCTTGTTATTTAATATAAAATTGAAAGATAAAAATAATATGATAATAATAAATGAAAGTCATACACACCAGTATCAGATGGATGAAAGCCACTTCGATGAAAAAGATTCAGTTGAACATAACGGGGTGGATTTTCAGTAAACCGATTTTCAGTGAGCTTTTAGAGGTGGATAGAAATCGTTTTGGAAGGAAATCAACTCAGGAGGTGCTAGGCTTCACCCCAAAGATTCATTTTCCACAAAAAAAACGAAAAGTGTAAAAAGTGGATATAAGCCCGTTTGAAAGTAAGCTCCTCATATCGACTCGACGTTTTTATTTTAGTTCGAATGGACCTTCAAGAAGAGCATTTGTCGACTCAAATACTTCGTGAAAACGAAAAAAGTTGACTTCATATCGACTCGAGGTGTTTATTTGAGTTCGAATGAACCTTCAAGAAGAGCAATTGTCGACTCAAATACTTCGTGAAAACGAAAAAAAGTTGACTTCATATCGACTCGAGGTGTGCATTTGAGTTCGAATGGACCTTCAAGAAGAGCAATTGTCGACTCAAATACTTCGTGAAAACGAAAAAATGTTGACTTCATATCGACTCGAGGTGTTTATTTGAGTTCGAATGGACCTTCATGGACCTTCCATACAGGTGAACGGCAAAGGTGAAATTGTATTAATACGTCATACAGGTGAACGGCAAACTTGGACACCTCCTTAAGAGTTTCATAGTTACTCCCGCCGTTTACCCGCACTTGCTTGTGAATGGGAAACGTAATTCCACCTAAACCCAATGAATATTGAGAGGATAGGGATTGATGGATATAACAAGGGCGAAATATTGCGCAGAAATGAAAGTGTAGAGATCGTACACACTACTTTCAACGTCAAAACGTGGACTTGTGTTAATTTTCTATTCTTTGCTACCCACCTTAATCTTATCACCGACTTTAGGAATTATTCTTATATACTTTCCATACAGGTGAACGGCGAAGGTGAAATTGTATTAATACGTCATACAGGTGAACGGCAAACTTGGACACCTCCTTAAGAGTTTCATACTCCTTACTTGCTTGTGAATGGGGAACGTAATTCCATCTAAACCCAATGAATATTGAGAGGATAGGGATTGATGGATATAACAAGGGCGAAATATTGGGCAGAAATGAAAGTGTAGAGATCGTACACACTATTTTCAACGTCAAAACGTGGACTTGTGTTAATTTTCTATTCTTTGTTACCCACCTTAATCTTATCACCGACTTTAGGAATTATTCTTATATACTTTCCATACAGGTGAACGGCAAAGGTGAAATTGTATTAATACGTCATACAGGTGAACGGCAAACTTGGACACCTCCTTAAGAGTTTCATAGTTACTCCCGCCGTTTACCCGCACTTGCTTGTGAATGGGAAACTCGAGGTGTTTATTTGAGTTCGAATGGACCTTCAAGAAGAACGAAAAAAAGTTGACTTCATATGAGGAGCTTACTTTCAAAAGGGCTTATATCCACTTCGAACTTTTTTTGGGAAAACGAAAAAAACAATTTATGATATGATGCAAGATTGCAAAGGTTCTCACGTTTCCATTATAGTTTCTACATAGCAGTGTAAAGAACACCATATATTTTCAATTATCTACTTTACATATTGAAGGTGATACCGCCATTTTTAATTTGGATATAAGCCCATTTGATGAAAAACCGTGGATATGAGCCATTTTGAAAAAAAAATGGGACTCTTGAATAAAAACATCACATTTCCATCCCTTGTTATTTAATATAAAATTGAAAGATAAAAATAATATGATAATAATAAATGAAAGTCATACACACCAGTATCAGATGGATGAAAGCCACTTCGATGAAAAAGATTCAGTTGAACATAACGGGGTGGATTTTCAGTAAACCGATTTTCAGTGAGCTTTTAGAGGTGGATAGAAATCGTTTTGGAAGGAAATCAACTCAGGAGGTGCTAGGCTTCACCCCAAAGATTCATTTTCCACAAAAAAAACGAAAAGTGTAAAAAGTGGATATAAGCCCGTTTGAAAGTAAGCTCCTCATATCGACTCGACGTTTTTATTTTAGTTCGAATGGACCTTCAAGAAGAGCATTTGTCGACTCAAATACTTCGTGAAAACGAAAAAAGTTGACTTCATATCGACTCGAGGTGTTTATTTGAGTTCGAATGAACCTTCAAGAAGAGCAATTGTCGACTCAAATACTTCGTGAAAACGAAAAAAAGTTGACTTCATATCGACTCGAGGTGTGCATTTGAGTTCGAATGGACCTTCAAGAAGAGCAATTGTCGACTCAAATACTTCGTGAAAACGAAAAAATGTTGACTTCATATCGACTCGAGGTGTTTATTTGAGTTCGAATGGACCTTCATGGACCTTCCATACAGGTGAACGGCAAAGGTGAAATTGTATTAATACGTCATACAGGTGAACGGCAAACTTGGACACCTCCTTAAGAGTTTCATAGTTACTCCCGCCGTTTACCCGCACTTGCTTGTGAATGGGAAACGTAATTCCACCTAAACCCAATGAATATTGAGAGGATAGGGATTGATGGATATAACAAGGGCGAAATATTGCGCAGAAATGAAAGTGTAGAGATCGTACACACTACTTTCAACGTCAAAACGTGGACTTGTGTTAATTTTCTATTCTTTGCTACCCACCTTAATCTTATCACCGACTTTAGGAATTATTCTTATATACTTTCCATACAGGTGAACGGCGAAGGTGAAATTGTATTAATACGTCATACAGGTGAACGGCAAACTTGGACACCTCCTTAAGAGTTTCATACTCCTTACTTGCTTGTGAATGGGGAACGTAATTCCATCTAAACCCAATGAATATTGAGAGGATAGGGATTGATGGATATAACAAGGGCGAAATATTGGGCAGAAATGAAAGTGTAGAGATCGTACACACTATTTTCAACGTCAAAACGTGGACTTGTGTTAATTTTCTATTCTTTGTTACCCACCTTAATCTTATCACCGACTTTAGGAATTATTCTTATATACTTTCCATACAGGTGAACGGCAAAGGTGAAATTGTATTAATACGTCATACAGGTGAACGGCAAACTTGGACACCTCCTTAAGAGTTTCATAGTTACTCCCGCCGTTTACCCGCACTTGCTTGTGAATGGGAAACTCGAGGTGTTTATTTGAGTTCGAATGGACCTTCAAGAAGAACGAAAAAAAGTTGACTTCATATGAGGAGCTTACTTTCAAAAGGGCTTATATCCACTTCGAACTTTTTTTGGGAAAACGAAAAAAACAATTTATGATATGATGCAAGATTGCAAAGGTTCTCACGTTTCCATTATAGTTTCTACATAGCAGTGTAAAGAACACCATATATTTTCAATTATCTACTTTACATATTGAAGGTGATACCGCCATTTTTAATTTGGATATAAGCCCATTTGATGAAAAACCGTGGATATGAGCCATTTTGAAAAAAAAATGGGACTCTTGAATAAAAACATCACATTTCCATCCCTTGTTATTTAATATAAAATTGAAAGATAAAAATAATATGATAATAATAAATGAAAGTCATACACACCAGTATCAGATGGATGAAAGCCACTTCGATGAAAAAGATTCAGTTGAACATAACGGGGTGGATTTTCAGTAAACCGATTTTCAGTGAGCTTTTAGAGGTGGATAGAAATCGTTTTGGAAGGAAATCAACTCAGGAGGTGCTAGGCTTCACCCCAAAGATTCATTTTCCACAAAAAAAACGAAAAGTGTAAAAAGTGGATATAAGCCCGTTTGAAAGTAAGCTCCTCATATCGACTCGACGTTTTTATTTTAGTTCGAATGGACCTTCAAGAAGAGCATTTGTCGACTCAAATACTTCGTGAAAACGAAAAAAGTTGACTTCATATCGACTCGAGGTGTTTATTTGAGTTCGAATGAACCTTCAAGAAGAGCAATTGTCGACTCAAATACTTCGTGAAAACGAAAAAAAGTTGACTTCATATCGACTCGAGGTGTGCATTTGAGTTCGAATGGACCTTCAAGAAGAGCAATTGTCGACTCAAATACTTCGTGAAAACGAAAAAATGTTGACTTCATATCGACTCGAGGTGTTTATTTGAGTTCGAATGGACCTTCATGGACCTTCCATACAGGTGAACGGCAAAGGTGAAATTGTATTAATACGTCATACAGGTGAACGGCAAACTTGGACACCTCCTTAAGAGTTTCATAGTTACTCCCGCCGTTTACCCGCACTTGCTTGTGAATGGGAAACGTAATTCCACCTAAACCCAATGAATATTGAGAGGATAGGGATTGATGGATATAACAAGGGCGAAATATTGCGCAGAAATGAAAGTGTAGAGATCGTACACACTACTTTCAACGTCAAAACGTGGACTTGTGTTAATTTTCTATTCTTTGCTACCCACCTTAATCTTATCACCGACTTTAGGAATTATTCTTATATACTTTCCATACAGGTGAACGGCGAAGGTGAAATTGTATTAATACGTCATACAGGTGAACGGCAAACTTGGACACCTCCTTAAGAGTTTCATACTCCTTACTTGCTTGTGAATGGGGAACGTAATTCCATCT
>CAWUBA010000005.1:0-56624 GCA_963920205.1 Stenodema calcarata
CATCTGTAAAATTGTTTAAATAATACCTTTTTGTAATAATACAAATTAAATTTTGATGATGAGCTATTGACTTGAAATTTTAAAAATAGGTTAGAACTGGATAACAATGCAATATTCACTCGGTTTCTTGTCTGTAAAATTGTTTAAATAATACCTATTTGTTTAAACAAATTAAATGTTGATGATGAGCTAGATACTTGAAATTTTAAATATAGGTCTGAAATGGATGACATTTCATTATTCACTCGGTTTGTATGACATGGTATGAGTATGGTATGGTATATTATTGTATGTATGATTTGGTATAATACAGTATGGTATGATAGGAAAGAAATTCGTATGGTATGGTATGAGTACGGTGAGAATATGGTATGGTGCCGATTTGCAATACAGTCTGGTATAGACAGAAGGGTGATCTGCACAAGGAAGATAATAAACCGTTGTGTCAAGAATTTGCAGAGTTTTTGGTTTATTATCTTCGATAATGAACCATTGGAATCGCCCAAAGAAAAAAAAATTTTAACCCCCCCTCAAAATTTGTTGGTTTACGTTTCAAGACACGTAGATTCAGAAAATCGAATAAAAAAAAATCCGTCCGTCCGCCGTACGCCGTCCGCCGTCCCCCGTCCGCCGTCCCCCGTCCGCCGTCCGCCGTCCGTGGCACTTTGCCCAGTTAGCGTTGAGCTAAAATTACGAAATTTGGTTTCTGGGTTTGGACCAGCCCCACAATGATCCTCGAAACTTTTCATAACCCTAGGTCAAGGGGAAGGGGTTCAAAACGAAATTTAAAATTTCGACAATGTCATATCTCCAAATATTTAACTGAACCGTGTAATTTTGGTTTATTATCTTCGATAATGAACCATTGGAATCGCCCAAAGAAAAAAATTTTTTAACCCCCCCTCAAAATTTGTTGGTTTACGTTTCAAGATACGTAGATTCAGAAAATCGAATAAAAAAAAATCCGTCCGTCCGCCGTACGCCGTCCGCCGTCCGCCGTCCGCGCCACTTTGCCCAGTTAACGTTGAGCTAAAATTACGAAATTTGGTTTCTGGGTTCGGACCAGCCCCACAATGGTCCTCGAAACTTTTCATAACCCTAGGTCAAGGGGAAGGGGTTCAAAACGAATTTTGAAATTTTGAAAATTTCATATCTCGAAAAATTCATATAGAACGGTATGTTTTTTATTTCATATTTAGATAGAGTTTGTTCCGTAGAATTTTTTAAGACCATCCGCAGCTTTGTACGACCAGCCGTTCGTTCACAATGACGGCTCAAAGATTGTGCCTCACTACAGGATCGTGAACCAAACTGTTGAAATACAGGTCCATTTTCATACTAACAACTCTTTGGAACATCATATGGCTTAAGTGATGTCGAGTTTGTTGTTCTGAGGTGCGTTTCGTGCTACGGAAATGAGGGTAATTTCGAATGTTTGTTGGTAGGTACTTCTTTTATAGAAAAATTATTACCGACGTAGTATTAAAAACCCCAGAATTATATCGTATTAATTAATCATAATTAATAATAATTATTATTAATAATAAATACAAATTATTAATACTTAACAATAAATTATAATAATTTTCACTAGGTACTTGATAAAATTGTTAATAATTAGTGATAATTAATAATAATTATTAATCTAACATTTACGATCTAGACATTTAGACCTAGTGATCTAGACAGAAGGGTGATCTGTACAAAGAAGATAATGAACCGTTGTGTCAAGAATTTGCAGAGTTTTTAGTTCACTTTTGAATGACCTGAAAAATTACGAATCTTTTAAGACCAATTGGATTTTTTTTGCGACCAGCTGTTCGTTCACGGTGACGGCGCAAAGGTTTAGGAAAAACACTAAACTTTCGCGTCGAAAACGGCCGTTATGTGACCCAACCCCCAGACGCCCAGAATAAAACTACCTTTTTTCATCTTCCCGGTAAACTACAGTCTAGAAATTTTAACCGTGAGTCGGGGATAGACCACATTGCAATATTCACTCGGTTTCTCATTTGTAAAATTGTTTAAATAATACCTTTTTGTAATAATACAAATTAAATTTTGATGATGAGCTATTGACTTGAAATTTTAAAAACTCTGCAAATTCTTGACACAACGGTTCATTATCTTCTTTGTACAGATCACCCTTCTGTCTAGATCACTAGGTCTAAATGTCTAGATCCTAAATGTTAGATTAATTATTATTATCAATTATCACTAATTATTAACAATTTTATCAAGTACCTAGTGAAAATGATTATAATTTATTTTTAGGTATTAATAATTCGTATTTACTATTAATAATAATAATTATTAATCATGATTAATTATTACGATATAATTCTGGGGTTTTTAATACTACGTCGGTAATAATTGTTCTATAAAAGAAGTACCTACCAACAAACATTCGAAATTACCTTCATTTCCGTAGCACGAAACGCACCTCAGAACAACAAACTCGACATCACTTAAGCCATATGATGTTCCAAAGAGCTAGTTAGTATGAAAATGGACCTGTATTTCAACAGTTTGATTCACGATCGTGTTGTGAGGCACAATCTTTGAGCCGTCATTGTGAACGAACGGCTGGTCGTACAAAGCTGCGGATGGTCTTAAAAAATTCTACGGAACAAACTCTATCTAAATATGAAATAAAAAACATACCGTTCTATATGAATTTTTCGAGATATGAAATTTTCAAAATTTCAAAATTCGTTTTGAACCCCTTCCCCTTGACCTAGGGTTATGAAAAGTTTCGAGGACCATTGTGGGGTTGGTCGAAACCCATAAAAAAAATTTCGTAATTTTAACTCAACGCTAACTGGGCAAAGTGGCGCGGACGGCGGACGGCGGACGGCGGACGGCGGACGGCGTACGGCGGACGGACGGATTTTTTTTTATTCGATTTTCTGAATCTACGTATCTTGAAACGTAAACCAACAAATTTTGAGGGGGGGTTAAAATTTTTTTTTCTTTGGGCGATTCCAATGGTTCATTATCGAAGATAATAAACCAAAATAGGTCAGAACTGGATCACAATGCAATATTCACTCGGTTTCTTGTCTGTAAAATTGTTCAAATAATACCTATTTGTTTAAACAAATTAAATTTTGATGATGAGCTAGATACTTGAAATTTTAAATATAGGTCAGAAATGGATGACATTTCAATATTCACTCGGTTTGTATGACATGGTATGAGTATGGTATGGTATATTATTGTATGTATGATTTGGTATAATACAGTATGGTATGATAGGAAAGAAATTCGTATGGTATGGTATGTGTACGGTGAGAATATAGTATGGTGCCGATTTGCAATACAGTCTGGTATAGACGGAAGGGTGATCTGCACAAGGAAGATGATAAACCGTTGTGTCAAGAATTTGCAGAGTTTTTTTATTCGATTTTCTGAATCTACTTATCTTGAAACGTAAACCAACAAATTTTGAGGGGGGGTTAAAAATTTTTTTTCTTTGGGCGATTCCAATGGTGCATTATCGAAGATAATAAACCAAAAGGTACTTCTTTATTAACACAGGTTACACACGGGAGATGGGGAACGATCGACAGGCGAGACACGACTGCCCGCTGAAGGCGAGAGCGGCCCATATATAACTTCTCCTTGCTGAGTTAGCAGCAAGGGGAATATTGCACGTAGGCATATTAACACTCAATATAATGTTGACATAACTTATATGTATATATATATTTATATACCATATGATTTTAGATTGGGGAAACAAATAGAACAGATAAAACTCACATATACTCGTCTGTACGTTTCCCACCATGCGTCGTTTGCAGACTATTTATATACCATATATATATTTATGTATGTGTCATTCCAGACGATAACTCCCGATAGAATTGAGATAAAAAGTTCAAATTTGCACCAAAAAAATCTGTCTTGGCAATCGACAGGCTAATTTCGTAGATGGGCATAATCGGACCACTCTAAGGGGGGGGGGGGGGGGGATTCCTCATAAATTCCCAAAATGGAACATTTTGACAAGTGACACCTCATTTTAATGGTTATTTATGCTGAACACGATGATAAAATCAGAATTGCGATATCCCATCCCGTTCTCAAACTGGAGCACTTTGAAGATGAAGAAACGTGGTTGTTACTTGAAATGATTTCCATGGTTATTCTGCTCTAATCCGATGACGGAATGTGATATCGCAATTCTGACTTCACCGTTGTGTTTAGAGTTGAAATATCGAAAAGCTGAGGGGGGTTTGGGGAATATTGGGGGGGGGGGGGGTTCACTCAAAAAATGAAAGTCTGACAAGTGACACCTCATTTTAAAGGTTTTTTTACACGCCGAATACGATCGTAAATTCAGAATTGCGATCCCTAATTTCGTTCGCAAACTTGAGTACTTTGAAGATGATGAATACGTTCTTCATTGTTAATAATTTCCACTACTTGATAATAATTAATGATAATTCATAATAATGATTTATCTATCATTCAGTAATCGAGACAGAAGGTTGATCTGTACAAAGAAGATAATTAACCGTTGTGTCAATAATTCCTCTTGAGGATTTTTGAAAAGATGAGAAACTTTGATGGGCTCCTTCTAAGCTTTATCAATAGGCCAAATATTTATAAAACAATACTTCCACAGCTAAATGATACAAGAAATGTATGAATGATTCATATTGCTACTTTCTTGCCTGCTCTTATAAAAACAATGCGGGAAGTGCTGACTTCAGATATTTTTCTTATCCCAAGCTGTTAGGATTCTAAAGGGCCCTCATGATATCTCATAAGGGGGTACCAAAATGAGACCGTGACCTCCTTTATTGTGAACAGTAACATAAAGTACCCATACCCATCAGTCATGTTTTAAATCCCCTCAACCAACGAGCCTATTTAACACTTATCTCATTATTTCCTTGTTCACTCATTTCAGGATGTTTTCTATCGATCAAGACGGCATTATAAGAATCACGGACGTTGCTGCTCTGAATAGCAGCACAGTTCACCTAGTCGCAGTTGCTACAGATACAGGACTACCACCACGTCAAGTAAGTAGTGTTTCAGGTCCCAAGTGGCCTCTTCTATTCACGATACCGACGAATTCAGTTGTTCATTTCCTAACAATGCGAACTGACTTGCAGGCATCCGTCCCTGTAATCATCCACTTACCGGAAGCTGTCGTCTGGAAAAGCGGAGTAGCTGGAAACATGCTGGTGATGGCTGGCTTTGGAGCGATTTTGGGACTCCTCGCGCTAATTATACTAGTTCTCATAATTTACATTCACAAACAGTAAGTTCGATAAAACCAACCCTACGACAACTTCCTGTGTCTAGACACTGAGATCAACTTGTGTGCCTCTTGAATATCGAAAACTCAACGCCATTCATGAAATTTGTCGCAAAGATTACATGAAACCAAACATAGTAAGTACAAATATTAAGTTCAAGTCATGCAACATGGCCTAATGAGCAAATTTTTAACAATATCCACTAACTAGTGGTTTTGGCCACTAGTCGTTTACTAACGCAATTCGAAATTTTCTTTCATCGCCACTTGACAGAGCGACTCTGTTTACGATAGAAAAGCGAAAAACCCCAAAAGTCCACTTCTTGAGTTACCTCGTTATTGCTGTAGGGACTTCAATTGCTAACCATTTTAGAAGCATGCAATTCAGTATCTGCCATCGCTCACAATCGACAATTTTGTCTGTTTCTCATAGTAGGCAGCCAAAGTCCAAAAACCCTCTTCCCAAGAGCTCCTCTCAGCCTCTCACCACCATAGAATCTGAGAAATTACCACCGATGACGAACAACGAAAATCTCAGTTTGAACAGCTCGATGAACCTTCACGAAAACAACAATCTCAACGGCAGCAACATGAACATGAGGGAAAACATTTCCCTGAGGAACGAGAACATGACGTTTGGCAACAACCAGGACAGCGGCAAAAAGGGGAAAGTCGACAATCCCATGTTTACGGCAAACATTGCTGTTCCAGCAGCGGCACCGAATTCTTCTTCGCCCTACACAGCTACAGTTAAAAGTACGTTTATTCGTGGCGAACTACCTTTAACTATTCCAAGTCGATCTCTGTAGTTTGTTAGTGAGCCTAGCAAGTTTCTAAGATTGAATTCCTCATATTTCAACGTCCTATGATTGTACATAACATTTCGCCTCTTTGCAGGTATCATGTCCAGGACTAACAACGGCCGAGTTCCTCCTGGACCGCCTCCCAAAAAGACTGCAGCTCCTTCCCCACCGCAAATCCCAAGTCAAATAGTTCCATCCTCCAATGGGCCTTTACTCTCGAACCGCGTCTGGCCTGCTGGCTCAATACCACGGACTATCAAGAAATTAAGCTGGGATGACGAAAGTGACTCTCCACACAGCAATAAGGTATTTATCAAATAAGGCAGCCCTTGTGGTCATCACGGATATAACGATCAGCTTCGTAGCAATCTCCAAAACCCTAGGAACGGAACAGTCTAACACTAATACACAAGAAATCCGTCGGTTGTAGTTATCAACGCTATAAACATCCGTTTCTTTTTTTCAGACGGAGATCGATCCTGATGTCAGCGTTACGCCCATCGGTGACATGAAGGCTCCTGAAAACATGAACCTGACAGTGTACTTTTAAGTGGACAAAACCCACCCGGATAAGGAGTAATGGAGAAGTACGTTCCTAATTTCATAGTGAAATTATATTACCTATTCTATCTGAATGTTTAGATATGGAAAAACAACGAAAAATCAAATTAAACAACCCTACGACTATGTAAATATGTAAATACGAGTATAACGATAAGCTGTAAAAAGTAATATTGTAAATACAAGTTTGAAATTAAAATGATTTTAAATACTTATTCTGCTGTTTTTTTGATTAATTGAATTCCAAAGTACCCACTAACTCATCGATCGAGATCTTTCTTCAGAGCTATTCAAATGAAGAGTACGTAAGAAGTAGTTGTGAAAATCAGAAGTAGTTGTAAAAGAAGTAGTTGTGAAAGTAAGTAGTGTCGGAGAAATCTCCAAGGTGCTTACTGTTATAAATTGTAGGAAGTCCTTGGAGGCTCAGTAGGTACCTTATAACCTGCAACTCAATGAAAGACTGTCATTGACGTATTAATCGACGTATGTAAGGCCCTTATGATTACGCAAAAGTATGAAATTGGAAGTGATAATGCAACTCGTCATAACTTCAGATACTTATTCGAAGAGCTAATAACCTAAATTCTGACCAGGCTCCCCGGGATCTGGATATTTGCCAATAAAAATTCTGATGGAAAAAAACCGAGTTTGATCAAATTTTATCGTTATGTAAAACAGAGAAAGTACCTACTTGGATCACAGTATGTCCGGATAGTTGTGATAAAACCTAATAAATATGAAGAACAAAAATGAGCCTAGGAGTGCTTTTCAATACGGAGAAAGCGTTTGATAAGGTTTGGCACCGGGCCTTCTGTAAAAACTAAAACCCCATCTGCGGGACACTTACTACAAGATTGTGCTGTCGCATTAAATGCGACAGCGCAATCCTGTCGAAAGTTTTGTCAAGGCGAACCTATTCTATGACCACCAAAAAAACATGATATAAACTTCGGTATACTGGGCTCGTCCTGTGTTATAGGTACCTGTAATAGGTAACTTATTAATGAATAAGTATAATTTGTCCATCATATCACTTTTTCATAAGAACTACTATGTGATCGGCTGCGTACACGTCAACAGAACGATTCACCTAAGCTCTCTCTTCCTGCACAAACACCAGTTCAAATTAAATGGGAACAGGTAGGCGCCAACTTTAACTCACTGTAAAATCACCAGGAACGAAAAATCATAAGGAACTGATATTTTATTGCAATCAACTTCAGCATCAAATACCATTTTCAGCAACCCATGTAAACTCTTGTGTATAAACATACATCGTGGATAACCCCATACTACATCAAAGCTACTAAAAACTAAACATGAATAAACTAGTGGTTTCAAGCGATACCACTAGCCTTCAAAGCCAAATCGCATGTTACCTGCATAAAACAAAAAACATTCATCACAATACCTGTAATACATCACCTATTCTAAGTACCAAAAGCAGTCTATAGAAAATAAATTATATCAACTACACTTATAATGCAATTTATTTGCATATCTTCCACTGTCATTTATATGCTATTATTTTAAAATACCAATGGACGATTACACATCAATCGATCGATTATACATTTTCAATCTGCCGGGAGTGCAAAATGGACACACTACTCAATTAAATTCAGTGAAAACTAAATTGGCGATTAAAATACTGTATCTATTGCTAAACGTTTGGTTGGCGTTGCTTCTCAACAATGCTATTTTTCTCACAACTTCGCATTGGTTATGATTGATAGGTGGTTCTTGCAGGTATTGGAGGGATTGAGGCATAACTGTACAGCCTGTTTTAGCGGTTTTTTTTTTGTTTTTTTTTTTACCCTACGCCGACCAGTCACGGCTCTTGAGCCATTAGTTGACTTCTGGCAGCCCAATATAATTTTGCATTTTTCGACCAGTTGGCGGTGCAGGTACCGATTTTGGATCAATTACTGTCGACAGGAGCGCGAAACTTATATTACACGGTGTAGTCCAAGAGGCGGAAATGGATCAAAATCGAACGAGAAAGAAAATGATCGCAATGCTTACTCTGGGCGATGATGAAAAGGACAAAATGCGGACAGTGTTCAACAATTGTACCTGTAGTCAGGCCCCTAGAATCCACCTGCGGTCCGGTCTCTGGGCTAGTCGTTTGAGGGGTCCGGGGGCCCTCCCCCCTGGAAAATATGAAAAATGATGATTTTTAAGGGAATTTGCGCTGAATATTCTGAATTGTCCATAAAACATGACCTATGCTTACATCCGGCCCTGACTGTATCGTATCTCGATGAAAAAGGACGAATTAATTTAATTTAAAACCTTAATTGGCATATACATTTACAATAGGGCTCTAAGGGCCCTTAAGGTTGTAAATACAAAAAAAAAAAATAAATAAATAAATAAATAAAATCATTAATTTTAATAAATAGAATCACATAAATTACAGAATGTTAAAGGTAAAAATTAAAAGAAAAAAAAACTCTGCAAATTCTTGACACAACGGTTCATTATCTGCTTTGTACAGATCACCCTTCTGTCTAGATCACTAGGTCTAAATGTCTAGATCCTAAATGTTAGATTAATTATTATTATCAATTTTATCAAGTACCTAGTGAAAATTATTATAATTTATTGTTAGGTATTAATAATTCGTATTTATTATTAATAATAATTATTATTAATTATGATTAATTAATACGATATAATTCTGGGGTTTTTAATACTACGTCCGTAATAATTTTTTTATAAAAGAAGTACCTACCAACAAACATTCGAAATTACCTTCATTTCCGTCGCACGAAACGCACCTCAGAACAACCAACTCGACATCACTTAAGCCATATGATGTTCAAAAGAGCTTGTTAGTATGAAAATGGACCTGTATTTCAAAAGTTTGATTCAAGATCGTGTTGTGAGGCACAATCTTTGAGCCGTCATTGTGAACGAACGGCTGGTCGTACAAAGCTGCGGATGGTCTTAAAAAATTATACGGAACAAACTCTATCTAAATATGAAATAAAAAACATACCGTTCTATATGAATTTTTCGAGATATGGAATTTTTAAAATTTCAAAATTCGTTTTGAACCCCTTCCCCTTGACCTAGGGTTATGAAAAGTTTCGAGGATTATTGTGGGGCTGGTCCAAACCCAGAAACCAAATTTCGTAATTTTAGCTCAACGTTAACTGGGCAAAGTGGCGCGGACGGCGTACGGCGGACGGACGGATTTTGGTTTATTATCTTCGATAATGAACCATTGGAATCGCCCAAAGAAAAAATTTTTTTAACCCCCCCTCAAAATTTGTTGGTTTACGTTTCAAGATACGTAGATTCAGAAAATCGAATAAAAAAAAATCCGTCCGTCCGCCGTACGCCGTACGCCGTCCGCGCCACTTTGCCCAGTTAGCGTTGAGTTAAAATTACGAAATTTTTTTTATGGGTTTCGACCAACCCCACAATGGTCCTTGAAACCTTTCATAACCCTAGGTCAAGGGGAAGGGGTTCAAAACGAATTTTGAAAATTTGAAAATCTCATATCTCGAAAAATTCATATAGAACGGTATGTTTTTTATTTCATATTTAGATAGAGTTTGTTCCGTAGAATTTTTTAAGACCATCCGCAGCTTTGTACGACCAGCCGTTCGTTCACAATGGCAGCTCAAAGATTGTGCCTCACAACACGATCGTGAATCAAACTGTTGAAATACAGATCCATTTTCATACTAACAAGCTCTTTGGAACATCATATGGCTTAAGTGATGTCGAGTTTATTGTTCTGAGGTGCGTTTCGTGCTAAGGAAATGAAGGTAATTTAGAATGTTTGTTGGTAGGTACTTCTTTTATAGAAAAATTATTACCGACGTAGTATTAAAAACCCCAGAATTATATCGCATTAATTAAACATAATTAATAATAATTATCATTAATAATAAATACGAATTATTAATACCTAACAATAAATTATAATAATTTTCACTAGGTAGGTACTTGATTGAATTGTTAATAATTAGTGATAATTGATAATAATAATTAATCTAACATTTAGGATCTAGATATTTAGACCTAGTGATCTAGACAGAAGGGTGATCTGTACAAAGATGATAATGAACCGTTGTGTCAAGAATTTGCAGAGTTTTTGGTTTATTATCTTTGATAATGAACCATTGGAATCGCCCAAAGAAAAAATTTTTTTAACCCCCCCTCAAAATTTGTTGGTTTACGTTTCAAGATACGTAGATTCAGAAAATCGAATAAAAAAAACTCTGCAAATTCTTGACACAACGGTTTATTATCTTCCTTGTGCAGATCACCCTTCTGTCTATACCAGACTGTATTGCAAATCGGCACCATACCATATTCTCACCGTACTCATACCATACCATACGAATTTCTTTCCTATCATACCATACTGTATTATACCAAATCATACATACAATAATATACCATACTCATGTCATACAAAACGAGTGAATATTGAAATGTCATCCATTTCTGACCTATATTTAAAATTTCAAGTATCTAGCTCATCATCAAAATTTAATTTGTTTAAACAAATAGGTATTATTTAAACAATTTTACAGACAAGAAACCGAGTGAATCCAGTTCTGTGATCCAGTTCTGACCTATTTTTAAAATTTCAAGTCAATAGCTCATCATCAAAATTTAATTTGTATTATTACAAAAAGGTATTATTTAAACAATTTTACAGATGAGAAACCGAGTAAATATTGCAATGTGGTCTATCCCCGACTCACGGTTAAAATTTCTAGACTGTAGTTTACCGGGAAGATGACAAAAGGTAGTTTTATTCTGGGCGTCTGAGGGTTGGGTCACATAACGGCCGTTTTCGACGCGAAAGATTAGTGTTTTTCCTAAACCTTTGCGCGCTCACTGTGAACGAACGGCTGGTCGCACAAAAATCCAATTGGTCTTAAAAGATTCGTAATTTTTCAGGTCATTCAAACGTGAACTGAAAATTACACGTTTCAGTTAAATATTTTGAGATATGACATTGTCGAAATTTTAAATTTCGTTTTGAACCCCTTCCCCTTGACCTAGAATTATGAAAAGTTTCGAGGACCATTGTGGGGCTGGTCCAAACCCAGAAACCGAATTTCGTAATTTTAACTCAACGCTAACTGGGCAAAGTGGCGCGGACGGCGTACGGGGGACGGCGTACGGCGGACGGACGGATTTTTTTTTTATTCGATTTTCTGAATCTACGTGTCTTGAAACGTAAACCAACAAATTTTGAGGGGGGTTAAAATTTTGTTTTCATTGGGCGATTCCAATGGTTCATTATCGAAGATAATAAACCAAAATCCGTTCGTCCGCCGTACGCCGTCCGCGCCACTTTGCCCAGGTAACGTTGAGCTAAAATTACGAAATTTGGTTTCTGGGTTTGGACCAGCCCCACAATGACCCTCGAAACTTTTCATAACCCTAGGTCAAGGGGAAGGGGTTCAAAACGAATTTTGAAATTTTCAAAATTCCATATCTCGAAAAATTCATATAGAACGGTATGTTTTTTATTTCATATTTAGATAGAGTTTGTTCCGTAGAATTTTTTAAGACCATCCGCAGCTTTGTACGACCAGCCGTTCATTCACAATGACGGCTCAAAGATTGTGCCGCACAACACGATCTTGAATCAAACCGTTGAAATACAGGTCCATTTTCATACTAACAAGCTCTTTGGAACATCATATGGCTTAAGTGATGTCGAGTTTGTTTTTCTGAGGTGCGTTTCGTGCTACGGAAATGAAGGTGATTTCGAATGTTTGTTGGTAGGTACTTCTTTTATAGAAAAATAATTTTTCTACCGACGTAGTATTAAAAACCCAGAATTATATCGTATTAATTAATAATAATTATTATTAATAATAAATACGAATTATTAATACCTAACAATAAATTATAATAATTTTCACTAGGTACTTGATAAAATTGTTAATAATTAGTGATAATTGATAATAATAATTAATCTAACATTTAGGATCTAGACATTTAGACCTAGTGATCTAGACAGAAAGGTGATCTGTACAAAGAAGATAATGAACCGTTGTGTCAAGAATTTGCAGAGTTTTGGTTTATTATCTTCGATAATGAACCATTGGAATCGCCCAAAGAAAAAAAAATTTTAACCCCCCTCAAAATTTGTTGGTTTACGTTTCAAGATACGTAGATTCAGAAAATCGAATAAAAAAAAATCCGTCCGTCCGCCGTCCGCGCCACTTTGCCCAGTTAGCGTTGAGTTAAAATTACGAAATTTTTTTTATGGGTTTCGACCAACCCCACAATGGTCCTCGAAACTTTTCATAACCCTAGGTCAAGGGGAAGGGGTTCAAAACGAATTTTGAAAATTTGTAAATCTCATATCTCGAAAAATTCATATAGAACGGTATGTTTTGGTTTATTATCTTCGATAATGAACCATTGGAATCGCCCAAAGAAAAAAAAGTTTTAACCCCCCCTCAAAATTTGTTGGTTTACGTTTCAAGACACGTAGATTCAGAAAATCGAATAAAAAAAAATCCGTCCGTCCGCCGTACGCCGTCCCCCGTACGCCGTCCGCCGTCCCCCGTCCGCCTTCCGCGCCACTTTGCCCAGTTAGCGTTGAGTTAAAATTACGAAATTCGGTTTCTGGGTTTGGACCAGCCCCACAATGGTCCTCGAAACTTTTCATAACCCTAGGTCAAGGGGAAGGGGTTCAAAATGAAATTTAAAATTTCGACGATGTCATATCTCCAAATATTTAACTGAACCGTGTAGTTTTTAGTTCACCTTTGAATGAACTGAAAAATTACGAATCTTTTAAGACCAATTGGATTTTTGTGCGACCAGCCGTTCGTTCAGAGTGACCGCGCAAAGTTTTAGGAAAAACACTAAACTTTCGCGTCGAAAACGGCCGTTATGTGACCCAACCTCCAAACGCCCAGAATAAAACTACCTTTTTTCATCTTCCCGGTAAACTACAGTCTAGAAATTTTAACCGTGAGTCGGGGATAGACCACATTGCAATATTCACTCGGTTTCTCATCTGTAAAATTGTTTAAATAATACCTTTTTGTAATAATACAAATTACATTTTGATGATGAGCTATTGACTTGAAATTTTAAAAATAGTTCAGAACCGGATCACAATGCAATATTCACTCGGTTTCTTGTCTGTAAAATTGTTTAAATAATACCTATTTGTTTAAAAAAATTAAATTTTGATGATGAGCTAGATACTTGAAATTTTAAATATAGGTCAGAAATGGATGACATTTCAATATTCACTCGGTTTGTATGACATGGTATGAGTATGGTATGGTATATTATTGTATGTATGATTTGGTATAATACAGTATGGTATGATAGGAAAGAAATTCGTATGGTAAGGTATGAGTACGGTGAGAATATGGTATGGTGCCGATTTGCAATACACTCTGGTATAGACAGAAGGGTGATCTGCACAAGGAAGATAATAAACCGTTGTGTCAAGAATTTGCAGAGTTTTTATTTCATATTTAGATAGAGTTTGTTCCGTAGAATTTTTTAAGACCATCCGCAGCTTCGTACGACCAGCCGTTCGTTCACAATGAGGGCTCAAAGATTGTGCCTCACAACACGATCGTGTATCAAACTGTTGAAATACAGACCTGTCCATTTTCATACTAACAAGCTCTTTGGAACATCATATGGCTTAAGAGATGTCGAGTTTGTTGTTCTGAGGTGCGTTTCGTGCTATGGAAATGAAGGTAATTTCGAATGTTAGTTGGTAGGTACTTCTTTTATAGAAAAATTATTACCGACGTAGTATTAAAAACCCCAGAATTATATCGTATTAATTAATCATAATTAATAATAATTATTATTAATAATAAATACGAATTATTAATACCTAACAATAAATTATAATAATTTTCACTAGGTACCTACTTGATAAAATTGTTAATAATTAGTGATAATTGATAATAATAATCTAACATTTAGGATCTAGACATTTAGACTAGTGATCTAGACAGAAGGGTGATCTGTACAAAGAAGATAATGAACCGTTGTGTCAAGAATTTGCAGAGTTTTCTTTATTCGATTTTCTGAATCTACGTATCTTGAAACGTAAACCAACAAATTTTGAGGGGGGGTTAAAAATTGTTTTCTTTGGGCGATTCCAATGGTTCATTATCGAAGATAATAAACCAAAATACAGCAACAAATTTGGTGGAAAGGGTCTGGATCTCAAAAAAATATCCAAGGGGGCGCGATGTTAAGGCGAAGCCACCCAGAGCCCCCAGAATGGCCGAACGCTCTAGGTCTGGGCCAACTAGTTAAACAGTCAAGCAACGGGAAGCGAGTTTGGAGTAATACCGAAATGTTGTTCGATAAGGCCACGGAAGACGGAAAGCTCGGAGACTGATCGACAAGACAGGGGTAAGGAGTTCCACAACAATTGACGTATTTAATAGTGAGGTTGGCCTCCCTACCCTCGGTTCTCGTCTCTAACTCCGTTCTCAATGTCTTAAGATAATCTCTTTGCATAGGTGTTTTGTCAGTAGAAATGATAAGATTCGAGGATGCGTGGAGCGACTTGCAACAAGTAACTTGGTGACAGATGAGGGACGATCGAGTACAACTTTCAGAGGACGGCAAGCATCCTGACGGCGAACGCCTAGTCGCGACAAACGCTGGACCAATCCCTCGAATTCAGGAGAAAGTTTATTTAGTGAGGTTTTCAAATTAGCAAGATCCTCACCAATCGCTTGCAGCGAAGTACCTACTGGAAATAGGCTCAGGGAAATCATAAATAATGACGTTAGAAGCCCTACGACGTCGATCGTCCAATTCTGCAACTGAGACTCAACATCACTTTTCTTCTTGATAGCATCGGACCCAGCCAATTCCTCCAGAAAAACTAAACGACGGTCTAAAATGTCAAACTTCGATTCAACGTCAGTCTTCAGTTCATCAAAACGACCACACTGAGACTCGTACTTTTCCTGACAACCATCGATCTTAACGTCCATCAGCGTCCAAAGTAGTCAGTCAAATGCAAATCATGTTGCACTGGGTACGAAACATGTTTTACTAAAATACGCGGGGAGGAGCTGGCGAAGTAACACACTGAGCTAAACAGTCGTCAGGAAAACAGTAAGGCCAGCCGCAAGTTGGGGCGCAGGCCGGTGAGGTCACGCAGTGTGAATCACGGTGAGTATCTGTGAAACACAAAAATGAATCCCGCCATTGCATCGCAGGGTGACGTGAGGTAGAATATACCAAACGTGATGCTGTGCTTACAGCGCAGATTTTCCCTGGAGTCTTTTGAGTTTAGTGAGGAAAAATGGAGGGCAAACTAATTGAGGTTGGGCGTCAAGTTTTGTATGATACAGGATCTTCTGATTCCATGAAAACCAAACTGAGGGCTGAGAAATGGGATGAGGTGGCAAAGGAAAGTGGCATGAGAAGTGGTTATCAGCTCATTCACTTCTTTAATTAAACGAAAAACGAAAAAAGTTAGTGAATTTATCATAACTCTATGGGGTATGCGCATAAGAAATAAAAATTTAAAAAAAAAGCCGATTCGTTATCTTATTTGAGTTGCTAATGCACGTTAACACTAGTTTCCATGTTAGAAACATTTCACAGAAATCGATAATCACAATTGAAATTTGATTGATTTGAAACTTGGAAGTAAAATAGCACGCGGTTGTGACGTCACTCCCCCCCCCCCCAAGCTTCAATCAGATGCTTCAGCGGTTCTGACGTCATCGTGCGCTTTTTATGAACATTTTGAAACTGCTTGATGAAACTCCGTCTCAACGTGCGGTAACTCACCAGCAGTTATTTCCCCCTGCGTCACCTCACCGGCCAGTGCTCCAACTTGCGGATGACCTAACAAGTAAACAGTTACACCCCTCTCCCTCCACCTTCCCATACTATTGCAGCACATCCTAACCAGACCCCCTCTATCATTTGTGGCAATGGATCTATTGGAAGCTAGTTCCAAGCCTTCACACATTTTCGTCTGAACCACATATTTCTTAGTATTACACATTTTAATTCAATTGAGCTACGCTGTGTTCTATATCCCTTGTTCTTAATGATTAACGAAGTGGTCCACCAGTGATTCACTAATGATTCAATCACTACATTTCCCTAATGATTATAAGTGATTCAATCACTGCATTGGTCCGCCAAATAATCACTTGTATCACCAGTGATTGAATCACTGCATTTTTCCAATGATTCCAAGTGATTCATTTCTGTAAGGGTTGTAAAAACCCCCAAATTCAAGGGAGTGCTCGCTACAAGAACCACAATCCATACCCAATACATTCCCAGTTTCTATTGAGTTCAATTTTTACATTATTTCAATATTTGAACAATTCACGTAGTATTTGTAGCACTTGTCTCGAATTTTATTAAATTATAATTCCCTATAACGAGAAAGTGGTTTCAAAATCACCGAAATGTACGTCTGTATTATCCGTTATTGAGCAAGTGGTTCTGCACCGAGTACATTCAAAAAGGTAGCTTAAATTGAGAGGTCAATAAGTGAAACAGAGTCGATGAAGCGTTTAGAATTAAGGACTGGAAGAACGCGTTTCAGTAAAGGCATCCTCTTTTGAAGTATTTGTGCGTTATTGTCACATACAAGCACATTTCAACATTGACCCTGTGTGTAATCACTAATGAGGAACTAAGTCGACCACAAAAGCCTTCTAAATTAAAGTCTAGTGAAAACTATACACCACATTTACTACTGTGATATCGTAACAAGTGGTGCACCTAAACCTAGAGTCTAACCTCCTCAGTGATAACTTGAATGAGTAGGGTCGGTAATCTATGAGTACCAGTTACGGTGTGGTACAAACGAAATGTGCTGGATGTGGATAGAAATGAGTTCAAGACAGAAATCTTGAATGTTACAACCGAAAAGTTTAGCCCTGATGGTAATCAAGTCATACATAAACACACTGGCACACAATTAACTAGGGTATTAACAGTATTTGGTCTGTACATTAATGAACTTATTTTGGTCTTTTTGCATGTTGAGAGTGAGTGAAACATCCCCTGAAATCCCTCAGTTGTATTGATCGGTCGAGATTCCAATAAAGAGATTCATCAATGAAGGATTGAATTAGTTATTGACTTGGCGAATTGAGATCCTAAGTAAATAATACCTGTGGAGTCTTCTAAGAAGAGGTGATTTGCTGAGGAGAGGTGAACCAGCAGCACATCGTCTCTTCAAGGCTGTGGCCATCTTCTGGCTTCTTTCATAGTCCAAGTAAGTGACTTGTTGGCTTCAGATGAATTGTAAAGAACTTGACTTCTGACAAGTTAAACCTGGTAGAAGTTGGTACAAATCGATTGCTTCAGTTATCCCCAACATACCGTCGTTTGATAAGACAGAAAATAAGGAGGAAGTGCCTTGTAGGGATCAGGAACACCACACTCCACAGCAAGCGCTGTCTATTCCAATCCCAGCTGAAAAGCAAAAATGGCCACGGCTCCATTCAGAATGTCAGCCTCATCAATGTCGAGAAGCCACAAATCCTACTGTAATATAATTTCGGCGTCCGTCCAAAATTGACGAAGCTACATTCTCCTCACGCTCCCTACCAATCTACGAGCTTACACTACACAAGTACCAACAGATTTACCCTGAAAATCCAAAAACTGCATGATTAGATCCAGCATACACGTGTAACTCAAAACACAAGTCGTTTTCGCGAGTCAAAAGTGTTTTCCATTAATGAAAATTGGATAAATCGAAAGAGGACATTCACCGATAGAGCACACCCTTCATTACCTGGGTAATGCAGTTAGTTTTGGGGGAACAGCACACTGCCACGAAGAGTTGAAAAGGGTAAACTTGGAAAATTAATTATTTAAAACTTGTTTGTGCACAACATGGATAATGTGCGATACACAGAACAGATAATATAAACCAAATAGAGAAAACTGCACATGAATTCAGATATCAAGCAGAGTGTACATTTCATTGTTCATTGTTTTTAACCTTCAAAGTGAATATCATGAATAAAAAGTGTAGGAATCACAAATACAATGCAGTTTATCTGGTGTTTAACCTTCGCGTCACTATGGGTTTTAAAACAAACAATCAATACCCTAAAACGAATGCTACCAGAATAAAGTACCGTCGTCGGATTATGTACACATTTCGAACGAAAGGTTCTGTAGGTTTCACAGTTTTTCTACAGTTAGTGAAAAGGGTGACAATTCAGGTGCAACTATTGGCGATTTCCAAGTCCTCAAAAGATCAGTTCCAACTTTCATTTAGGATTCCAAACAACGGCTGACTAAATTACGAAAAATGAAGGACTTCAATTGTGATTTAGAACTCAAAACAGATAACGAGACATACACAGATTTATTTGTAACTAAAAATTCATATCCCTTTTGAAATAACAGCTCTACGAGTACATTCCGTTCACAATGAGAGACAATTCTAAAAAAAAAAGCTGGAACAAGGGTAGAGAACAACCTGTTCCTTACAGCCACTGGTACAACTCTTCCTACCCACTGTTTCTACCTATTTTCACTACCGTATCTATAAATGGACCGTGCAGCTGGAAGAGATACTCGGTTTGGGACTTCCTTCCAAAAATAAAAAAATTGCGCGATATATTGTGCGCAACAATTTCAACTTAGTGACAAAAATAAGAAAATGAAATGGTGGTTATGGAGGGGTGTGGAGTTGTAATTATTTACAGGGGGATTTAACACGTTGACTGCCATGAGTACCATTTCGGTACTCAGCGAGGGTTACCTCCAGGCCATGAGTACCACTCTGTGTCATCCCTATTCGAGTTCTCACGTTATGGGACGAACTATATATTGGATATTTCCGAAACAGAAACTCCACCACCCATTCTCGTTTTCCGGATTCATTCAATCAGTTCACTTATCCACAATATCCTATTGTTTTCGTGTTGTAATGGTGATTTGATAGAACGTTCATTTGTGAGTTTTAGACGATAGACGACGAGGAAATTCGTCCAGTATTTGTTTTTGACCAGAAAAATCCAGGATGTCTTCAGAAAAATGAAATATATGCCAAATTCTCATGTGTCACATTTGTTTTGACAATGCTCATTTTCTCAAGATTAGGATTTTGAAATGATTTCATGCAGCTTCCGTTCGCTTTCAGTTTTGTGAAGATTCAATTCTGATATGTTTTAATAAAGCTCATTTCTGTAAAATTAGGATTTTGAAAATTATTTCTATTATAAATAGGATTTTATTCCACTTGCGTTTCACATTCAATTTTCTTTGATTTAATTAGTAGACAGATAATGAGAACAATCAAGTGAGAAGTCCATTTTGTTCCACTGGCCTGTGATTTTGAATATTGAGAGACTGACATTTTATTACAGTTGTTACTGTCATCAATTTCGTAGGTTCGAATCAGAATGAGCACCAAAATGGTATTCGGGATGGATGTCCTCTGAGGCCTCTATGGTAATCATCCGAAAATGGTAGGTACCTATTTCTGTCATGAAGTAATTTCGGTTTGAACTCGATCAAATACCATTTCGTCGCTTAAGAACAATTATTATTATTATTTTTTTTTTTTTTTTAGATAAGTAGCTCATATTATAACGGGCTATCTAAAAAAAGGGGGGGTTTGGGTTGAAAGTGTATTCGATACTGTCTTTCATTCCCCATTGCGTTGGTATCCCTGAAATTTGTCTGTAGTTGCTACAAAACGTCCAAATTATCAGTTTTTTGATAACGGCCTATCTCATACCTCCCCTGCTTTTCACTAGTTCCTTTATGTTGCTGTGTTGCAAAAACATTAATCAATAATGTTGGGGTTATACCTACCTAGAAATTTAGTTTTATCTATGGGTACCATTAATATAATGAATACTATCTGTTTTTATTTGTTCTGAGGTACGTTTTTGGTTTATTATCTTCGATAATGAACCATTGGAATCGCCCAAAGAAAAAAAAATTTTAACCCCCCCTCAAAATTTGTTGGTTTACGTTTCAAGATACGTAGATTCAGAAAATCGAATAAAACAAACTCTGCAAATTCTTGACACAACGGTTTATTATCTTCCTTGTGCAGATCACCCTTCTGTCTATACCAGACTGTGTTGCAAATCGGCACCATACCATATTCTCACCGTACTCATACCATACCATACGAATTTCTTTTCTATCTTACCATACTGTACTAAATCATGCATACAATAATATACCTTACCATACTCATACCATGTCATACAAACCGAGTGAATATTGAAATGTCATCCATTTCTGACCTATATTTAAAATTTCCAGTATCTAGCTCATCATCAAAATTTAATTTGTTTAAACAAATAGGTATTATTTAAACAATTTTACAGACAAGAAACCGAGTGAATATTGCATTGTGATCCATTTCTGACCAATATTTAAAATTTCAAGTATCTAGCTCATCATCAAAATTTAATTTGTTTAAACAAATAGGTATTATTTAAACAATTTTACAGATGAGAAACCCGGTGAATATTGCAATGTGGTCAATCCCCGACTCACGGTTGAAATTTCTAGACTGTAGTTTACCGGGAAGATGAAAAAAGGTAGTTTTATTCTGGGCGTCTGGAGGTTGACCCACGTAGCGGCCGTTTTCGACGCGAAAGTTTAGTGTTTTTCCTAAACCTTTGCGCGCTCACTGTGAACGAACGGCTGGTCGCAAAAAAAATCCAATTGGTCTTAAAAGATTCGTAATTTTTCAGGTCATTCAAAAGTGAACTATACATTGCACGGTTCAGTTAAATATTTTGAGATATAACATTGTCGAAATTTTGAATTTTATTTTCAACCCCTTCCCCTTGACCTAGGGTTATGAAAAGTTTCGAGGACCATTGTGGGGCTGGTCCTAACCCAGAAACCGAATTTCGTAATTTTATCTCAACGCTAACTGGGCAAAGTGCCGCGGACGGCGTACGGCGGACGGACGGATTTTTTTTAATTCGATTTTTTGAATCTACGTATCTTGAAACGTAAATCAACAAATTTTGAGGGGGGTTTAAAATTTTTTTTTCTTTGGGCGATTCCAATGGTTCATTATCGAAGATAATAAACCAAAATCCGTCCGTCCGCCGTCCGCGCCACTTTGCCCAGTTAGCGTTGAGTTAAAATTACGAAATTTGGTTTCTGGGTTTGGACCAGCCCCACAATGATCCTCGAAACTTTTCATAACCCTAGGTCAAGGGGAAGGGGTTCAAAACGAATTTTGAAATTTTGAAAATTTCATATCTCGAAAAATTCATATAGAACGGTATGTTTTTTATTTCATATTTAGATAGAGTTTGTTCCGTAGAATTTTTTAAGACCATCCGCAGCTTTGTACGACCAGCCGTTCGTTCACAATGACGGCTCAAAGATTGTGCCTCACAACACGATCGTGAATCAAACTGTTGAAATACAGGTCCATTTTCATACTAACAAGCTCTTTGGAACATCATATTGCTTAAGTGATGTCGAGTTTGTTGTTCTGAGGTGCGTTTCGTGCTACGGAAATGAAGGTAATTTCGAATGTTTGTTGGTAGGTACTTCTTTTATAGAAAAATTATTACCGACGTAGTATTAAAAACCTCAGAATTATATGGTATTAATTAATCATAATTAATAATAATAATTATTAATATTAAATACAAATGGTTGATACCTAACAATAAATTATAATAATTTTCACTAGTTACTTGATAAAATTGTTAATAATTAGTGATAATTCATAATAATAATTAATCTAACATTTAGGATCTAGACATTTAGACCTAATGATCTTAACAGAAGGGTGATCTGTACAAAGAAGATAATTAACCGTTGTGTCAAGAATTTGCAGAGTTTTATTTATTAGCATGGAACATGCTTTAGCCTTGGACTAACTAGCCGAAAAATGTCCCGCGGAAGTTTCACGAAATTTTAACGATGATTTTCAAGTACAACCGAGTAGTTGCTAGGGAAATGAAACTTCTTTCATTTTCATCAAACTAAAATCGTTTTCCATTCGTTGGATAGCTCTTGATTTATACTATAACTATATAAATTGATACTATAACTATCATTATATAATTGATTTATAACTATATAAAATTTATATAATGTTAACTATTTAATGTTAACATAATTTAGATGTAGTAAACAATGCCGCTTGTTTTGTGATCACTTGGTTGTCATGTTGGTTACAGTAGACGCTAAGAAACTGTTCAATAAGTTGAACTACTGAAAGCAGCAAACAGAATAAAAAATGGCGGCTAAGCATGTGCCATGAATTTTAGCCGTAGGCTCTACGCGCAGCGCCGAGTTTTACTCATGTTTCTCCCATGGGTAGTAGAGATGGGCCATAATAGCACAACATTTTCCTGAAGCGGTAGACCATAATAATTCAATAATGGCCTATCTTACCCCCGCAATCTAACATTATGAAGGCCTTACTCCAAGATTTTTCTATAGTAACTACTTTAGTGAAATTTATGAATGAGGGCATGTGGAGAAGTCAATTTTATTGGCCATCCCTGAAAAACAATTTTACATGTACCTAAAATGGAGATGGAAACCCGTTTTTTTTTTTTTTTTTTTCTTGTTCCTGAAAAGTGATGGTTTTTGAGATAGGCCGTTACTGTTCTTGAGCGATGATTAAGTTAATCTTGTTAAGCAATTTTGAACCCTCTTGGGTAACCCCAGCTGTTTTTGGCTGGCAGACAATTCGGTAACACATGATCTTCCACTACCCCACAGGTAGTAACTCCTTTTCATGGAGTTTTTCGGTCGACAGGTATGTTTTTATGGGCTACTATTCACCTACTCCAAAAAAAAAAAAAAAAAAAAAAAAAAAACCCGGAAATTATTTGCTAATGTTGAATATTAGAAGTGTTCTTGTTATTCGATTCGTCTGAAATTACGATAAAATGTTTGTCCAGAAAACCCCACTCTTTAATTTAACTGTACATTATAATTAACACCATCTCAAAGCTCAACTAGAACCCATAACAACTGTCCATATTGTGTAACATCCAACCACTTCGTCCCACAGCTCAAATACACTTATGGCTAATAATTTCGTTGTTGTTTTCAATAATATTATTGTTATAGGTAGGTACTGTCTGTAATTAGTGTTAGACTAGTATAATATTATTATACAATTATTTATTATTATAGGTACTATTATTATACTATTTTTCGGGTCGGGGATCGGGGCTGTTGGTGTTTACTTTGTTGGATCAGAGTACTCAACATCAGGAATTGACATGTCCCCCCTCTCCTATCTCACATCTCCCGACCTCACCTTTTTTTCTTCACTTGCGCTCCCGATGTCAGCGGTATTCTTCTCTCTCAACCAAAATCCCAGCTAGTTTTCTGAACAGTTCTTCCCATAGCCCCGACAATTCATACAATCGTGCGGCAGTTGCAACTTAACCGGATCGGCGGGACACTTCGTTCATCTCCTAGACATCTTGGTGCACCAGGGAGGCGGCGGGAGAATCGAAGACTGAACAATACCACAGGTACCGAACATTCCTTTTTTTCCTATCATGTATCGCCTGTTTGTCGTAGTTCATTTCGTTCTTCGGGGTGACACCATTAGCCCCTCATTTCCATTTTTTTCTGATTTATGTGTAGAGCGGGTACACTGTAATTACCTATATAATACAGTCCACTAACAATCCATCCATACTCGGGTGTATCCGATTCTGTACAACTATAATATATTATACTAACACCAATTGCAGACAGTACCTACTAAAGTTCTCCTACAAGCAATTTAGATCCACTGTAGCTTCCTAATTATCTAAATCGTACACTTACTACAACCACACACTTATGTTCTACTCCATTTTTCATCTTCGATTTTTGTTTTTAACATTTTGAAAAATTGATTTCTTTGGTTCAATTATATTTTATATTTCACACCTAATTGATGCCCAATTAGAAAATACATTTGTTGCCATTCAATACCACACACGGGATCGGCATGATAATACAACATCTCACTATAGTGACGCGGATCAAACAGAGGTGTAATGATTAATCAGGAGGGAATCGTAAGGTTATCTTCAGAGGTTTGTCATTTACACGTTACGAAACAAAGGGACACTATTGTAACAAGCGCGTGATGCAAATAACCTCGTTGAAACGTTTCAGTCACAAAAATTCTTACAGTCAGAGGTAAGTTTGAGATCATACGAGTACATCAGAGGGCAATGTGGGGTTGCACATATCGCAGTTACACTCGATTTAATATGTACTTCAAATAGGTACTGGTTATTATTAGAAGTGAGCGGTTTGTCATTATTCCGAATCGATTCTGAACAGTCCCGAAGGTGTATGTTGGAACAGCAAAACCTGAGGAACCTACTTTTCGGTTTGTGAGAAGTCAATAAATTGATGATTGATCAACCAGCGTCGGAACGTAGGTATAACATAACGGTGGTCGTCCATTGGAAGCGTATTTAATAGGCCAAGCCACAGAGATTGTCCACTGCAAGCGCCCTCGCGCTTGGCGAGCATTTGGTTTTCAAGAGTATTCAAGGAAAGTGGGGATCTGTTCCTTTTTAGTAACCACGGACCCAGAAGAATTTTAGTTTTCTAATAGCAGGGAACCATTTGCGAAGAAGGATGTTGAATAACAAATCATGTTGGGTGGACCGGATCCGAGAGAGTTCAGGGAGTTTAACCAACTTCACAGTGAACCTAGAGGGAGACTTCCTGATTTTAGTTTTGCTGATATTCTGGACACGAGGACTCTTTGGTGAAGACTACCCACATCCCTAAGGTAGGAAATCACTGTCTTCCAGTCCATTATAATTTTTGAAAGATGTTGAAAGAAAGATGTTGTATTTTGTAGATTCCTCAAAAACTCAACTATAAAAATTAATTCATTTTCACTACAAATAATCTCCATTTTACTCCATCAATATCTTGTGTTAACTAGTTTATTTTGAATTATAATGGCAATGAGCCAACAAATTCTAATAGTCAGGAGATCTAAATTTAACTCACATTCCCATAAAGTAACATTGGTGGAGTCACCTACTCACCACACAATAACACTCACCCATACATCATCGAATGTTGCATAAACGTACAATATGCTTAAATGCTTATGCTTAGCCAGGAATTGCTACCAAAACCTGAAAGAAGGTGATACTGAACACAGGTAGGCCTCTTTCTTATGGGGAGCTTCACGTCTCTTGCTCCTACCTGCAGCACGCGAGCTGATGTCGCATACGTTCTCTGCAGTCGACAAACGCCAACGATCGATAATGTCTTGGGTACATCCAATGAACCATAAACGCGATGAAGCAGGAGTTTTGCCACGCTTTATCAAGAATTCGGACGGGATGAGATAAAGTTCTTCAATTATTTCGTATTTCTGCTTCATTTGATGAGCTCCTTGACAAGGTGAAGAATAAACAGAACTCCCGAACTACAACGATAAATCGTAATTTTGAGCAAATTTGTTGCCAATTTGGTATTATTCCGCATTTAGAGGAGGGGACGTGGCGGCTCCCGCTCTTAGTCTGAAAGCTCCATTGGACTCAGTGCATTTCGGTGCTGAGAGCCTGAAGCGAGAGCGAGAGACGTGAAGCTCCCCATGTGACAGAGGTCGTACAGCGAGCTGCAGAGCGGCTAAGTGCGGTAGATCCAACGTTTTTTGCAACTGTCACTTGTTACGTGGAGGACGATACCACATGTAACTCAATATAGTTTGACCTGTAGCGCTCGTTGCTACTGATTCGAGTACGCTTCCAATGGACGACCCCAATCGACGCCCGTGACCGTTCTCAACTGTCTGTTGGCTGGATAAGAATCAATTGAGTATAATAGCACCATAGTAATAAATTTCATCATCTCGATACGTCTGCGCAAAAAGGGCGAATCTGAATTTTCGCTCAAGGGCGAATCTGTTTTAGCGATTGACAACCTCGCAAGTGCAAAAAGGCGAATCTGACAGTTTCGCCCTTTTTACGCTCAAACATTTCCAACAAAGTATAGATCATTGGGGCGAATCTGGCAGTTTCGCCCTTTGTACGCTCAAACTTTTCCAACAAAGTATAGATCGTTGGGGCGAATCTGGCAGTTTCGCCCTTTATACGCTCAAACTTTTCCAACAAATTTTGGGTCGTTAGGGCGAATCTGCATCACACTGAACTAAAGCTTATTAATAATTTTACTGGACTATCCCAAAGGAATTAACTTTTGAGGAATTCGTAGTAAGATAGTCTAGGTACCCTCTGAAAGTAGAGAAAACTGAACAGGAGGTTATAATAACTAGCGTCGCCGTTTGGGGTTTTAGAAACACAGTGCTCGATTGCAGATTCGCCCTTTTTGCGCAGAGGTATCGATCTATGTGTTCCAACAGCTACGAACCTGCCTGGGTAGGGGATCACTCCTGGGTTTCAATCAACCAGTCTGACCGCGTTTAGTTTGCTAGTTGAACTAGTACTAATAGTTCTCTACGACCAATAAATAGTAATCCAATCAGAGCTGTTCCAAGTGGCAACACACTAACCGGTTTAACAGGATAAACCAAACCTTACAGTAGGTAGGAACCTACCGATTCTAGATCATAGCACTAGTAACTTCACACATCACTGAGCTTCATCAGTCTCATAAAAACATGAACGATGTAAACTCGAATAGAAATATTAAATTCAACAGATTATCATCTTTTGTTTTGACGATTAATCTATTAAAAGGGAACAAATCCGCCATTTGGATAAACTAGTTTTTTGGGGCATTTTCTGTATCATTCAGATGGTGTTGGTCGCCTTGGCCAGTCTCTAGCAGTCTGGCTCTTGACCAATCAGATTGCAGAACGCAATGCCGCATGTTCAATGCTCCATGTGAACCAGGCAGGAGGTTCTACTCGCAAAGTAACGTTGATTCTGAGGAAGAGCTCCAGGGAAAAAACGCTCAATGCAGCAGAAGTAGGGATATACAGCAAAAGAGAATTGGCCGGCCGTGTAAGCAGACTTTCAAAGAAGCCGAGCAAGATGTTTACTATAGGCTTAATTTCAGCCTACTGGGCTTAATTTCAGCCTACGACCCTGGCCACAATGGCCCTGATCAGTGAAAGGGTTTCTTCTTCACTCAACCTCAGTTACTACCAGTTCTGCTTGCCAGCTAAGGGCAAAATATTAAAACAAAATTGATTTCCGTTGGCAACGGATTTTTCTGCTACGCCCTAAGTGCTCCAAAGCGCCTGCACAGAGGGTTCACTAGTTTTGGGTTCAAGTTCTTGGATTTGAAATGCGAGCCGAAACCAGGGGCAGATCCAGACTAGGCGGGTCCACGAACCCCCCTTCCCATAGCAGAAACAACACGGTCTTGGTGAAATTCGAGCTATAAAAATTCAGCTGTTCGTTCAAAAGGTTGAATTACCAAGTTTAAAAACCGAAATATTGAGTTTGTCTCCAAATAATATTTATATTATAAAAATTTCATATTCCAAAGGTTTATCAATGGTGCCTTTATGTTCAATAATGTACCCCAAAAACAAGATAAAACTATGTTGCCGTTGACGCAATTCGGTGTTTTGGGGCCTCCCGAACATTTTTGGAAAACAGATATTGTTCCCTTTTGAAAGATTACTTCTCAACTATTCTTACGTCTAGCAATAGTAGATACCAGTTCAATCCATTCCAGCGCACTTCAGACCATAACATGACCCAAACCTCACAAATTTCGTGTCAGTAAATTTAAGCTACAGAATGTTTTCTGGTGATCAATTATTACTAAGTGTACGTGCTTAGCCTAATAAATACACGACGTTTTTCTTTTAAATTAGCATGGAACACCAATATTGTTTGACTAAGAGCAGTCTATCTCTAATTTAGCAGAGGGTAACTAATGTAACATACAGATTTGCATAGTAGACCTAGTGAATGATACTTGAATAAAAATGTGCGAAATGAAACTTCCTGAAACTTCATTGTAACTCATTTTAAAGTATAATGGTACCAACTCTGATATGGTAAACTACAGTGTAATAAAAGGGAATATGTACAAATAAAAATGATATTTACAAGGCACAAATAATTAATTTTACAGTACCCTTTTAAACCCTTCATAAGCAGTGTTGATCACACCCCAACTAATGCAGGATCTAGTATAATTGAGATGCACTCCACGGAAAAACGCTCTGACGCTACCACGCTCTCGGTATATTTCACAAATGGCGGAAGGAACTGATAAAAAGGGGCCACCGATTCTACTCTGCATGTGGACTTTAAGGACGTTACAAGGGTAGAAAACTGTGGAGCACATGGCACCAATCATCGCACCGATAGTGAATTGACGAAGGAGCATACCGGCTGTCGAAGAGGCGTTGGGAAATCGCTCCATGGCGTCTTCCCTCAACAGGAAGAACATGGCGTTTGACGGGCCGTTACGGAACAGAACGGGAACCAGCCCGCGGTAGAATTCTGAAAAACCGTGAGTTTTCCACAGCATGGTCACAGCGTGTTTCATATTCACCAAATCTTTATGGTACCGTTCGTGCTGCAAGATGGTTTGCAAGCGTTCAAACGGTAGGAGGACGCATTCGATGCTGCCGGCTGTGATGGCTGCCAGTATTGTGGCGAGGATCGGGTTGACGTCGGCTTGAAGGAGAGGTTTCTTGCATTTGTCGTAGACGCCGAACATCAACGAGACTGATACGGATTTCTGGCAGAGCGGTGGAAGGACTCCGCGGTATAAATGGATTATTCCTTCACTGGCTATTTGTCTAGCAGCGTTGATAATATTAACATTGTGAAGCATCTGAAAAATGAAAATCAAACAACAATGTAACTCACCCATGAGTACAATAATATTATACTCTTATTATATAGAGTATATTATACTCTTAATAGGTCACAACAACAATGGAGACATTACCACAAGTATTAACCCTCGAGCACCGGCGGGGCAGCATACCGCTTCCTAGTCGAACTCGCAATTACTCTGTAGTTAGCCAAGTTTCGGTATCTTTAACAACTTTCGGTAACTATAATAATATCGACAGCTGCTTTGCTAAAGCCTGACATTTTTGACGAAAATAAAATTTTGAGTTTATCTGGTAAATGCACACATGGCAAAGATGGCCTCCAAAACAGGCCTAAGATGCTTCATAACTTCTCCATGGTGATTCGTAATAACAGGTCATTCCCCTGAAAATAATGAAGACGGGCGAATTGAGAGTAGCAACGGAGCTTTTCGGGGAATACGATCAAGTCCCCATTATCCACATTCGTCAGACGGAGAATTCTTGCACAGAAAAAACTGCAAATTCTTGACACAACGGTTTATTATCTTCTTTGTACAGATCGCCCTTCTGTCTAGATTACTGAATTATGGATTAATTATTATAATGAATTATCATTAATTATTATTATCAAAAAGTGAAAATTATTAATATTTATTGTTGGTTAATAATAATTTTTATGCTGCATTATTAATGATTATTACCTGTACTATTGTCATTGTGAACAAACGGCTGGTCGTACAAAACAGCCGATGGTCCCTAACTAAATGTGAACTAAAATCTATACCGTTTCATATGAATTTTTCGAGTTTTGAAATTTCAAAATTCGTTTTGAACGAACGGCTGGTCGTACAAAGCTGCGGATGATCTTAAAAAAATCTAAAAAATGAACTCTATCTAAATATGAACTAAAAAACTCTGCAAATTCTTGACACAACGGTTTATTATCTTCTTTGTACAGATCACCCTTCTGTCTCGATTACTGAATGATAGATTAATTATTATTATAACATTATAAAATTAATATAATATAATATTAATTATCATAATTCCAGGTTACAGGTCCTGGAATTAACGTACTCCTTTATGCTGACGACTTGGTGATCTGGGCTACAAGCAGCTCGATTCAGGCCCTTGAAACTGCACTGAATGGAGCGTTGGGATCACTGGGTAGATGGGCCGCCGAACATGAGATGACAGTGAGTCCAACTAAGACCATTTTTCAGCTGTTTGGCCTTTCCAAAAAGGAGCATTCCATCTCGCTCTTCTACAACTCTGAAGCCATCCCGAGAACATCGGAGGCAGTCTACCTGGGGGTGAGACTGGACACGCAGCTCCCCTGGAGGAGACATATTGATTCTCTGAGGGATAAGGGCCTGAATAGATGTAAATTGCTCAAGCGACTCACTTGTACCAAATGGGGTGCAACTCAGGATGTCCTGGCCTTAACCTACAAAACCTACGTGCGCCCTGTTCTGGAGTATGGATCTGAGGTTACTGTGACTGCTGCAGATACCCACCTCACAAAGCTGGAAAAAGCCCAGAACTGCGCCCTGCAAGCCGTAACAGGTGGCCCAAGGTCTACACCAATCACTGAAATGCAAGTCCAGTCGGGCATTGAACCTTTGAAGGACCGACAGCAGATAGCCTCTGTAATGTTGAGGGAAAGGCTGGCAAGGCTCAGTGATCCATACTGGACCCAGGACAACAGTGTGGCACCTAGACTGAAGACCCAGACAAACTTCTCTTCTGCAGTGGCAAGGATTGAGGAGGAGCATGCCATCTCTCTTGGCCCGAGAGAAGCTTTTCTTGGTTCAATGCCAATCCTGAGCACTCCCCAGCTAAGACTTGACCTTAGAGAGGTTAGTAAGTGCTGTGTTCATCCCAGGAGCTGAGATCCCTTGCCCTGGCGACTATAGAGGAGAGATATCCACCTGAAACATGGCTGCATGTCTACACTGACGGATCCGCGCAGAACTCGACCACCAATGCAGGAGCATGAGTTTTCTCCAACTCTTTCCAACTTAGTGCTCCCGTTGGACAATCAGCCTCCAACTTTGACGGGGAGGTCGAAGCCATTTCTATGGCTCTGGGCGAGTGCCTGAGGAGAACACCAGAGTCGCAATTTTTGTGGACTCCATGGCAGCTCTCCAAGCCGAGTGTGGTGCTGGAGGAAATGACGACAGTTCCATTGTAAGAAGGTCCAAGCAACGAGCACACGAGCTGATCAGCAGAGGAGTGGAACTGGTGCTTCAGTGGATTCCTGGACACTGTGGAGTGTATGGGAATGAGGAAGCTGATCGTCTGGCGAGAGAGGGTGCCCTTTCCGCCCAATTTGAGAATAGCGTCACGTACCACACTTCCAAAAGAGCTATTAAGACCTGTATTATGAAATCTTTGGAAGTAAGGCAGCAGCGGGAAGCTGAAGGTAGGAAGTGGCAATCACTGACTTTACAAACCGGACGGATTCCACATAAGCTTCCTCGACAAGTGGCTGTAGCCTGTTTTAGGCTAACCACAGGTCATGAATACCTCCAAGGCCACCTGCACAGAATAGGTGTATTTCAGAGCCCGGATTGTGAGCTCTGTGGAGGCGGGTTCATGGATGGTCAGCATCTGGGTAATTGTCTAGAGCTTGAAGACGTCCGTGCATCCTTGGAGGCCGAAAATTGTATTTACTAGTACATCAGAAACTCGACGTTATATTGGGCTGCGAGAAGACGAATGGCCGAAGTTGCCGCAAACCGTCGAGGCATAAGATTAAAAAAAAAATTAATTATTATTATGAATTATCATTAATTATTATCAAGTAGTGTAAATTATTAATATTTATTGTTGGTTATTAATAATTTTTATGCTTCATTATTAATAAATATTATTCATTAACTCGATATTTGAAAACCATGCTGGGTCAGTTTGAAAATGGACCCGACAGGCTGCCTCACGATTCACTCTTATGTTGACAATTTTTGATCTGCTCCAACTTTGAGCCGTCATTGTGAACGAACGGCTGGTCGTACAAAGCTGTGGATGGTCTTAAAAAATTCCAAGGAATAAACTACCTATATCTAAATATGAAATAAAAACTCCAAAAATCCGTCCGTCCGCCGTACGCGGCACTTTGCCCAGTTAGCTTTGAGCTAAAATTTCGAAATTTTTGTTATGGGTTCCGACCAACCCCACAATGGTCCTCGAAACTTTTCATAACTCTAGGTCAAGGGGAGAAGGGGTTAAAAACGAATTTTGAAAATTTCATATCTCGAAAAATTCATATGGAACGGTGTAGTTTTCAGTTCCAACTGTTCATTCACAATGAGGGCTCAAAGGTTGAGTCGATATAAACCTGTCAACACGATCGCGAATCAAACGGTTGAAATACAGGTCAATGTTCATACTGTTCGAAACATCATAATAGTTAACATCATAACATCATTATAGTTTTAGTGATGTCGATTTTTTTGTTCTGAGGTACGTTTCGTGCTACGGAATGAAGGTAATTTCGAATGTTTGTTGGTAGGTACTTCTTTTATAGAAAAATTATTACCGACGTACCTAGTATTAAAAACCCCAGAATTATATCGGTACATTTTATTTGTAATTAATTCATCATCTCTATCATTCAGGTTCTGCACAAAGGAACCCAATCGATTCCAACAGCCGGATATCGTATGAATTAATCATAATTAATAATAGGTAATTATTATTAATAATAAATACAAATGATTAATACCTAACAATAAATTATAATAATTTTCACTAGATACTTGATAAAATTAATAATAAAATTATTATCACTAATTTTAGTGATAATTCATCATTATAATTAATCTAACATTTAAGCTGGGTTCACATCCATCCGGTAGGCTGCGGAAATACGGATAGGGGAAGCTAGTGAAAAGCAGTGGAGGGGATGGAGGGGAATCGCGGCAGTTGGGAAGGCGTTCGAAACCATCCGGAATTTTGGCTGTCCGGAACAGCTGTATTTCTATATTCTTTTGACTGGGTTTTCCACAACTGTGGTCTCTCCCTCACCAGCTCGATCAATAACTCGTTATTCATCGCAACAAAGTATCCGATCCCAGCCACAGAAAACCCTACTATATCCCGGCACAGCAACTCGTTTTCGCGCTTCAACAGCTGTTTTCATTTGGTTCGCGCCGCCATTTCCGTATGCGCAGTAGTGAACTGCGCAGATGCGGCTGCGGCAAATATCTAAAAAATCTGATGCGTACAGTACGCTTCAAAAGTGCTTCTCCGGTAAGAATGTTCCCCCTCCCCAGCTAACGTCCAACCAATCAGCTCCCCGAACGCACTCCTTCCGCAGCCTACCGGATGGATGTGAACCCTGCTTTAGAATCTAGACATTTAGACCTAGTGATCTAGACAGAAGGGTGATCTGTACAAAGAAGATAATGAACCATTGTCAAGAATTTGCAGAATTAATTTTATTCGATTTTCTGAATCTGCGTACCTATCTTGAAACGTAAACCAACAAATTTTGAGGTGGGGGCGAAACTAGCCAGAGAATCTTGCTTCGGGAGAATACAAACTGGTTGAATGGCTCTTCTCAAAAGCTGCGACAAAATGAGACCTGGTGTGGTCACATGAGCGACGATATGCCAATTACGCGAATTACAAGAAATAATTGAGGTCCTGCACAAAAATAGAACAACTACCAAGTCGAGAACATTAAAATTATTTATTTGGTAGGTACTGTATCGACCGAATATCCAGGTTTGTCGATAATATCTCTGAAACGTTAAAGTACCTACTCGAGATAATAACGGAGCTGAGATGAATAAACCCAAAGCAAGAATAAAACATGATATTAAAGATCAAAGCAACACGTAGGAGAGTAGACAATAATTGACCTTGCTCGAATCGGTTGAGGTCCTGCACAAAAAAGTACAGAAAGTGTTATACAACCTTATCTTAGGTTGGTAGGTTACAAATTGTTCTCCTATTATACTGGTAGAGTGGAATGAGTGCCCGATTGCGTAACTCAGGTGATGAGGGTATTCCACTCTATTTAAGGTGAACTGGTGATCCTCAAACTATAAATTCTCAATTCAACGGTGGTCTGATTGTACAGACAGAAGAAGCTCAAGATAACATCAGAATTTGCTATTTTACAAAAATCACACTGAGCTGCCAAATGTTGGATGACCCAAACCTCCGCACTAGCTCTGCTCAATAAAAAAAAACTAATTAAATAATATTCTATTACGAACCCCTAGTGAGCACGTCTACAAGAAGTTAGATACTACATATAGGTACCGGTTAACGACTCCACCAAATAATACCTTAAAAAACTAAGTAAGAGACACTCTTAACAGTGGATTATTTGTTATGCATTACTTGGACCTCAATAGTTTTCCATTATTTTTCATCAACCCAACAGAATCTAATCCAATTTGATTCTGGTCAGTGGTAAACGTTCCAAGCAAACGCTTGTTTCCTCATTAGAATACTTAGAACACGTTCTACAGTATTACCCTATACGTACTAATCAAGACGTTTTTTTCGTGAAATTCCTCCAATCGTGTAGATAATATCTTCATATTATGAACAACAAAGTGTACAGAACTGGGACTAACACTTGGATATTATTTATAACAGTTACTGCACTGTAGATATGGGGACCAAACATAATGAAGAGAATCAAGTCATCTTACCTGACGGAAAATTACTTTGTTGATGGGAAAGGTCACAAGAATGTTGCAAGTAGCGGCACCCCATCCACAAATGAACTCTCTGTGCCTGTGGAGTTGGTCATACTGAAGAAGAAGGGTTTTTTTAGGAGGGACCATTTTCTAGAGCTTTCGACGTTCACCTCATCTAATACCCTAGAGACGGCAAAGAAGAACTACGTGAACGGATGAGAAAATTTATTAATGAACATTGAACGAGTGATTTTTTTCCAATATTGAAGAACTCACCTGCGTGCCATTTAGGACAGAGGGTAACCGGTGTGATACAACTGGAGTAACTGATGGCCGGAAGGACACCCATGTTTACACTAGAAATCGAATTATTGCTTTCCACTATCATAAATTGGGCGCATCTTTCAATTGATGATTGGTGAAGTCACGAGGATTCACATAGCTTTCGGTTGAGGACACGGGAAGAATGAACTGATAATGAATTCGATTATCTGCCAAACTGATAAGGAACCATCTGTTCGTGGATAGGAAATAATTACACTCCATGGAAGAAGGAATACGCGCTTCTCCATGGATCCTATACAGAATCCATGACAAGTCCAACTATTCCTACAGATTAATGGCAGTTCTTCAATAATTGAATGTTGTATAATTATTATACAACTTTCAACTATACAAAAATATTGACCTAAAATAATAATTCTGGTGAAATAGATGTACTTAATTCAGAAATATTTTGAAGGGGTTGTTAAGCATGCAATCTTTTAAAATCTTTTCTCGCGATTCAACTTGATAAAGCCACGATTACACAGAGCGAGTTTACAAGCAGATAGCTGGCGAGTTGGGAGAGGGGGGAGTGAGATAGTTGGCGAGTGTCGATGACACACAAAACTGTCCACTCGCTACTACCAGATCAATTATCAATTATCAACTAAAACGCTGGAAACAATGAAAAGGCCGGAAAGTATTTGGAAACACGAACTTACACATCAGCACATTTATTCATAATAATAACATCCATATAAAAACATGTCTAATCATCGCATGGAAGCGCCCACAATACTATCCATTCCCTTCTTCTTCTTGTCCCGTTTCCAACATTACTCCCACCTAATTTTCAATAATTTGAAAATTACAACATTCAAACTCAACATTCTCTGATCAATACAAGGCTCGTTTAAAACACATGGAACCATACAATGTAAAGGAACAAACCTTTCACAGGAACAACTAAACGTTCACCAAATAACTGCAAGAAAATTTACTAAATCACAAATTGAAAAACTCTAAAACTGTGGGCAATTGTTACAAGTTCAGTCTCTTTGGAGGAGTAATTTTTCTTCCAAAACGTGAAATGTTTTTCTCACTAGTTGTATCGGTCTCTTGAAGGGTATCCAACTTGCCATCCAAAACTGCGACTCTTTTTCTCTTGTTTATTTCCAAGCAAGGGGACATCTCAGTTGAGTAGCCAGTAGATTCAGGAACTAAAATATTGTCTTGTTGCATTCCCATTTTCAATTCCAAAGGATAGACCCGCTGGATGGGACGAGTAAGTAAACCAGAAGGTGTCTTCAGCTCCAACACTCTGATCTTCCCATCATTCCCATGAATCACCCTTTGGACAACAGCAAGAGGCCAATCTAATCTCCTTTGGTTCTCAGATTCAATCAAAACAACCTCACCAACAGTAGGCTGTTTCGTTGACCTTCTCGAAGTCCAGGACAGCAGACCAAGGTATTCCGATCTGAACCGTTGACGTAGAGCACTTCTCAACCTCTGACGATATTGCAAACGCTTCCGAATATTGTTTTCTTCATACACATCGCATTCAGGGCAATCCTTCTGAGGTAAATCTTGAAGAAACATAGAGGGCGTCAAAGGAACAGGATCATTGACATCTTCTGTAGTTGGTGTCAGAGGACGAGAATTGATTTGAGACTCACAGTCACAAATAAGTGTATACAACTCTTCAAGGTTCAAAATAGCACGACCCAATGTTCTCCTCAAAAGGCCCTTCAAGACACCAACCAATCGCTCCCAGAAACCACCCCACCATGGTGCAGCAGGTGGACTAAACCTCCAATCAATCCTCTCACATGAACAATATGATTCAATGACTTCCCAATCCAGCTCAGCAAACGCATTGTTAGCACCACGGAAATTTGTTCCATTGTCGCTGTATATTATGGAAGGTCGACCTCGTCGAGCAATAAAACGCCGCAGCGCAAGAACAAAGGACTCTGTAGACAGGGATGAAGCTATCTCCAGATGAACTGCTCTAAAATTTCCACAGGTGAACAAGCATATCCACACTTTACTTCCATCTCGAAGATGTAAAGGTCCTGCATAATCAAGACCGGTGACTTCAAATACTCTTGAATTTCTAACTCTTGTCTCAGGGAGTGGCGGAGACTCAACGTCAAAAGATTTACTTGAGAACCTCTTACAAATGACACATTTTCCCACTATTCCACGAGTTGTCTGACGGCCTTTCAAGATCCAGAATCTATCTCGTAGTAGGCCAAGCAATGTCTGAGCACCCACATGTTGACATTTATAATGTAAATCACGAATGAGTCTTTCCACAACAGGATGGTTTGATGGTAGCACAATTGGAGTTTTGAACTCCAAGTCATCCTCTCTCTCAGAGATTCGGGTTTTTACTCTAATCAACCCGTCCCCATCCTCAAATGGACGAAGCCCACTTAAGCGTGGATCAGCGGCTGAAGAAAAGGATCCTCCCTGAACGGACTTCAATACCAGCAACTCTGCTTTCTCCAGCTCCTGAACAGTAAGGTCACCAGCCCTTCTACCATCACGATGTCGACAATTATATATAAACCGCCTCATCCATCCCATCATTCGCACAATTTGTTCATATCTTGAAAAATACGTATAAATCCAACTATAGTCTTTTATCCCATCAACTAAAACAGAGGTTTTCTTGAGTCGTTCACAATTAATTTCCTCCTCAGAATAAGTACAATGTGAAACTGGCCATTTATCTTCACGATCTGCTAACCATGCAGGTCCATTCCACCACTGGGATTCAACAAGTTGATCAATAGAGCAGCCCCTGGAAGGAAGGTCGGCGGGGTTCATACAGCCAGGAATATGGCGCCATATGACATCAGGAGTTAATTCTCTAATCTCCTTGACTCGATTTCTGACAAAGACACTCCACTCTTCTTGCTTCTGAATCCAAGCCAGTACAGTACTTGAATCACACCAAATATATGTAGGAGTATCACGCCATTCCAGAGTCTCCATGGTTGATTTCAGCAAGCGGACTCCAATACAAACACCCAACAACTCAAGTCTAGGTATAGTAAGACCTTTCAATGGGGCTACTCTTGACTTGGCTTGCACCATGGATACGACGACCTCTCCTTTCTCGTTCACACTTCTCGAAAACAAACAAGCAGCATATGATTTACTGCTGGCATCAGTGAACAAGTGTATAGTTCGATTTATACAGGTGCCAATGTTTCTGGGAATTTTAATATCTTTCAACAGTGACACTGAATGAACCCACGCCTCAAACTGCTTGTGATCCTCAGATTCCAAAGAATCGTCCCAGTCAACCTTCTTTTCCCATAACCCTTGAATCAACAGTTTCAATTTTAAAACGACAGGGACAGTAAACCCAATTGGGTCAAAAATTCGTTGGACCATGGAGAGCACTGACCGCTTGGTCAAAACGTCCGTCTTGACATATTTCTCCCACCAATCCATATTTAAGGATAAAGTATCTGACTGTCGGTTCCACTTCAGGCCTAATATTGAAGATACAGAACTTTCTGTAGCGCAATCCTGGGTGAACTCCCACCCTCGAAGGTTGAAACCTCCTTTTGCCATGACTTCAGTTGCAACTCGGCAAAGTTGTGAGGCTTCATCGTCATTGTTCACACTAGTAGCCAAATTGTCCACGTAAAAATTTCTACCAATCATTCTCAGCCATTGCATATCTTCACTAGGGGTTGAGCTAACGCTTTGATCAATATGGTGATTTAATACAGCACCCAAAAGGAAAGGGCTACAGGTTACACCAAAGACCACTCTAGTATGTTGCAAGGCTATTAATTGGTCTTGACTGTCATCCCACCAAAGAAACTTCAAAAAAGGACGATCCTCTGGGCTGATTCCTATTTGTAGAAAGGCCTTCTCAATATCGGCTGACACCCCTATTGCCTTCTCTCTGAACCTTAACAACACATCAGGGAGTAGCTCTATTAAATTAGGACCTTCATCTAAACAGTCATTTAATGACGGGGACCCAGTAATCTTGGCGGAGGCATCAAACACTGGTCTAACTTTTGTTGTGTTGCTGGACTCCTTCACAACTGGCCGGTGAGGTAAATAGTGTCCCTTAAAATTGTCATCTGCCCTCTCAATAATATTCAAATGCAGCCACTCATCTAAAACAGATCTATATTCTAATAAAAGGCTTCCACTTTTCTCCATTTTCTGCATAGAACGGGTTAGACGGCCAACAGCTAGCTCCCGATTAGATGGTAACTCATCAACAATTTCCTTCCAAGGGAGTCTAATTTGGTAACGTCCATCAACAAAATCAACTGTCTTGCGGAAATGCTCCAATGTTGCCTTCCTCTTAGTCTGCTTATCATGCTTCTCAGCAGGATCAGCGATTCCAATAGACTCCAACTTCCACAAATCGGAGACATCTCCATTAGTAACAGCTGCCATAGTATATGTTGTTGCCAAATTTGAGCAGGAGGCCGGAGCTGACAAAACTGATTTTTTACATGACCCCAAAATTGTCCATCCAAAAAGCGTCTCAATTGCAACCGCCCCGCAGGGGAGAACCTTTCGCCCAGACGTCCAAATTTTTCCTGCTACATCTGCTCCTATTAGGATATCAATTGGGCCATACATATCCTCTAACAACTGCACCTTGACTGAATCCAATTCCTTCTTCAACGCAGGAGAGGCCAAGACGGTGGGAATATAAGCAGCTATATTCTTGTGATCTAAAACCGAAAAATTGCATGCAAATCGCCCATCCAAGCTCCGGAGGTGTATCTTAAACTGTCGGTGATGAACCAATCCCAAGCTGCCTCCACCAAACAACGAATGTATCAAACTTTCCTCTCCCACAGACTGATACCCCATCTCAGCAGCAACTTCGGTTCTGAGGTACGATCTCTGGGACCCACTATCCACAAGTACTCGTGCACGACGCTGTTTACCCTCATTGCGCAGAAATACTGCAAACGTCTGTAAGAAAACCTCAGGAGAAGACCTTACAGTGAGACTGTGGTTTATCGATAGAAGCTCCAACTCAACCTTGGCTGATTCTGTAGGATCTTCCTGGGAAGCTAGATTATGAGATTTCTCAGGAGTGTCAGAAGATCTACCACACATCAACATGATGTGACGTCCATTACAAGTGCTGCACCTTGCTCTACAACGCTGATAAGAATGCCCAGCCCTTGTACACGCAAAACATCTATGGGCCTTACTCAAGATATACCTTTTTGCATCCAGAGACATCTTCATAGCCTTAGTACATTTAATAACGTCATGGGGTTGCTCACAGAAAATACACTTATCCTCAAGGCTCAAGTTGGACAAGTCAGCAGCTGTAGTCACAGAATGCTTCCTGGGATTGAGATCATAGTCTGACATCTTCCTTTCACTGTACTTCCGGGCTGAAACAGGCTCATGTATAGCAATATTTATCCTCTCATCAGTTTCAACTTCATCTTTCAAAAATTGTAATAGACTATCCATTTGAACTTTAAAGGATTGACCACGCGCTGAGTTACTCCTCTGCCAGACTCGCAATGACTCTGTGGGTAAACAAGATTCCACAAGGGGAAATAATAATGCAGCATAACTATCTGATATTATGTTCAGGGATTCAAGGGCTCGTAGCTGAGCTGTAAGCTTATCATATAACTGAGAGATTTTCATGTTCTGATGACTGTTAACAAGTTTCAACAACTCCCTGACATAATACTCGATGAGGAGGTCTGTGCGACCGAAACGTTCCTTTAGAGCTAAGATCGCCTTATCGTAGTTCTGACGAGAAGGAGGATAACTATCCACCAACATACGTGCCCGAGACCCTGGGACTGTAGACTGTAACAAATACTGGAACTTCTGTTCGTTAGGAAGGTCAGAATCATCATGAATTGACGAAAACTGGGCCCAAAACCCAATCCAACCAGAAATTTCACCGTCATATTGTACCAATTCCAACTTAGGATAACGATAATTATTGTTAGATCCCTTACACGACGAACTTGACCTATGAGACATTTGACTATTGTCATCCTCCTCCTTCACTACGGGTTTGAGAAGGTTGTCCACTTTGACTTTAATGTATTGGTACTTCAACGCATAATCGTCAGCACATTCTAACTCATGAGCAATTCTTTCCTCGTATTTTCCGTCTCGTCCTTCTGTTTCCAGTTCAATAAGTATTTCTCGATTGAGACTTACCAAATCGACAAAGCGTGCTTCGAAAACGGCAAACCTGGCAACAATGTCATCCACTTCCAAATCTTCTTTGTCCAGGGATTCCTTCAAAGAATTATAATTCTTGGTAAAAACAGTACGACGAGGTCCTCTCTTCTTGATTAAGTCGCTCATCCTCGTCAAATTTTAAAGTTACTTCAGTTAAAAGTCGGTTAACCTCCAAACAGGTAGTCACAGTGAAGTTCTCACAAACAATGAACAAAATACCTTCCGAACCACACAACACGGCTATAATCAATCGTAATATACGGTCCTGTCACGGTCGCCAAAATATCAATTATCAACTAAAACGCTGGAAACAATGAAAAGGCCGGAAAGTATTTGGAAACACGAACTTACACATCAGCACATTTATTCATAATAATAACATCCATATAAAAACATGTCTAATCATCGCATGGAAGCGCCCACAATACTATCCATTCCCTTCTTCTTCTTGTCCCGTTTCCAACATCAATAATAACTACCATTCAACTACCAGATCGAATAACATTCAACTACCAGATCGAATAATAATTATTCGATGAATAATAATTATTCGTTGAATTATTCAATTATTGAACTTTTCCCGCTCAACTTGGTAGGACAGGGTTGTAGTTGATACAGCGGCTGATTGGTAAAAGTGAGTAGGTAAATAAATTTTTGAAGTGACCATTCTTGTTTTGATCGATTTTAGTAATGCATTTGGCTCTTTGAATTTCAGTATACTCTTGGAAAAGTGTCGATCTGAATTTGCCTTCAGCCCTAGTGCTTGTAAGTTCATTTATTCATTTCTATCAGGCCGTTCACAGTGCGTCAAAGTTGGATCCCAAATGTCTTCTTCTCTTCCCCTTTACAGTAGAGGTGTGCTTAACGAATACTTGTGAGTATCCGTTACTTCTGATACAGAGACTTTCAAATATCGGTTACAAAGTATTAGTTAAGGTATCTGTTAAGAGTCTCTCTGTGATACTGCTAACAGATACCTTAACTAATACTTTGTAACCGATATTTTTGGTTTTCAGTATCGGTTACATATCTGGATGGCTAGTAACGGTTACAAAATATCGGTTACTGAAATATCGTCTCACCTCTACTTTACAGTGGTATGCCTCAGGGTTCTGTGTCTGGTCCGCGTTTGTTCTCAATTTACGTCAATGACTTTGCCAAATGCCTCGAGTTCCCTACCTACCATCAGTTCGCTGATGACGTACAAATTTATTTAAATTGTAAACCCCATGATATCGAGCTCGGTATTTCTCGAATAAACAAGGACTTGACTAGCATTGAGAGCTGGGCTCGCCAACATGCGCTAACCCTGAACCCTGCTAAAACTCCAGTATTGCTGTGCACCACAAAACCGGTTATTACGTCCTCTCTTCCAGCAGTCGAAATTTATTCAGTTCCCATCCCATTTTCCGAATCCGTAAAAAACCTCGGCATAATTTTAAGTCCAGATTTATCTTGGTCAGCCCAAACTTCCGCCATTTGCCAAAAAGTCTATGGATCGCTCTGAAAAGACTTGCATATAGCACCCCTCAGGATCTCCGTTTGCTGCTGGTGAAGACTCTCAATTATAATTCCCTTGTTTACCTATGGTGATCTCCTTTTTGTAAATTCTTGTGATGCTGAATCGAGGAGAAAACTTGAGGTTGCATTCAATGGATGCATCAGATATGTCTACAAGCTTAAACCACGGGGGCATGTCTCCTCCCACATTAATTCTGTATTAGGCTATGGCCTTTTTGATTACTTGTCCATCCGTTTCTTCAGATTCATCTTTCAAGTCGCCCACAAAACGAACAATGTCCCTTCTTATCTTCATGGAATTTTTTCTGTTAGTTTGTCCCCTCGACTGTTCACTCTAGTGCAAACATTTGCAAAAACTAAAGCATTTAGTAACTCCTTACGTGTGGCAGGAGCAAGAGCTTGGAACCGTCTGCCTCTCGCTGTCAGGTCTCTCCCCACTCTCGGAGCAATTACCAAATCACTAAAAGAACATTTTACCCACCAATAGTCTCTTCATCACGTTTCAGTAATCCTCTTTCCTCCTTCATTTCTACTGCATTTTCTTTCTACTCTTCTTCTTTATATTCTTTTCTTTTCAGTCTCCCTCTTCCTCTTTCTTCTTTCATAATACGCAATTCTAGTTTTCTTTTTGTTTTTTTTTTCTCGTTATCACTTTTTTTCTAACCCCCAATTGGGTTCTTATAAAAATAGTATAGTTTAGTTGTTTTATATTATTGTCCAGGCTCGGCGGAAACTTTGTTCCTATTTGGATAATAAAAGAGTTTATTATTATTATTATTATTATTACTTCATATCGAATCGAGGAGTTTGATTGAGATCGAATTGGACGGCATTCACCAGAAGGGAACCAACCACAGTTTCCTAGTTTTGAGTTCTCAGGCATCAAAGTTTTTTTCAAGTTTGCAAATCAGGGGTTGATCGTATTGGGATTGTCTTCTTTTCCTCTCAACCCTAATTGAATTCTGAATGAACATCTTCAAATTTTTAAATTTCGCCATTTTTTTACCAGTTGGGCCAGACATAAAAAAAATCGGGTTTTGTATCAAAGGGATAGGAAATTTAACGCTCTCTCCAACGGTTACCTCAGATTGTATTTGACATAATTATTGAAGGGAGTTACGTCCGTTTTACAGTGACGAGGTAGAGAAAACGCAAAAAATCTTAAAAGTGAAAAAAGTCGAATTTTAAGTTGAGTAAGAAAAACTCTTCGAAGCATTTTTTGTTGCAAATTACCTGTAGAATCGATTCCCTGAGTTTGTTACATATTTACACTAGACACCCTGTACCTATGTGTAGGTTTTCAACATTAGCTTATAAATTGGAACAAATGTTGTCAATTTTCCAAGCAGATTCCAAATTTTCGAAGGTGATTTTGCCATCTTCCAAATTACTCCGTTTACCATTTTTACCGATTACCTCAATCACTCAATTACGGTTCATGTGCTCTAATCTGATAACGTAATGAAGTATTGAAATTCTGACTTCATCATCGTGTTCAGCGTTGAAAAATCTATTAGCTTAAGTGTCACTCAGCAAAAAAGGAGAGAAAATGTGTTATAAAACCAGTAAAATAGAGACGTTTTACATCAAACCTGTTATTTCTTCGAAAATTCGCTCAAAAGCCATGCTGCATGGCTTTTGGTTTTCTTTCTTGAAGTCATAGTACCACGTCACATTTATTTAGCCTTAGAAAAATGTGCGATTTCGACCAGAAATGGTGAAAAAGGTGTAATACAGTGTAGACACTGGCTCAGTCTAAAGTAGAATTCGTACAAAATGAATGAACCGTTCTCGGATTCAAACCGCATGGACTTTCTCGCTTTTGAAAGGACAGACATCAATTCAACGATGACTTTCATATCAAGTAACAGCCCTCAATCGGTGTTCACCTTTGACAGTAATCCGCTGACTCCTGTCGGATTTGTAGGCTAAACGAGGGTACTTACCGAGAGAGACTCGTCAGCAGAAACACCTTTCTTTTGATTGAGTCAGGGAAGTAGGTGTATCGTACCTATATCACCAACCACCTCATACCTATACCTATATCATACCTATATACCTGCCCAACTCGATTGTAGATGGATAGAACCTAAGGAACTACTTGGATTCCCATTGCTTAGTATCGAGTGGTATTCTTGAAATATGTATCTTTCACAGTGGGGTTTCTTAATGAAATGTGTCATGTATTTCTTGGTTTGTATCGTTGTGTATGTTCAAATCGGAGAAAACCACTAGAAAACTATGCACCCATCAAACTAGGATCAAAATTTGAAACCACGAAGGCATAATTATTATTGAATACTGTATGGACGTCGGGAATGCTCACTTGGTGATGTGTACATGAATAATAGTTACGAACAGTACAAGTATATAAGGGGTAATAAAACATACAGCGTGTGGAATAATGTAGCATAGTGCTTTCTAGTCCCAATCTGGTCCCGTCCGGAGCAGGGCGGGAGCAGGGCCGTAAGTCCCGTTGACTACTGTAGAGTTCTGTTGAGTCCCTTGGTCCTGTTCAGTCCCGGCATTCAAGGGATCGAACAGGACTCAACGGAACTCTGAATCTACTTATCTTGAAAATTTCAAGATAAGTAGATTCAGAGTCCTGTTGCCCTCTCAAAATTTGAGGGCTTACATTAAATGTAAGCTCTCAAATTTTGAGGAAGGTAATTTTGGTTTATTATCTTCGATATTGAACCATTGGAATCAACCTAAGAAAAATGTTTTTCAACCCCCCCTCAAAATTTGTTGGTTTAAGTTTCAAGATACGTAGATTCAGAAAATCGAATTAAAAAAAAAAAAAAAATCCGTCCGTCCGCTGTGGAAGCTGTGGATGGTCTTAAAAAATTCTAAGAAATAAACTCTATCTAAATATAAAATAAAAAAATCTGCAAATTCTTGACACAACGGTTTATTATCTTCTTTGAGCAGATCACCCTAATCCAATTAACGGAATGATAGATGAAACTTCAGCTTAACATCAAAATTTAATTTGTTTAAACAAATAGGTATTGTTTAAACAACGGTCAAGTCCCCCTTCTCATTGGATTTAGAGGAATTTCGTAAATTTAGCACAAAGCTAACTGGTGAATTTGCCGCGTAAGGCGCATCGTACGGCGGACGGACGAATTCTTTTTTTTTCAAATAAATGATTGAATATGAATGATTTAATATCTTAATTGACAACTAAAACGCAGTTAGGAGAAATTTGCTAAGGGATGTGTAGCTTGGTTTGGACAGGAAATAAGAACTATTCAACCTGCCAATGATATCCTGGAACACTTTTATAACTGCCACATTGGTTTAGCCCTTGTGAATAGCCTGATTAACACACTTAGGAATGAATAACGAACTAACCCCAAGCTGAATTCGATCCCCAACATAGCTGCATAATAAAAGAAAGTGATTGGGGATCGTCCGTGGCGATAGAGAGCGGGTGCCAAAGGGAATCTCAAGTAGTTGTGTTCGCAGTCGCTAAGCTACTGGTTTTCTACGGCTCATCTGAGATGTGCCGCACGAGGTTTTAATTAGGTAACGGTCGCAATCCGCAGGTTGAAAGTGGTTGAAAAAAGTTCGAATGAAAACATCCATCAATATTTTTACGAATGCGTGTTACGGTCAAATACAAAATCCACAGTCATGCAGCATGGCTATAAAACCCAAGACCAAGAAAACCCAGCCAGTGTCAGCAACTTCTGTCGCAGAACTTATGCTTGTAGAAGAGGCCTTGTCAGCAGATTCGTCCACTCATCCGTCCAAGTGGTGGATAGACAATGGAGCAACAAGACATGTCACAAATTGTGATTCGTACTACGTGGATTTTGAGACATTTAAAATTCGATCAGAGAAATGATTAGTGACAATGGAGGTGAAATGGACAACAACGAGATCAGAAAGATTTTGAGTAATGCTGGGGTCACACAGCGGTTGACAGCCCCATACACACCTCAACAAAACGCAATTTGTGAGAGAGACTTTCGCACAATTGTTGAAATGGCCAGAACATTTAAGCATTCAAATGCTAATTTGGTTTTTCCGGAAGCCATGTGGGCAGAGCTTGTAGCTACTATATAGTACATACTAAATAGAACCGGAAAGTCATCGGTAGAAAATGTAAGTCCCTATGAGCTATGGATTGGTAAAAAACCAAGAATTAAGCATCTGAGAATTATCGGTTCAATCTGTTACGCCCACATTCCTGACAAAAGACGAAAGAAAATGGATAAGAAGGCCATAAAAGGGTACCTGATCGGCTACGACGGAGATGAGCGTTACCGCATCTGGGTTAAATAACAAAATAAAGTCATTCTAAGCAGAGATGTCTTATTCCAGGAGAAGCTAAGTCAGTGTGAGTATGTGAAGTTGCCGCTCAAAGACTTGGAGGTTCAAGATGATGAAAAGAAAGGAGGATCAGAAGAAAGTGAATCATCTGAGAGTGAACAGTGTTATTCAGAAGATGAGGAATTTGAAGATTCGTCAAGACAAATTTGTTTAAATACATAATACCTTTTGTAATAATTTTGTAACAATAAGCTAATGACTTGAAACTTTAAAAATGGGCCAGAACCGACAATGCAATATTCACGCGGTTTGTATGACATGGTATATTATTGTATGTATGATTTGGTATAGTACAGTATGATATGATATGAAACAAATTCGTATGGTATTTTAAATTTAATTTGGATGATGAGCTAGCCTCTCAGGACCCAATCGACCAGCGACAGGAGTGACCCAATCTGTCGTTTTCATCGTCGCAATGGTGTCAATGCCCGGAAATGCTTACTCTGCCTTACTGTGCCTTCAAGCCGTCATCAACTCGAATGAAGTCGACTTCAAATCGACTCCAGGTGTTTATTTGACATCAAATGGAACCTTCAAGAAGAGCAATTGTCGATTCAAATAAGTAGTAAAACTCGATAGAAGACAACTTCAAATCGACTCGAGGTGTTTATTTGAAATCGAATGGACCTTCAAAGCAGAGCAATTTTCGATTCAAATACGTCGTAAAACTCGAATGAAGTCGACTTCAAATCGACTCAAGGTGTATATATGATTTCGAATGGACCTTCAAAAAGAGCAATTGTCAATTCTGTTGTATCAAACGCAGTTGGTGATGACCTTATTCCAAGGAGGTTCCTGCTTCTATTACTGCCTTTACTCTTGGAGCGCATCACCTACATCTTCAATCACATCATCACAACTGTCAAATCGCAATTGTCAAATCTGTTGTATCAAACGCAGTTGGTGATGACCTTATTCCAAGGAGGTTCCTGCTTCTATTACTGCCTTTACTCTTGGAGCGCATCACCTACATCTTCAATCACATCATCACAACTTCTGTTTATCCATCGGCATGGAAATCTGCTGTAGTGAAACCTTTACCGAAGACATCGAACCCTGCCAGCCTCTCCGATTTTCGGCCAATCTGCATTTTGCCATTTCTCAGCAAAGTTTTTGAGTCTTTGATTCGGGCTCAAATCAATGAACACTTGGGAACGTGTTCGTAAAACTCGAATGAAGTCGACTTCAAATCGACTCCAGGTGTTTATTTGAAATCAAATGGACCTTCAAGAAGAGCAATTGTCGATTCAAATAAGTCGCAAAACTCGATAGAAGTCTTCAAATCGACTCGAGGTGTTTATTTGAAATCGAATGGGCCTACAAGAAGAGCAGTTTTCGATTCAAATACGTCGTAAAACTCGAATGAAGTCGACTTCAAATCGAATCGAGGTGTATACTATATGAATTCAAATGGACCTTCAAGAAGAGCAATTGTCAATTCAAATACGTCGTGAAACTCGAAAGAAGCCTAGTTTAAATCGACTCCAGGTGTTTATTTGAAATCGAATGGACCTTCAATGAGAGCAATGGCCGATTCAAATACGTCGTAAAACTCGAATGAATTCTTCTTCAAATCGACTCCAGGTGTTTATTTGAAATCAAATGGACCTTGAAGAAGAGCAATTGTCGATTCAAGTACGTCGTGAAACTCGAAAGAAGTCTAGTTTAAACCGACTCGAGGTGTTCATTTGAAATCGAAGGGACCTTCAAAAAGAGCAATTCTCAATTCAAATACAAGGGTATAAGTACCTTTCTTTTTATTACCAAGAATATAGATCAGTGGTTCTGGCATATAAATAGTCTTTAAAATGGTTTACACCATAAATGATGGCAGTTGCCTCCCTCTCAATTTGTGAATAGAAAGAAAAGAAGAAAGAAAATTTTCTTTATTGATAAAGGCGTAGCCTATTCAATGCATGGGTCATGCCCATTATACAAAACGTGAATTAAATATTACATTTCCAAACAGTACGAGTGAGATCGAACACCTTCAGATAAATACAACAACTGAAAATAATATTATAAATACAACAACAGAAAAGTTATTTGTTTATATTATAAACAAATAACTTTTCTTCTAATTAAACTAAACCAGCCTCTTCCAACAACCTGGTCTTAAAGATACGCTTATGCAGATAAGAAAGAAACAGTGAGCCTATCATTTTGGTTTCTACCCTACTTTTTCCTGATAGTAAATTATTAATTACATGTTCTTTACTTACTAATCTAGACCCTAAGAACTTAAGCCGCTGTGGAGCCAACTCAGAGCACCAACAGAGAACATGGAAAATTGATTCATTGCTTCCAATGTTGCACAATATACCACAATATACAAGCTCTCCGCTGGTCAATCAGGAGGTTCTCCCCACAAATCCACTCTCTCATAACGCTCGAACCGGCCAACCTGAGCTGCACAAGGATCCTTTTCTCCAGCACAGGCGCATCCGAGTTCAAGTAGCTCTCTGGGTTGTTGGGCGTAAACCATAATTTCTTGTACACAATTTGTGAATAGGCACTTTCAGCTTTAAGCTTTCAGTGTTTATTTCCATTTTGTATTAAATTTTATGACTGCCCAGTATTTCCCACCGTAACATGAGGGGAGCTTCTACATTTCATTGGGGGATAAACTGGTACCGATTTGGTATGTTCCTATGATTGTAGATATCAATTTGGATTACCCTCGACTTAGTCCCCGAATTTCATTTACTTCTTAAATGTAGTCGTGATTGTCGAGCAAACATATACACTAAGAAAAATCGAAATTGCAGAAATATTACATTTCTAATGGTTTTCAGGACCTCATTTCAGGAGTATCGCCGGAACTCCTGCCCGCTCCTTCTCAAGCCCCGGACCGCCTTCTCCTCCTTCCCTTTATAAGACCCACTGCGGGCTTCTTACCGCTTCCAGTCGCAGTTCCGTCGTTGTGCCGCTGTCTGTGACTCCGAACTTGCCGCGAAAAATATCTGTACGTTCGCGATTAATTTTTTTCGCCCACGACAACTCAACGCTCAAGTAGTAAGTTTGTCAAAGAGTTCTGTTGTAAGTCAGTCTTCTATTGAATGAAAGAGCATTTCAGTTATGCGGTAACAAACTAGCATTCAATAGGGAACATAATATAAGGTAAATATTATTCAATATTTACCTTTCCAAATGCTGGTAGGGATCTGGAATTCTCGAGTTTTTATGGCACCTTGTCAGTCTTCTTCAGTTTCCTGCACGTACCTACTTGAACTTTACATGGCTTCCAACTCCTGTTTGGTTTCCACTACAGTTAGACTATGATTTACGTTTACACGTTTTATCGATAAGTTTAACCCCATACAAAGACGATATAATATTTCGAGGGTGATGTGGGAACATGACCTAACTTATTTTCCCTGATGTTACAGGAGACACAAAAAACTGACTTCTTCCTTTATCAATGCCATAACGTTACAAGTTTCATCTTAGACCAAACTTCTGCTAAAATTACTTAACATTCCATTTTTGGCTGACATCAAACCAGAACAAAGTTGGTCGATGGTTACTATGAGATTGTGCGACGATGCAGCCGGTTGTGCTAACTCGTTTTTTCTGGCGGAAAAACGGTAAAACTGACGTCCCCAATCGATTCAGCGAGAAATTTGCTGTATAGAACCACCTACAACTCAATTAGGCAAAAAAAATGAGTTTAACATGAATAGGTTTGGTGGAAACCATTAAATGGTTTTCACCAAACCTATTCATGTTAAACTCATTTTTTGGCCTAATTGAGTTGTAAAGCAAATTTTGCTTTCCTGAATCGGGGCCCAGTCGACAAGTGCCGTTCGTGGCGTTCAAAATACGTTCATGTTTGGGTTCTTGCTACTGTAACCAACCGACGTCCATAATAGCTGAATTCTGAATACCTTGCGGAATTATGTTCGACAATATGAGGTTTAGCCTCGTTATTGGGTGACAAGTTAATGTCACGCTCATTCTTGAGTTGAGGAATTGCGGGCGTTTCCCCGTGCTGCTGCTCACAAATACTAACCATATCAGCACGGTCTTAATGATTTATAATATTTAAATCCTCATAGAAATTGCATTTCTTCACTGTGGTGCATGTACGTAGGCTGGTTTGACTAACTATAGAGTACCACTACATTTCATTGTATGCCTATACGAAACACGTCAACGGTGCTGAATGAATGAATGAATGAATGAATGAATGAATGAGGAATTTATTCCGAAGCAAAACATAAACATACAATGCAAATTACACAATACTATATGACACTACTAGTTATATCAAGTAATACATTACAGATACCACACAATATATATAATATTATGCAATATTATACATTACACTGCACGCACTATATAATATACCACAAATCATGTAACTAAGTCGTATATCACAATACAACTGCAAATTAGTGGAATATACCCCGAAGCCATAGGGCAGGCCCTGTGCGGCTTGGGGGGAGTTGCTTATTTATAACTTACTTATATTCTTCTTGTAAAATACAAACATACAAATAATTACAAAATTAGTTTACATAAATGCTAGAGAGAACATCTATGCAGTTCTCAACTCCGCGGGAAATCAACCAGGTGAATATTCTCTTTTTATAATTGGATCGTGAAAAATTTGATGGGGATCTCATGTCGTCAGGCAATGAGCGTATTAAGTATGGCATACTGTAGAAAATGTGTCTGGATGTACTCCATAGACGGGTTTTAGGTGCCGGCACTACGGCTTGGGAGGTGAGACGAAGTGGGTACGGAGTATTCTTGGGGATATTGAAAAATTCAGGATGCTTGTGATAGAATGAGAGAGACGCCTTTATATACAGTTGATGGATTGAAAAAACTTGAACACAGTTATACAAGTCAATAGTGGGAAATCTTCGAGGCTTTTTTGCAATTATTTTTAGGATGGACCTCTGAATGATGCTTAAAGGGTTCAGAACAGTTAAAACAGCGCCACCCCACGCAATCATCCCAAAGTCAATGATGCTCTGTACTAGGAGCCGAATTGCCATTCATTCCAGAAATAATTTTTTCGAGCTCAATTGTTGTAATATTTTTGAATTCAAACTTTTTAGGGGCATTCACTACTGTGTTAGGTACGTGAGAGAAATCCTTTGACTTAAGAGTACAAGGGATTTTATCCACTAGACTTTTACCAACGTTACTAAAAAACGAATTGTAATTGTCCGCCACTTTTCTTTTGGCAGTTGTGTGATCAGTGTTCCAGGTCTCCATAGACTCGGATATAAGTTTGTTAGCTGAGTTAGTCTTCCCAGTTCTGCCCAAAAAACCCTCGTTAATTATTTTCCATATGTCCTTTGAACGATTTGCACTATTGAACTTATTTTTGTAGAAATCATCTCGAGCCAAATTTTTTAAAGTATTGATTGTATTGCGATAATGTTTTATGCGTGCTAAAAGGGCTGTGTTAAAGGGCTCTTTTTTTGATTTTTTACACAATTTATCTCTAATACGGATAGCCCGGAGGATTCCACTGGTCATCCAAGGCATTAATTTTTGTTTCGCATGAGGCCTGGAGGGCTTACTTTCTGAGGCAGACTTAATACATTCACTTACGCCAGTGACAAAAAGGCTGACAGCCACATTAACGTCCGAAGCGTCCCTAATTTCGTTCCAATTATGGTGTTTTAATTTATTTTCTAAAAGAGGATAATCGATCTTGGTTTATTGTTGAGTGCGGCGTTCTCCGCTTACAGTTTTATGAGGCGTACATTCCACTGAAGTGCAAATTGCGTAGTGGTCCGTTATATGACATTCCAATATTCCCGACACTGGTACCCCCTCTCTTCCGCGGTAAAAGAGGTGGTCAATGCATGTAGAAGATCCTCCTTGCACCCTAGTGGGTTCATTTATAAGTGATCGGAAACCCAACTCTGCCATGGAAGAGAAATAGTACAGCGCATCAGAATTATTATTGTTATAGATATTGATATTGATATCACCAACAACAAAGGTATGATCAGCATCACGTAAGGTGGACAGGATGTCAGTCAGCTCATCAGAGAATTCAGTAATGTTTCCCGTACCGTTTCTGTATATGCCAAGTATATCTAGTAACTCTTTTCCTTGTTTAAAGCGTATGTGGATAGAAGTAGCCATATGCAACTTGAGAAAATCGACGGTATAGTTAAACTTTGATTTTACGTACATTACAATGCCATCATTTTTGTTTATGTGATCTGGAGAAGAAATGAGGTCAAACTCAGGGATCTGGATGAAAATTGGACAGTTCTGTAAGTGGGCTTCGGTAAATATCAGGATGTCGTAGGAGAAAAAACCTTCACAGCCCATGCCATAAATTCTGTAAAATTTGCATTATAACCTCTTATGTTCATATGAAGGATTGAGAACCTTCGCTCCTGCTTAGCTGCTGAAAAATAGTCTTCGATCGAATCGAAGTACAGGACTCTATATGGATCAATTGCAGTGTTCTCATCAGTTAAGTTTAACAGGAAATTATCTATCATTGTTATTATTAGTTTGTTGATTGTAGTAGAGGTTGGGATATTACATTCGTTCCAAGTCTTCGTACGTCTTGATTGTCTTCACATGGAGTCCATCGTCTTTCCTTACGTGCACGATGCAGTTCTTCACCCAGACGTATTTATAGTTCGTGAGTTTGGCTTTAGCTTTGGCTCTCCTAAGCAGGTCAGCCCGGAAGGATGTAAGGTTTTCATTGATATAAACCCTTTCAGTCGGCCAATTCTTGAAGAGTTTATTTGCAGTGAGGCTTTTATCACTTTTTGCGGCTGTAATCAGGTTTTGAGCAATTTCAGGGGAACTGAACACAGCCAAGATTTTTCGTGGGCGGTCGTTGCGAGTAGGACCCACCCTAAACGCCGCGGATACATCTCCACAATCTACTTTTAGAACTTCTGAGATAGTTTTTACTATTGCAGCGGAGTCCTCGTTTTTTGATTCTGGGACACAATTTAGCTCGACGTTTTTATTCCGCGACTTCTGTTCAAGGAAATCGACTTTTAGTTGGAGATCAGAAACTACGGCTTTCAACCCAGCATTCTCCTCCATTAATCCTCCTATGTTTTCCTCCATCTTTCCTATCCTCTCAGTGAAAACATCGAACTGATCACTCATGAAATTGACAGACTGCTTCAGTTCTTTTATGTCCTCAACAGCTGCCAGCAGCGTGGTAAGTTTTTGATTTACCTCAAAAATGGCTAGCTCAGTTTTTGATGGATCATCCTTTTCATCAGAGCGCTTCTTCATTTGGGGGTCGACTGGATTCGCATCCGAGTCACTTGCCGAGTCTCTGCATGTGTCACATTTCCATCGCATTCTCACGTCTAGGGCCATCTTTTTATACTTTTCCAAATTTCGTATGCGAGTACAAGCCGGATGAAACGAAGCATTGCATACCGAACATGTGGCGGTTTTCGAAGGTGAAAAAAGGTTACGCGAGCATTTTTTGCAGTCCATTCTTGTATAAGCAAATACGTGGGCCGTTTAGTATTTAGCGGATTCTCTGAGACACCTCAGACGCGTTATCGAGCGAAACACAACGAGATAAAGGAGACGGAGACGGTCCAACGAACGAAGGGATTTCTCGTCGCTTGCACTAAGACACTTCAGATGTGATGCCGATAGAGACGGAAAAACAAATCAAAAGAGATAGCGATATGCAGAGATAATAAACACCGAGACGATGCGAACCTCACGAAAGCTCAAGAGCTCTCGAAACAACAGAATTAACTGAGCTACTATTGGTAATTCAACGAAATTTGTATTAGAAAAAGTTAACTCAAAGGTGTTTTTCATCTCTATCACGAGGAAAGAAGGCGAGGAGAACTTTGAGGAGTACGAACACCTCTGTACCATTGAGGAAAAACTAGTTTTACAAAATTAAAGGTTTACAGGGCAGCGCTTTTCTGGTTTCGGTGTAGATAGAATTTTATTGATAAATTATTTTTCCATCAGCCACTATTCTGCAAACTTTCCATATTTTATTCGTGGAACACTGCAACATATCAGAAACCCAATATTTTGGGAATCTGGTCTTGAAGGTTTTAATTTAATGCATGTGGTACCCTATATTATATATATATATACATGTGGATATATTATATCCGATCAATATAAAAATGCCGTAAAGACTAGAGTACCACATGCATTAAATTAAAACCTTCAAGACCAGATTCCCAAAATATCGTTTTTTGAGATGTTTCAGTATTCCACGACGGGTGCGATATATTCAATTTTGTAAATAATTATTAGGTATATCATACAATTTTAGGACTTACCTAAAGTTGGACCTTCACTTATCTAGTTAATGACTAAAAATCAAAAGAATCGTCTATTTTACACCAACAGTCATCTAGTTATTCACAATATTTTCATTAACTGAATACAATTTGTTTTCTTTTACTCTCACCCCAGTTACAATTCAGTTGATTACTGCGAGGGCTAATGATTACAAAACCAAAATATGAACTCAGTCATAATACACAATGAAAAATAAAATGAATAACCTTTTGTCTCGCTCGGCGAATTTGCGAACCACATTCTCCAACATCTCGTTAAGAACGTGAGCAGTCTCTTGCCGGATGGCGTCCTTTTTAGTAAGAGAACGTGTTTGTTGAAGCACACTATGGTTTTTAGAATCTAAAATGATAGTTCCATCAAAAATCGCGTGGTAACCGCGACCATGGAACTACTGGGAAATCACACGTCTGGGTGAAATTTGACGGACTCAATTCATTGACAATGTAGCAGTGTGTGCTGTGGCTCCGTCCTGTTGAAACCATGTGTGGCCAATTAGGAGCCGTATTCATAAATTCTTGACACAACGGTTCATTATCTTCTTTGTACAGATCACCCTTCTGTCTAGATCACTAGGTCTAAATGTCTAGATCCTAAATGTTAGATTAATTATTATTATGAATTATCACTAATTATTAATAATTTTATCAAGTACCTAGTTTTTGTTCCTATTGTTTACACAGCTGACCGGGGCTGAGGCCTTCTTTCTATCTGATCGGCTAGTGGTCAGTCATTTTGGTTTATTATCTTCGATAATGAACCATTGGAATCGCCCAAAGAAAAAATTTTTTTAACCCCCCCTCAAAATTTGTTGGTTTACGTTTCAAGATACGTAGATTCAGAAAATCGAATAAAAAAACTCTGCAAATTCTTGACACAACGGTTTATTATCTTCCTTGTGCAGATCACCCTTCTGTCTATACCAGACTGTATTGCAAATCGGT